>JBBDGP010001315.1:3112500-3245000 GCA_037952835.1 Lithobates septentrionalis | reverse complement strand
GTTCCTGTTATCTTCTAGACTATTTACATTTAGTGCAGTGCGTCCTGCTCACAGTGTTCAGCTAGATCCGTTCCTGTTATCTTCTAGACTATTTACATTTAATGCAGTGCGTCCTGCTCACAGTGTTCAGCTAGATCCGTTCCTGTTATCTTCTAGACTATTTACATTTAGTGCAGTGCGTCCTGCTCACAGTGTTCAGCTAGATCCGTTCCTGTTATCTTCTAGACTATTTACATTTAGTGCAGTGCGTCCTGCTCACAGTGTTCAGCTAGATCCGTTCCTGTTATATTCTAGACTATTTACATTTAGTGCAGTGCGTCCTGCTCACAGTGTTCAGCTAGATCCGTTCCTGTTATCTTCTAGACTATTTACATTTAGTGCAGTGCGTCCTGCTCACAGTGTTCAGCTAGATCCGTTCCTGTTATCTTCTAGACTATTTACATTTAGTGCAGTGCGTCCTGCTCACAGTGTTCAGCTAGATCCGTTCCTGTTATCTTCCTACTGACAGGCAGGCTTGTCTGGTTACAGTATATAAAGCTACCTGAAGAAAATTACTGGTGTTCTATTTGATCCTATTAGTACCACGGTTAGGCAGCTAGACTATTTACATTTAGTACAGTGTGTCCTGCTCACAGTGTTCAGCTAGATCCATTCCTGTTATCTTCCTACTGACAGGCAGGCTTGTCTGGGTACAGTATATAAAGCTACGTGAAGAAAATTACTGGTGTTCTATTTGATCCTATTAGTACCACGGTCAGGCAGCTAGACTATTTACATTTAGTACAGTGCGTCCTGCTCACAGTGTTCAGCTAGATCCGTTCCTGTTATCTTCCTACTGACAGGCAGGCTTGTCTGGTTACAGTATATAAAGCTACGTGAAGAAAATTACTGGTGTTCTATTTGATCCTATTAGTACCACGGTCAGGCAGCTAGACTATTTACATTTAGTACAGTGCGTCCTGCTCACAGTGTTCAGCTAGATCCGTTCCTGTTATCTTCCTACTGACAGGCAGGCTTGTCTGGTTACAGTATATAAAGCTACCTGAAGAAAATTACTGGTGTTCTATTTGATCCTATTAGTACCACGGTCAGGCAGCTAGACTATTTACATTTAGTACAGTGCGTCCTGCTCACAGTGTTCAGCTAGATCCGCTCCTGTTATCTTCCTACTGACAGGCAGGCTTGTCTGGTTACAGTATATAAAGTTACCTGAAGAAAATTACTGGTGCTCTATCCCAGCTTAGTGCAGCTACAGGCCATTAGTATGTCTGGAAGGCCAAGAAGGAGAGGCAGACAGTCACAAGCCAATAAGAGAGGGCAAGCAGGCTCTGTGTCTAGTGCTGGTCGTGGAGACGGTGCATCCTCATCAGCACGTGGCCATGGGACACGCTTGGCCTTTTTTTCGGCAGCTGGCCGTGTTGAGCCGCAACATGCGGAAGACTTGGTCGAGTGGATGACCAAGCCGTCCTCATCCTCCTCATCCTCTCTCACCCATGCCCAGGGTGCTTTGTCTGGCAAAGCAGCGGCCTCTTCCCTCAGCTCAATGTCATCAGTGACTCCTTCCCTAGCTCCACCATGTCCTCCTGAGGAGTCCCTCGAACTGTTTGACCACAGTGTTGGGTACATGCTCCAGGAGGATGCCCAGCGTTTGGAAGGCTCTGATGATGATACTGAGCTCGATGAAGGCAGTAACATGAGCACGGACAGAGGGGGTGCCCAAGAAGGACAGCAATCTGGCAGTCATGCTCCCCCTGCTGCAGCATACTGCCAGGTTTGCTCCAGTGATGAGGAGGGAGGGGATGATGAGGTCACTGACTCAACGTGGGTGCCTGATAGGAGAGAGGAGGAGGAGGAGGAGGAGGCGGCACATCACCAATGAGGCAGGATGCCCTCCAGGGGGGAGCCTAAGGGCAGCACATTGACTGCATCACACCCCAAAGCTCCACATGTGCAGGGCGCTGCAGTCTCTGCGCGTTATTCAAAAAGTTCTTTGGTGTGGGCCTTTTTTGAGACGAGTGCATCAGATCACACCGCTGCTATTTGCAACATATGTCTCAAGCGTATCTCACGTGGCCAAAACATCTCCCGCTTGGGTACCACATGCTTGACCAGACATATGTTGACCTGCCATGCAGTTCGTTGGCAAGCGTATCTAAAAGACCCACACCAAAGAACAAAGAGGATCTCTCCTTGCTCCTTATCAGCTGAGATTTCCAACCCCACTAGACCTCCAGTCCTCTCTGAGACCTGCAGTGAGAGGAATGAAGGTGTAGAATTAGGTGTGTCACAGCCAAGTACTTGTGGGCAATCTGCTTTTGGTACACCGACGTCAGATTGTACCAGGCAAATTTCCCTGCCCCAGCTGCTGCACCGCCGAAAGAAGTTTGCTCCCAGCCATCCACATGCCCAGCGGTTGAATGCTAGCTTGGCAAAATTGCTAGCACTTCAACTGCTGCCTTTTCAGTTGGTAGACTCTGCCCCCTTCCGTGAGTTTGTGGAATGTGCGGTTCCTCAGTGGCAGGTACCCAAACGCCACTTTTTCTCACGGAAGGCGATTCCGGCTCTCTACCGGCATGTGGAAGGCAATGTCCATGCCTCGCTGGACAGGGCGGTCAGCGGTAAGGTGCATATTACCGCTGACTCATGGTCCAGCAGGCATGGACAGGGACGTTACCTAAGTTTCACTGCGCATTGGGTGACTCTGCTGGCAGCTGGGAAGGATGCAGGACAAGGTGCAGTAGTGTTGGAGGTTGTTCCGCCACCACGCCTCCAAAATGCTGATTGTGACACACCTCTCTCCTCCACCCCCTCCTCTTCTTCTTCCTCCATGGCCTCTTCCTCGGAACCAGCGGTGCTCCATAGGCGTTCAAGGGGCTACGCAAGTACGCAGGCCAAAAGATGCCATGCGGTGCTTGAGCTGGTGTGCTTTGGGGACAGGAGCCACACTGGGGCAGAGGTTCTGTCAGCTCTGCAGGGGCAGGTTCAGAGGTGGTTGACGCCACGCCAACTTAAGGCAGGAATGGTGGTTTGCGACAATGGCACCAACCTCCTCTCTGCCCTCCGACGGGACAAATGACCCATGTGCCCTGTTTGGCTCACGTCCTTAACTTGGTGGTGCAGCGGTTCTTGGGCAGGTACCCGGGCTTACAGGATGTCCTGAGGCAGGCCAGGAAAGTCTGTGTGCATTTCCGCCGGTCATATAATGCCAGTGCTCGGCTGACGGACCTCCAAAAGGAGTTTAACCTGCCCAAGAACCGCCTAATCTGTGACATGCCCACCAGGTGGAACTCAACGTTGGCCATGCTGCAGCGGCTGCACACGCAGCAGAGGGCCATCAATGAGTACCTGTGTGACTATGGCACCAGGACAGGGTCAGGGGAGCTTGGTTTTTTTTCCCCACGCCAGTGGGCCATGATCAGGGATGCATGCACTGTCCTGTCACCATTCGAGGAGGCCACGAGGATGGTGAGCAGTGACAGTGCATGCATCAGTGACACTGTCCCCCTTGTCCACCTGTTGGAGCACACGCTGCGTGGAATAATGGACAGGGCACTTGAGGCAGAACAGAGGCAGGAAGAGGAGGACTTCCTTAGCTCTCAAGGCCCCCTTTATCCAGACAGTGTTCCTGCATGCCCGCCGATCACACAGGAAGAGGACGAGGAGGAGGAGGAGGAAGATTGTGTCAGTATGGAGGTGGAGCCTGGCACTCAGCATCAGCAGCAGTCTTTAAGGGATCAGTCCCAAGAAACACATGGACTTGTACGTGGCTGGGAGGAGGTGGCTGCGGACGTTGTCGTCCTTAGTGACCCAGAGGACTCCGGACCGAATGCCTCAGCAAACCTACGCTGCATGGCCTCACTGATCCTGCAAAGCCTGCGTAAGGATCCTCGTATTCGTGGTATCAAGGAGAAGGACCAATACTGGCTGGCAACCCTCCTTGATCCACGTTACAAGGGTAAGGTTGCGGACCTTATCTTGCCATCGCAGAGGGAGCAGAGGATGAAACATCTTCGGGAGGCCTTGCAGAAAGGTCTGTGCAATGCGTTCCCAGAGACTGGGAGGTTACAAACTCCTGTTTCTGGACAACGTGTTGCTGAGGCTTCGGTCAGTCAAAGAAGGAGCGGTGGAGAAGGTGGCCGTCTGACCGATGCGTTCAGACAAGGTATGATCGGTTCCAGCAACCATCGCCAGCGTCTGTTTTACATGGTGCAGGAATACCTAGGGGCAAGATCAGACTTGGACACCTTTCCCATCGAAAATACTCTGGGTTACTGGGTCTTGAGGATGGATCACTGGCCAGAGCTTGCACAGTATGCAATTGAGCTACTGGCCTGTCCTGCATCCAGCGTTCTTTTGGAACGCACATTCAGTGTTGCTGGAGGCGTGGTAACCGATCACAGGGTGTGTCTGTCCACCGACTCGGTCGATCGGCTGACCTTCATAAAAATGAATCAGTCTTGGATCACCACCAGCTACCAAGCACCTGATGCTGATGTAACCGAATAATTTTTTTTGAAATCTCAGATCCCTTCAAAGACTGCCTATGCTGATGCTGAGTGACTATCCCTGAGTAATTATCCTCTTCCTCCTCAATCATCACGCTGATAGCTTGTAAAACATTTTTGGTTCTGGGCGCCACCACCAGTGCCTAAGGCACAATTTTTCAGCCCCTGTTTAACAGGGGCGTGTAATTACAATTTTTGATGTAATACTTTGCAGCAGGGCTCGTTCCTGCATTCCAACTAGAGTGTCTGTGAGGGGTTGCAGTGTTGTGGCACCAGCACCAGTGCCTAAGGCCCAATTTTTCTGCCCCTGTCTAACAGGGGCGTGTAATTACAGTTTTTGATGCAATACTTTGCAGCAGGGCTCGTTCCTGCATTCCAACTAGAGTGTCTGTGAGGGGTTGCAGTGTTGTGGCACCAGTGCCTAAGGCCCAATTTTTCTGCCCCTGTCTAACAGGGGCGTGTAATTACAATTTTTGATGCAATACTTTGCAGCAGGGCTCGTTCCTGCGTTCCAACTAGAGTGTCTGTGAGGGGTTGCAGTGTTGTGGCACCAGCACCAGTGCCTAAGGCCTAATTTTTCAGCTCCTGTTCAACAGGGGCATGTAATTACAATTCTTGATCTAATATTTTACAGCAGGGCCCTGTGAGGGCTTACAGTGTTGTGGCCACAGCAACACCTAAGGCCCAAATTTCTGCTGAGTATATAGGGCAGGACCCTACTTTCAAACATCTAACTTACAAACGACTCCTACTTGCAAACGGAAGGAGACAACAGGAAGTGAGATGAAATCTACCCCTAGGAAGGGAAATTCTCTCATGTAAGAGTTAATATGGGAAAACAATTTCTCCTTTCCACTGATGCTTTCCAATCCTTGTTCCACAAAAAAACCCAAATTTTCAAAAAACATTTTTCATTGGGACAAAAAAGTGAGGTGAAATCTTCTGAAGAGGAGGAAAGACAGCAAAACAAATGTCACAGGGGTGATAACCCTTCCCTATGTTTTCCAAAAAGCTTAAAAAAGATTTTTTGGCTGGAGCTAAACACGTTAAAAATGTACCCGTTCAAAATTACAAAGAGATTCTACTTAACAACAAACCTACAGTCCCTGTCTTGTTTGCACCGCCTGTATACTGCTGTTCAGAGTATATAGGGCCTGGTGGCCCCACACCTTTCCTTATTTTAATTTGGGTGCGGGGTTCCCCTTAATATCCATACAAGACCCAAAGGGCCTGGTAATGGACTGGGGGGTACCCATGCCGTTTGTCTCACTGATTTTCATCCATATTGCCATGACCCGACATGACATTAAACCCGCAAGCAGTTTTAAATGAGATTTTTTCCTTTAAAAATTACATTTGGTGCAGGGACTGTTCTAAACACGGGAAACACGCGTCACTTTACAGGCATACTATAGACACCCCCCAGGTACGATATTTAAAGGAATATTTCACTTTTTTTTTTTTACTTTAAGCATCATTAAAATCACTGCTCCCGAAAAAACGGCCGTTTTTAAAAGTTTTCTTTGCATTGATACATGTCCCCTGGGGTAGGACCCGGGTCCCTAAACCCTTTTTAGGACAATACCATGCAAATTAGCCTTTAAAATGAGCACTTTTGATTTCGAACGTTCGAGTCCCATAGACGTCAATGGGGTTCTAACGTTTGTGCGAACTTTCGGTCCGTTCGCGGGTTCTGGTGCGAACCGTACCGGGGGGTGTTCGGCTCATCCCTACCTCCCACACAGTGACCTCGTTGGCTGCTTTTTCACGTTTTTTTTGACAGCGCGGTACTCTTTGTGATTTTTTTGGCGCTGTTGTTCAGACAGGCTGTTTTACTTTTTTAACATTGTAAGCACAATTTGTATCAAGGAGGAATTTGTAATATGAAATAAACAGTTTAACACTATGAAGAGCCTCCCCTTATATCCTTACATGACATCCCTATGACATGGTAACCCCGAGATCTCAGAGGATTAAGCTGGATGACGGTCTAGGAGCTGATCAGTGCGGTGAAGCAGATTGCAGGCATTTTTGATTCTTACCTCTGGTAAGCATATACACATAAGGGGTCTTTCACGCTGTGTTCTGGTGAAGGTTTACTACCCAGCGGAAAGTATCATCGTTTTTTTCATAAGAAGCAGTGTTTCTGCAACTGTTGTCACCTGCATGCATGGGGTTTTATACAGAAGGACTGCCTCACAGTGTTATGCTACATTATAGTTTGTATTCATGGAACATTTGCTCAGAGTTCTAGAAACCTCTTTAGATTTTAATCATTACTGAGTCGTATATGGTTTGTTGTTTCTTTGCTTTGGAACAACTTCTATGCATTTTTTTCTGATGTTTCATTTGAATTATTTTATTTCTCCATTATCATTAGAACCTCATCATTGAGGCATATTTGGGTACTAGAGATTGCATGATTAATTATGATCGAAAGCTAACGGCTGGTTATAGCACTATATGATATATCATATTTATGAATGAATATTCGTATCAAGCGCTGTTAATATTTTCTTCTTCTAAGAAGGTATATCTTTTACAAAAATATATATAGTGACAATTTAAAGTGCATATAGTGATGGCTGTGCAAATGTCTTTTCCTTATAAACAGTGCTAGGGTGCTCCATGTCCCATAAGTGTCAATGCATCCACCTCATGGGGGCTGTAAAGATCTGCACGAACCAGATTTGCTGGACTCCCTTGCCTTATAGCAAAAGGAGTCTTCTGTGCTTGTAGGTCATTAATGAGGACCAATCCCAATACTATGTCCTCCAGTTGCTCCCTCTGTGGTAGGTTACCTCTGATGGTGGTTCCAGGGCTCCTAGGACAAAATTGTGCAATGTGCGGTATGTGGAAAAGAAACTCCTCATAGAGTAAAATCCTCAGATTATTTATTATAAACAGCAGCATACATAATAATAATTTCAAGAAAATGTTATTAAAAAAACTGTCAATGTGACAGAACTGGACGTCACAAACAAAAATATCAGCCCTGTTCGTGTGAGAGACGTGGACGCTGCTTACTGTATAGAGTGCATTCCACTCTCTAGTGACATATGGGAGAATCAGCTTGATGCGTTTCGTCATCTATGTGCGACGCTATCAAAAGGACGCACACTGGCTCCAGGGGTAAGAGACAGTGGCGGCTGGTGCTCAAAATTTTTTGGAGGGCGCAAACAAACAACAAGAAAAATCAATCACAGCCACTGTGTCATCAAAACGCAGCCACTGTGTTATCAATCGCAGCCACTGTCATCAAAACGCAGCCACTGTCATCAAAATGCAGCCACTGTGTCATCAAAACCCATCCACTGTGTCATCAAAAACGCATCCACTGTGTCATCAAAACACATCCACTGTGTCATCAAAAACGCATCCACTGTGTCATAAAAACACTTTCACTGTGTCATCAAAACGCATCCACTGTGTCATCAAAACGCATCCACTGTGTCCACTGATCCCAGACACCATGATTGTCTCCTTAATAGCAGCCAGCATCTCTTTGAACAAGGGGGGAAGGGGGGCAAGTTATCAAAGAAGGATACTCACAGTGATTTGGGGGGCTGGAAGCGGATGCTGGATGTGCTAGGGGCCACTTTGGGAGCAGAGAGGATTTGTGCTGCGGGGGTCTAATTTTATATTCAACCCCCTTCTAGCAAAAATCCTCTTTGCTCCCAAAGTGGCCCCTAGCACATCCAGCATCCGCTTCCAGCCCCCCAAATTACTGTGAGTATCTTTCTTTGATAACTTGCCCCCTTCCCCTGCAAGTGTCATATTCAGACCTCAGATCAGCACGTCATGTTGATGTGTCCATTCTCCTCCCCCTCCCCCTCTGTCTGTGTATAGGAAGGCACTCGGAGGTGTCTTCAGTCCGTGTGTTAGTGAGACAGGAGAGGGGGGATGGGAAGGAGAGGGACAGATGCAGCTGTGCTGTGCTGGAGCTCACCCTCCTTTTGCCGCTACATAGACCAGACTGGAACCCGTCCCTCATGCTGCTCTCTTACCTTCTCCTTCAGATCGGGCTGAAGAACGGAGCTGCCAACGTCACTTCCGGCTTTCGCCTGCTTCACGAAAGCCGGAAGTGACCTCGAACTTTAAAAAGCAATGCTCCTGCCCATAGAATCACACTGATTCTACGGGCGGAAGCTAATCGGCATTTTCAATTGTGCCGCAAGGCGGGTTGACAGCCCGCAAATGAAGCGCCATGTCTGCAATCTCGTGATTGCATTAACGTGGCGCTTCCCATAGTGCACTGCGTCCGGCGCCACAGTGCACTTTGTTAAAGGACTTTTTTTTTGTTCTTAAAGGGGCCATTTAAAAATGTTTATTTTTTTTTTACTACAGGAGGGGGGGCGGCGCCCAGGCGCCCCCTATGGATGGGCCGCCACTGGTAAGAGACCTGACCCCACACAACACCTGCACACCTTATGGGGAAGATCAGGGACCCATCCCCAATCTGAGCCACAGCCTATCCCCAGCTTGGATCGCTTCCTGACTTGGCCGGAAACCCCGGGCTCAATTTCACAGGCCGAACGGGATCGCCCTGCTGCGGCTGAGGAAACCCGCACACAAACCCTCCCTTCCTCACAGCTCCCTGATACACAATCTATACTGACCCCTGAGCTGCTGGATGTTAAGCTACAGGCCCTGTTACAACAATTGACCCACAATATAGCTCAGGAAGTATGGAGGATCTCTCAGGAACTGCGGGGAGAAATTGATCAGATAGGGGAACGCGCTGACATGCTAGAGAGTAGAGACTAATTTTTATGACATGATACAGTATGTGCATGCCCTAGAGGAGAAGAACTCTTTCCTCAAACACAATATGTCTCAACTTCAATTACACCAAGAGGATCTTGAAAACAAGGAAAGATGTCAAAACTTACGTATACATAGTATCTCAGAAAAAGAAAACGTGAGTGACAATAACATTCACCCTTACCTCCTGGGCCTATTCAATACCCTTGCTCCTGATATAGCCAACATAGACTGGGGCTTGAATGGGGCTCACAGGTCCCTTGCTCCTAAACCCCCTGCTGTAGCTAGACCCAGGGACATAGTCGTACGTTTCCACTACTACAACAGCAAAGAAGCCCTCACTCTGGCCACCCGCAATCGCTCACATATTGAATACAAAAGTGACAGGATACAAATCTTCAGCGACCTTTCTCCTATTACCTTAGCAAAAAGGTGCTCCCTGTGACCCATCACCACTCACCTTCAATCCCACAAGATCCTTTACTACTGAGGTTTCCCATTTTGCCTGAGTGTTATGGTATCCACCATGTTCTTTGTAATCTCCAGGAAAAAAAAGCTTCCTCAAAAACTTGGGCCTTCCTCCACTCCCTGCTGAGGATTTGCTACCACCACCCTCAACACCGAAGACCCCGTCTGCCCCATTCAGGATATGGAGCCCAGCCAGGGGAAGAGGGAGAAGATCCTCATCCACTCCTCAGCGTTCTCATCTTACTCGGCAACCGACCCGAATCCACCCTGATTATCTTTCAAGAAGTCTCCACATGGTCTTGATACCATTTTGTCTCCTGTGGGGGTTTGTTTCCCCTACTTGTCTGTTCCTGGTTTGCAGAGGAGCGATTCCACCCCCTCCTTCTATCTTCACTGAAGTGATGATCTCTGTTTTAAAAGAGTTATTTGTTGTTTAAATGTGGGAATCCTCATTTACTTCCACATACTGAGAGCGGAACTTGGATCCTATCACGAAGTTCCACAGAGCCTCCATGTCTCCCTCCAAGCTCCAAGCCTACGGCGCTGGTTTCCTGAGGTACCACTGTATCTCAGGCCTACGACAACTTTTTTTTAGCCAAATTGGCCTTTGAATTTACACACTACTAGTTGCTTTGCTGGACATTTTTTAAATTATTTCCTGTTTCTTTTATAACTATTTTGATTCACGATTCCAACTGCTATCATACACTATTGGGGTAATCCTTGTTTTGTGTTGCTTATGTATGCTTATTACTAGTAGGTGGTTATGGCTTTCTAAAATCCTGTCATATAATGTAAAAGGTCTAAATTCTATTCTAACAAACGCTGGTTGGTGCTCAAAGTATTCAAAACCTCTGGGTCAGATGTGGTTATGGTTCAGGAGACACATTTCCAATCTGGGGTCTCCTTTAAATTTGCATCTAAACACTTCCTCCTCTCCTACATGGCATCTGACCCATCTGGCAAGGCTGGAATAGCTATACTGATCAAACGCTCTTGCCCTCTCCAGATCTGATCATCTCACTTAGACCCTCATGGTCGATTTATGATCCTGAGCTGTAGCTACCTGTCCACCACTCTCATGCTGATGAAAGTTTATGCACCTAACACTGGTCAGATCAAGTTCCTCAAGGAGGCTCTTGAAGTGTTACAGCATTTCGCCCAACCCTTTATAAATATTGGAGGAGACTTCAATGTTGTTTTTTCTCCCACACATAACAGGAGGTCCTTATTCCAATCTGACTCACCCACTTTGACTAAATCTCTGGCTACATATTTCCGTACACTGATTTACTCCCACCACCTCTTTGACGGCTGGAGAATTAAACACCCTACCGGTAAGGAATTCTCCTCTTACTCCCAACTGCACAAAATGCTCTCCAGGTTATGTATTTTTTTGTTTCTGCCCCCCTTTTAGCCAATGCAGTAGCATCAGAACTTGGTCAGATTACCTGGTCTGACCATGCCCTAATTTTTTTGGACCTTTGTCTGACTACGGCGTTCACTAACAAATGCCACTGACGAATTAATGAATCATTAACTAGTTGGACAGACATCAAAGAGAAACTCTCCCAGACTATGTCTGAGTTTTTTCAACTAAATGTGGGGTCTGTATAGGACACGTCCACCCTGTGGGAGGCACACAAGGCCTACTTTAGAGGGCAGTGCATTTCTGATAGATCTCGCCTGAAAAGAGATTTAGCTGCTCAAAAACTATCATTGCTGGCTCAGCTGCTATCTGCAGAACGTCTCCTTGTGCTCTCCCCCACGGTGGTTTTCCTTCGTGCTGTAACCTCATTACGTAATCAACTCAAATCTATTGCTTTAACTGGTATAGCTATAGTCTTTAGTGTGGGCAAAACAAAAATGTTATGAATATTCTAATAAGCCCCATAGAATGCTAGTCTCGAGACTTAATCCACGTCCCTTTCACTGCTTTCCTGATTTTATAGTATTACCTGATGGCACGTCTACACATTGTCCCCAGTCTATGGCTAAGGCTTTTGGTGAGTTCTATAACAAACTTTACAACTGTCTAACCCCAGCCCATCATCCTTCTTTTAAACATGAAGCTCTTGACACATTTCTAACAGATATACGCTTTCTTAAACTATCCACTGCTGAGCTCCAGAAACTGAATGCTCCCATCACTACAGAAGAGCTTACTGCTGTTGTCATGACCTGCCTATGCATAAATCTCCCTGTCCTGACGGGCTCCCTTATTCATATTATAAAACTTACCTTCATATAGTTGCCCCTCACCTACTCACCCTCTATAATTCCTTTCTTCAGGGAAAGGTCCCCCCATCTTCCTTTGTACATTCTTATATCACGGTTATAAAAAAATTGGGTAAGTACCCATCCATCCCTAATAAATACAGACCGATTGCGCTTCTCAATTCAGACTACAAGATTTTTACAAAAAACTTAGCGAACCATCTATCCCAGCTACTCTTCAAACTCATTGATAAGGACCAGGTGGGATTTGTCCCAACTAAACATGCAGGGGACAATACTAGGCGTGCCATAGACCTAATTGATATGTTAAACAGAGTTCGCCTCCCAGCATTGATACTGAGTCTGGATGCTCAAAAAGCATTAGACCAGTTAAGCTGGCCTTATATGTTTGAAACCTTATCTAAATATGGTTTTTAAGGTCCTATTATCTCTGCTCTTCGGGCCCTCTACTCCAATCCTTCATCCCAGGTACAGTTGTCCTCCTTTCTCTCACAGGCCTTCCAGATGTCCAATGGCACCAGGCAGGGTTGCCCGCTCTCGCCTTTACTTTTTATCTTATGTCTAGAACCTTTGGCTGCAGCTATTCGGGCCCATCCGGACATCTGGGAGACCCTTATGAGACAAAGAGTGTACAAATTGTCTTCATTTGCAGACGACATCCTGCTGACACACTCAATTGTCACACTCATCCCTGCATGCTCTGTTAACTCAATTTCCTTATACAGTTATAAAAGAAATACTTCCAAGACGGAGGCTTTGCCCCTTCATATCCCCCCAGGCGTTCTAACCTCCCTGGAGCAGAACTATTCATAACGCTGGTGTCCTCAATACTTGGGCGGGCAGATCATGACTACATACTCTTCCTTATACTAAGCTAACAATACTCCCCTGTTTAGAGACATCAGTGACATTCTAAAACTTTGGACTCCATACCCCATCTCATGGTTAGATAGGTTTGCTGGATCACAAAATCCAATTTTTTGATACACAATTTGTTTTTGGGGATTGATTTCTGGATTTTTGAATAATAAAAAAAAAAAAACAATATTTATTTTTTTTGGCACATATGCACTTGGGGAATACAAAAGGACATTTTTTTGATTGAATAATTGACACTTTTCACTTATTTATGAAATATATGTTCTTTAGTTTGAGAATATATTCATACATACACTTTTTCAGGATGTTTTTCACATGCATTTATGATATGTAGATGTCGCTACAAGATATCACATTTTTTGTGTAGGGAAACTTTGAATTCGGTTGCTTGGAAAATTGTGGTGGCACTTTATTTTTTATATAGAACACATGTTCATTTTAGGCTCAATATGTATATGATGTAGTGGTATAGTATTTGTTGGGAGGTGTTGGTATATGCACTAATTATAAGGATTCCATCCTCATTAGATTTCAGAATTTCGTATGCAATTGGGAAATTTATATAGATTTGCACTGTTTTCTTTGACTATCTACTAGTGATGCACTAGGATGGAGCAGCAGCAGTCATTATTAGAATCCACAATTATCCATTCATTTCTTTGGCGCTGATTCCCCTTTTCCTTCCTGTAACACTTCAGCTGGACCCGATATATTGTCTTTTGGGTTTTCCCTTTCCTGACATAGGGAAATGTCCAAATAGATTGGCCTCATATATTTTACTAGCGGCTAAGAGAACTATCCTGGTACATTGGTTATTCTCTAAACCCCCTACTTAATCCCAACTCCTACACATTTCAGAGATTCGGAGAATGTAATATATGACTGCCCTGGTGGGCGATGTCTTGGCCCCATTCAACAGATATGGGATCCTTGGGACCAATCTGAGTATGAATCCCTCCCCGTGTCTTGATTGCGCTTGGTCTTTGTCGGCATTGCCGGATAACAAATCTTCACCTTTCCATGTCTCCTTCACTCTGACCTAAAACCCCCGGTGTATACTTCTAAAACATACAATAAACATACAATAAAAACAATGTTGCCTAGCAACCATTTTATTTAGAGGACTGGTAATGCTCCCTTTCCTTCCTCATCATCCTCTTCTGCTCATCCTGGCACAAGAGGAGAAGGATTGGGGTGCTGGTAGTGAGGCGGAGAGATGGGATTCAATAATGGAAAAAAAAATAGGCTGTCTGTCCTTCCACAATGAAGGGGAAGGACAGGCAGCAACAGTGTGGGGGGGTGGGGGTTGGTTGGGGCCATGAGGAAGGACAGTATTCTGTATCTTTACTTTTCCAGCGGTGAACCACAAAGAAGGTACTGAAAGGTACTGAAGTCAAGATCAAGGCTGCCTTTCCTCACTTCTCCTAAGCCTAGAACCCCCACTTGGCTAAAGAGCTGCTAATGTGCCTTTTTTCTCTTCCTCAAGGGTGCATAGACCCCATTTTGTGGGGCACACTGATGCATCCTTTATTTCCTTTAACCTTTTCTCAGGGGCATATAGTAGCCACTCTTTTAAGTGCTAATGTGCCTTTTTCCCCTCTCCCCTTTCTGTCTTCTCCAATACCACCATACTTTTTTTTGGTTTCAAATAGTCCTTTTTTACTTCCTTTTTTATATCTTCCTCATAGGTGCAGAACAGCCACTTTTTTTTACAGTGCTCCTTATAAACCCTTTTCCCCCTTCACCTCAAAATGACAGAGAAACCACTTGCCTTTCTAGCACAGATCATGTCATCTTTTTCTTCCTTTTCCTCTTCAGCTAATCCTGTCATATCTCCAGCACCTGGAGGAGGAGTCAGTGAAATCTCTGCACCTCTGCAGTGCTTCTACAGGAGCAGAAGAAAAAAAAGGAAATTGGTGGAAGACTTCAAGGGAGAAGTTTTGCCCCTCTCTGCTACAGGGGGAAAATCTGGGAGACGTACAGCCACCATCACAAAGGGAGCCCAACATGCCCCCTTATCATCTGCAAAAACCTCTTTGCAGGGGGCGTGGCTTGGTGCGCAGCGGAGATGGTCGCCTAATACAGGACCTCCGTCGGTAAAGCAGCCTTAGCCCGTCTCTCTGCATCCAATCTGCTCCATAATGCACAGGAGGAACACCGGAACTCCCCGCACGAGATCCCGCAGCATGTCCGAAGCTTATAAGGGGAGAAATATCTCAGATCTCCTCAGAAATCCACCGGCACCACGGAGCAGTGTGTCAGGTGGCAAGATGGCGACGCCGTGTGTGGAAGAGGAATACAGCGAGGATTTGCAATCCACACTGGATGACAACGGTAGGGAAACCCCACACCCTGATCTCCCCCTCACATATGCCGGGATGTCTGGCTTTGCAGCGGACATTAAAGCTGCTTTTTCAGCGGCAATAACAGATTTAAAATCCAGTATGCTAGTCCTCACAGACAAGATGGCTACTGCAGAAACGGCTGGGAGACACAGAGACATGGCAATACACAGACTGGAAAAGGTCACCTTCTCACACTCCCAACATCTTATTGGCATTAATAAACATCTTGAGGATTTAGACAACAGAGGGAGGAGGAACAACATTAGGGTAAGGGGGATTCCAGAATCGGTGGATGCGGAACAAATAACCCCAGCCTTACAGAGAGTTTTCAACAGTCTCCTAGAACGGCTGGAGGACACAGCCATAGAGTTTGTGAGGGCGCACACAGCTCTCAGAGCAAGAGGTCCGGATAACATGCCCCCACGTGACATTATCTGCTGCTTACACAACTTCTCCCTAAAGGCAGACATTATGCGTAAAGCTCGCAGAAATGACCGGATCATCTTTAATGGTGAAACCATTATGCTCTTTCACGACCTCTCGCATATCAAGCTAAAGAATCACAGGGCCCTGCGGCCCCTGTTAGAGAAGTTAAGAGAAAAGGAGCTACGCTACACATGGCGTTTCCCATTTGCACTCATGGTAAACCACAACGGGAAACAACACATACTCCGCTCGCCGGAAGATCTTCCTGAATTCTGTCAAGCACTGCAAATGGATCTGGTTGAGCTACCGGAATGGTACCAGGATTTTATTCTGCCCCCTTTAGATAAGCAGCAGACCAGGTCCCCACTCACCTCCCCAGAAAAGCGTCACCCAAAAAAGATGAAATCATCTCGACCTGGAGGCTCCCAAGCAGGTACGCCAAACAACAGACCCCACTCCTCCATAGGGTTTGAGGACATCTTATGGTAGACTCTGTAACCTTAACACTCTTTGAAGCTGTAAGTACTCTCTCATACTCCATCACAGGAAACATGAGACCTAAAATCATCTAACCACAGCAAGCTTAAAGTCAGAACAGACTAAGTTACATTGTGGTGTGGCCAGGTCTACTTACCTGGTAAATCATTACATAAAGAAATGACTGACTTATACCTCTACAAATTTTACAGGGACTCACGTTCTTCCTTACCCATGTATTCCCTACGAGTATAAGGGATATATAAGCAAGACTTTTTCAGCAGATATCATCCCTCTCTATACTCACCTGAATCCCCAATCAACCAAGGAAGTAATGGGCGAACACAAGAGACTACCCCAAACCTGAACCTCTGTAAGAGGATTAACATATCCACATTGAGACATTATTATTTTCTAATCTCACAGACTATTGTCAGCTGATTAGATGTGGCATGTAAGTTTCGTCAATATACGGACAACACATTGTTATTAACAAAATATTGTTTCAGGTGGTTAACACTCAGTTTAGTCTGGTTACATAGAAAAATACATTAGAATGAGATCAGCTATAACTAGAAGGTCATTGTTAGTTACTAATAGATTTACAGTCCTTACCGTTGCACGAGAGTGATTTGATATAACCACATACAGATGGGGTTACTACTAATATTTAAGGTAATAAAACCTCTACCTGACCTACCTATGTGCTACCCCGGATGAGCTTAACATCCCAGTTGCAGGATTACAGTATCCTCCCAATGACACCCTGGGTGCAGGGATGACAATATCAGCTTACACACCATTTTTACAGGCTGCCACCGGTCTTAGTTAATACCTCAGTTTTTTTCTTTACTGTTTTATCCTTAGCTGGTTATAACGACCGGATTGGCTGCCGCATACTACACCTCCAAAAGTGCCCCTATTGGGAGTGCATTAACCCGAAAAAGGGCACTACTTTACTTACCTTAACACTCTTTGAAGCTGTAAGTACTCTCTCATTCTCCATCACAGGAAACATGAGACCTCAAATCATCTAACCAGAGCTAGCTTAAAGTCAGACCAGACTAAGTTACATTAGACCATATTGGGACCCAAGGAGAAAATAATATCTCTCACTCGTCTTATTTCTCTCTTAACTCCACCTACTACTTTACTTTTTAAATTAATTTCTCTTTCTTCTTCTAAGTGCAACAAGATACATATTACTAGGTGATACTCTCTAACGACGCTAACGATTTTTAAGCTTCCCTTTTCTCCAGGACCAGGCCTGCCGGCTCTCTCTGGGACCACACCATGGCCTACTCCTCCTTGGGACACAAACCCACAGTAATTTCACACAACACAAAATGGTTGAATATCCCCGAAAAACGTACTGCACTCCTAAAGGAACTCAAAAAAGGTAGGCCTCATTTTGTATTTCTACAAGAAACACACTTCAAGACCCATCAAGTTCCTAAGATCACTGACTCCTACTTTACACAGGCATTTCATGCAACCAATGATCTAGCTAAATCCAAGGGAGTGTCTATACTTATTAGTAGAGACGCCTCCTTCGAACTTACTGAATCACTTACAGATCCTGAAGGCAGATTCCTCTTCTTGAAAGGAAAATGCAATGGGATCCCTATCACACTAGCAAACATGTATTTTCCTAACACGGCCCACCTATCTTTCTGCCAACGTACACTTAATAAACTTAAAGACTTCAGCTCTGGCTGTCTTATTGTGGGAGGAGATTTCAATGTGCCATTGAATCCTCTCACTGACACATCCACAGGCAAAACCTATATTACCTACAAAATCCTTAAAAGAATTAAGACATTATTACACTCCCTCCAATTGGTGGACACTTGGCGCTTCACCCACCCAGAGGACAAAGACTACACTTTTTACTCCATACCACATAGCCGATATTCAAGAATCGATTACATTTTTATATCACAAAAAGATCTTGACAAGATTACAGGCGCAAACATTGGGATTCAAACCCAAATTCAGATCATGCCCCTGTATCCTTAACATTGAATTTGTCTGAACCACCTCCCAAATCTAACACTTGGAGGCTGAACTCCTCCCCTCTGACTGACCTAACATTGTACCCTCAAATAGCCACAGCACTGACGGAATACTTCGCTCACAATGCCACACCAGGGATGAACCCCATGACAATTTGGGAAGCGCATAAATGCACTATTCGAGGAGAACTCATTAGAATAGAGGCCCAAAGTAAAAAAAATAGAGAAAAGGAGAAACGTCTAACTACGAAAATCCAATCCTTAGAATCCAAACACAAACAATTTCTAACTGAACAATCAGCACTAAAATTATTAGAAACCAGAAAAGCACTTCAACAGCTCTTCGACAGCAGGACTAGAAGATTCTTATTTTTTAAGAAAAAAATATACTACGAACATGGTAATAAAGCAGGCAAATATTTAGCGAGAGCATTGAAAAATAACAGAACATACGAAAATATTTCTGGCATACGCACAAAAGAAGGGAAATTAGACATCACCACCAAACTCATTGCCAAACATTTCCAAGATTATTACACAGCCCTATATAATCTCCCTGAACCACGAAAACCAGGCACCATACATGGAACTAGACCACAAATCATTCAAAACTATCTCAGAGACTCCAATCTACCCACTCTGACGGAAGACGATATAAACCAATTAGAAAAACCCCTAGAAGCTATTGAACTCCAAGATGCCATTAAGGACCTTAAAAGGGGGAAAAGCCCAGAGCCAGATGGCTTTACTACCATATACTACAAAACATTCCAGAATACGTTGGTTGGGCCATTGCTGAGGGCTTTGAACTTTCTTTCAAAATCCAAGGAGACTCCACCAACTTTTCTAGCCGCACATATAACAGTTCTTCCCAAGCCGGGTAAGGACCCAGCAAACTGCGCCAGCTACAGGCCAATTTCACTGCTTAATCTTGACATGAAATTGATGTCCAAAATAATTGCTAACAGATTGAAACCCCTGCTCCATAGTTTGATAGGCTCCGAGCAGGCGGGGTTCATGCCGGGTAGAGAAACAAGAGACAATGTGATTAAAGCTCTCAACTTGATGCATGCTACCCGGGCTCAGAATATCGAGGGCCTTCTCCTGTCAACCGACGTGGAGAAGGCCTTTGATTGAGTGGCCTGGGACTTTATGCTGGAGACATGTCGTTACATTGGCTTGGGAAATCACATGATGGCGTGGATTTCGTCACTATACAGGAACCCAACTGCACAACTCAAGATTAATGGTTCATTATCTCAAACAGTAAAAATTAATAATGGAACAAGACAGGGGTGCCCCTCTCACCACTCCTGTTTATCCTAACTCTCAAACCATTTATTAGAAGGATTATAGCCAACAACTCAATACAGGGATTTAAAGTGAAGGGAAAGGGGTTCAAAGTAGCGGCCTACGCTGATGATTTACTATTCTTCATAACTAATCCACACATCTCACTCCCCTCCTTAATGAAAGAATTCACTCTATTTGGATATATCTCAGACTTAAAAATCACGTATTCCAAATCTGAAGCAATGAATATCTCCATCCCCACCAAATCTTTAGAAAACATCAAACCCAATTGCCCTTTCAAATGGGAGACCTCAGCACTTAAATATTTAGGGATCTGGCTTACTCCTAGATTAACTCACATCTATGAACACAATTTTTTGCCCTTGTTAAAAACAAGGGCAAAAAATTTAAAATCTCCACAGATCTTCAAACATGGAACGCATGACACTTCTCATGGTTTGGGAGAATTGCTATTTGCAAGATGAACATCTTACCAAAGGTCCTATACCTGTTTAGGAACCTACCAATAAAAATACCCCAAAGTTTCTTCAAAACTTTACAATCCATTCAATCTAAATTTATCTGGGCCCACAAAAAACCCAGGGTTAAATTTACCCTACTAACACAAGCCAAGGAAACGGGTGGGATGGGTATCCCTGACTTCAGGAACTATTACTATGCCTCACATGTCACTAGGATTATTGACTGGCACTGTCATCATAAACTCAAAGATTGGGTGGAACTGGAGGACATGCTAAGTCATAACTCTATCCAGTAGGGATGAGCTTCGTGTTCGAGTCGAACCCATGTTCGACTCGAACATCGGCTGTTCGGTCGTTCGCCGAATTGCGAACGATATGGGCCGTTCGCGCCAAATTCGTGTGGCGCGTCACGGCCCATAATTCACTGCGGCATCGCAGTGCATTGCTGGCTGATGATTGGCCAAGCATGCACTATGACCCGCATGCTTGGCCAATCACAGCGCCGTCAGTAGAGAGAGCTGTAATTGGCCAAAGCCAGGGTGGCTTTGGCCAATTATGGCTCAGGGGATTTAGTACACACCCCACACTATATAAGGCCGCCTGCACGGCGGCCCTGTGTAGTGTGTGTTCCGGTGTGCTGAGAGATAGAGAGAGAGAGAGACAGTGTCATTTGATTTGAGTTAGATAGATTAGGCAGAACAGTCAGTCAGTTAGCTGCACTTACAGTGTATTGTGTATATATATGCATCCCAGGTGTTGCATATATATATATATACACTGTATTCAGTTTAGCTAGATCCGTTCCTGTTATCTTCTATCTAGACTATTTACATTTAGTGCAGTGTGTCCTGCTCACAGTGTTCAGCTAGATCCGTTCCTGCTATTTACATTCAGTGCAGTGCGTCCTGCTCACAGTGTTCAGCTAGATCCGTTCCTGGTATTTACATTTAGTGCAGTGCGTCCTGCTCACAGTGTTCAGCTAGATCCGTTCCTGCTATTTACATTCAGTGCAGTGCGTCCTGCTCACAGTGTTCAGCTAGATCCGTTCCTGCTATTTACATTCAGTGCAGTGCGTCCTGCTCACAGTGTTCAGCTAGATCCGTTCCTGCTATTTACATTCAGTGCAGTGCGTCCTGCTCACAGTGTTCAGCTAGATCCGTTCCTGCTATTTACATTCAGTGCAGTGCGTCCTGCTCACAGTGTTCAGCTAGATCCGTTCCTGGTATTTACATTCAGTGCAGTGCGTCCTGCTCACAGTGTTCAGCTAGATCCGTTCCTGCTATTTACATTCAGTGCAGTGCGTCCTGCTCACAGTGTTCAGCTAGATCCGTTCCTGCTATTTACATTCAGTGCAGTGCGTCCTGCTCACAGTGTTCAGCTAGATCCGTTCCTGCTATTTACATTCAGTGCAGTGCGTCCTGCTCACAGTGTTCAGCTAGATCCGTTCCTGCTATTTACATTCAGTGCAGTGCGTCCTGCTCACAGTGTTCAGCTAGATCCGTTCCTGCTATTTACATTCAGTGCAGTGCGTCCTGCTCACAGTGTTCAGCTAGATCCGTTCCTGCTATTTACATTCAGTGCAGTGCGTCCTGCTCACAGTGTTCAGCTAGATCCGTTCCTGTTATCTTCCTACTGACAGGCAGGCTTGTCTGGTTACAGTATATAAAGCTACCTGAAGAAAATTACAGGTGTTCTTTTTGATCCTATTAGTACCACGGTCAGGCAGCTAGACTATTTACATTTAGTACAGTGTGTCCTGCTCACAGTGTTCAGCTAGATCCGTTCCTGTTATCTTCCTACTGACAGGCAGGCTTGTCTGGTTACAGTATATAAAGCTACCTGAAGAAAATTACAGGTGTTCTATCCCAGCTTAGTGCAGCTACAGGCCATTAGTATGTCTGGAAGGCCAAGAAGGAGAGGCAGACAGTCACAAGCCAATAAGAGAGGGCAAGCAGGCTCTGTGTCTAGTGCTGGTCGTGGAGACGGTGCATCCTCATCAGCACGTGGCCATGGGACACGCTTGGCCTTTTTTTCGGCAGCTGGCCGTGTTGAGCCGCAACATGCGGAAGACTTGGTCGAGTGGATGACCAAGCTGTCCTCATCCTCCTCATCCTCTCTCACCCATGCCCAGGGTGCTTTGTCTGGCAAAGCAGCGGCCTCTTCCCTCAGCTCAATGTCATCAGTGACTCCTTCCCTAGCTCCACCATGTCCTCATGAGGATTCCCTCGAACTGTTTGACCACAGTGTTGGGTACATGCTCCAGGAGGATGCCCAGCGTTTGGAAGGCTCTGATGATGATACTGAGCTCAATGAAGGCAGTAACATGAGCACGGACAGAGGGGGTGCCCAAGAAGGACAGCAATCTGGCAGTCATGCTCCCCCTGCTGCAGCATACTGCCAGGTTTGCTCCAGTGATGAGGAGGGAGGGGATGATGAGGTCACTGACTCAACGTGGGTGCCTGATAGGAGAGAGGAGAGGAGGAGGAGGAGGAGGAGGTGGCACATCACCAACTAGGCAGGATGCCCTCCAGGGGCCAGCCTAAGGGCAGCACATTGACTGCATCACACCCCAAAGCTCCACATGTGCAGGGCGCTGCAGTCTCTGCGCGTTATTCAAAAAGTTCTTTGGTGTGGGCCTTTTTTGAGACGAGTGCATCAGATCGCACCGCTGCTATTTGCAACATATGTCTCAAGCGTATCTCGCGTGGCCAAAACATCTCCCGCTTGGGTACCACATGCTTGACCAGACATATGTTGACCTGCCATGCAGTTCGTTGGCAAGCGTATCTGAAAGACCCACACCAAAGAACAAAGACGATCTCTCCTTGCTCCTCATCAGCTGAGATTTCCAACCCCACTAGACCTTCAGTCCTCTCTGAGACCTGCAGTGAGAGGAATGAAGGTGTAGAATTAGGTGTGTCACAGCCAAGTACTTGTGGGCAATCTGCTTTTGGTACACCGACGTCAGATTGTACCAGGCAAATTTCCCTGCCCCAGCTGCTGCACCGCCGAAAGAAGTTTGCTCCCAGCCATCCACATGCCCAGCGGTTGAATGCTAGCTTGGCAAAATTGCTAGCACTTCAACTGCTGCCTTTTCAGTTGGTAGACTCTGCCCCCTTCCGTGAGTTTGTGGAATGTGCGGTTCCTCAGTGGCAGGTACCCAAACGCCACTTTTTCTCACGGAAGGCGATTCCGGCTCTCTACCGGCATGTGGAAGGCAATGTCCATGCCTCGCTGGACAGGGCGGTCAGCGGTAAGGTGCATATTACCGCTGACTCATGGTCCAGCAGGCATGGACAGGGACGTTACTTAAGTTTCACGGTGCATTGGGTGACTCTGCTGGCAGCTGGGAAGGATGCAGGACAAGGTGCAGTAGTGTTGGAGGTTGTTCCGCCACCACGCCTCCAAAATGCTGATTGTGACACACCTCTCTCCTCCACCCCCTCCTCTTCTTCTTCCTCCATGGCCTCTTCCTCGGAACCAGCGGTGCTCCGTAGGCGTTCAAGGGGCTACGCAAGTACGCAGGCCAAAAGATGCCATGCGGTGCTTGAGCTGGTGTGCTTGGGGGACAGGAGCCACACTGGGGCAGAGGTTCTGTCAGCTCTGCAGGGGCAGGTTCAGAGGTGGTTGACGCCACGCCAACTTAAGGCAGGAATGGTGGTTTGCGACAATGGCACCAACCTCCTCTCTGCCCTCCGACAGGGACAACTGACCCATGTGCCCTGTTTGGCTCACGTCCTTAACTTGGTGGTGCAGCGGTTCTTGGGCAGGTACCCGGGCTTACAGGATGTCCTGAGGCAGGCCAGGAAAGTCTCTGTGCATTTCCGCCGGTCATATAATGCCAGTGCTCGGCTGACGGACCTCCAAAAGGAGTTTAACCTGCCCAAGAACCGCCTAATCTGTGACATGCCCACCAGGTGGAACTCGACGTTGGCCATGCTGCAGCGGCTGCACACGCAGCAGAGGGCCATCAATGAGTACCTGTGCGACTATGGCACCAGGACAGGGTCAGGGGACCTTGGTTTTTTTTCCCCACGCCAGTGGGCCATGATCAGGGATGCATGCACTGTCCTGTCACCATTCGAGGAGGCCACGAGGATGGTGAGCACTGACAGTGCATGCATCAGTGACACTGTCCCCCTTGTCCACCTGTTGGAGCACACGCTGCGTGGAATAATGGACAGGGCACTTGAGGCAGAACAGAGGCAGGAAGAGGAGGACTTCCTTAGCTCTCAAGGCCCCCTTTATCCAGACAGTGTTCCTGCGTGCCCGCCGATCACACAGGAAGAGGACGAGGAGGAGGAGGAGGAGGAGGAGGAAGATTGTGTCAGTATGGAGGTGGAGCCTGGCACTCAGCATCAGCAGTCTTTAAGGGATCAGTCCCAAGGAACACATGGACTTGTACGTGGCTGGGAGGAGGTGGCTGCGGACGTTGTTGTCCTTAGTGACCCAGAGGACTCCGGACCGAATGCCTCAGCAAACCTACGCTGCATGGCCTCCCTGATCCTGCAAAGCCTGCGTAAGGATCCTCGTATTCGTGGTATCAAGGAGAAGGACCAATACTGGCTGGCAACCCTCCTTGATCCACGTTACAAGGGTAAGGTTGCGGACCTTATCTTGCCATCGCAGAGGGAGCAGAGGATGAAACATCTTCGGGAGGCCTTGCAGAAAGGTCTGTGCAACGCGTTCCCAGAGACTGGGAGGTTACAAACTCCTGTTTCTGGACAACGTGTTGCTGAGGCTTCGGTCAGTCAAAGAAGGAGCGGTGGAGAAGGTGGCCGTCTGACCGATGCGTTCAGACAATTTTTTGGTCCGCAGCCCCAAGGTATGATCGGTTCCAGCAACCATCGCCAGCGTCTGTTTTACATGGTGCAGGAATACCTAGGGGCAAGATCAGACTTGGACACCTTTCCCACCGAAAATCCTCTGGGTTACTGGGTCTTGAGGATGGATCACTGGCCAGAGCTTGCACAGTATGCAATTGAGCTACTGGCCTGTCCTGCATCCAGCGTTCTTTCGGAACGCACATTCAGTGCTGCTGGAGGCGTGGTAACCGATCACAGGGTGCGTCTGTCCACCGACTCGGTCGATCGGCTGACCTTCATAAAAATGAATCAGTCTTGGATCACCACCAGCTACCAAGCACCTGATGCAGATGTAACCGAATAATTTTTTTTGAAATCTCAGATCCCTTCAAAGACTGCCTATGCTGATGCTGAGTGACTATCCCTGAGTAATTATCCTCTTCCTCCTCAATCATCACGCTGATAGCTTGTAAGAACATTTTTGGTTCTGGGCGCCACCACCAGTGCCTAAGGCACAATTTTTCAGCCCCTGTTTAACAGGGGCGTGTAATTACAATTTTTGATGCAATACTTTGCAGCAGGGCTTGTTCCTGCGTTTCAACTAGAGTGTCTGTGAGGGGTTGCAGTGTTGTGGCACCAGCACCAGTGCCTAAGACCCAATTTTTCTGCCCCTGTCTAACAGGGGCGTGTAATTACAATTTTTGATGCAATACTTTGCAGCAGGGCTCGTTCCTGCGTTCCAACTAGAGTGTCTGTGAGGGGTTGCAGTGTTGTGGCACCAGCACCAGTGCCTAAGGCCTAATTTTTCAGCTCCTGTTCAACAGGGGCATGTAATTACAATTCTTGATCTAATATTTCACAGCAGGGCCCTGTGAGGGCTTACAGTGTTTTGGCCACAGCAACACCTAAGGCCCAAATTTCTGCTGAGTATATAGGGCAGGACCCTACCTTCAAACATCTAACTTACAAACGACTCCTACTTGCAAACGGTAGGAGACAACAGGAAGTGAGATGAAATCTACCCCTAAGGAAGGGAAATTCTCTCCTGTAAGAGTTAATATGGGAAAACAATTTCTCCTTTCCACTGATGCTTTCCAATCCTTGTTCCACAAAAAAACCCAAATTTTCAAAAAACATTTTTCATTGGGACAAAAAAGTGAGGTGAAATCTTCTGAAGAGGAGGAAAGACGCAAAACAAATGTCACAGGGGTAATAACCCTTCCCTATGTTTTCCAAAAAGCTTAGAAAAGATTTTTTGGCTGGAGCTAAACACATTAAAAATGTTCAAAATTACAAACAGATTCTACTTAACAACAAACCTACAGTCCCTGTCTTGTTTGCACCGCCTGTATACTGCTGTTCAGAGTATATAGGGCCTGGTGGCCCCACACCTTTCCTTATTTTAATTTGGGTGTGGGGTTCCCCTTAATATCCATACAAGACCCAAAGGGCCTGGTAATGGCAACCCTCCTTGATCCACCGTTTGTCTCACTGATTTTCATCCATATTGCCATGACCCGACATGACATTAAACCCGCAAGCAGTTTTAAATGAGATTTTTTCCTTTAAAAATGACATTTGGTGCAGGGACTGTTCTAAACATGGGAAACACGCGTCACTTTACAGGCATACTATAGACACCCCCCAGGTACGATATTTAAAGGAATATTTCACTTTTTTTTTTTTACTTTAAGCATCATTAAAATCACTGCTCCCGAAAAAACGGCCGTTTTTAAAAGTTTTTTTTGCATTGATACATGTCCCCTGGGGTAGGACCCGGGTCCCCAAACCCTTTTTAGGACAATACCATGCAAATTAGCCTTTAAAATGAGCACTTTTGATTTCGAACGTTCGAGTCCCATAGACGTCAATGGGGTTCTAACGTTCGTGCGAACTTTCGGTCCGTTCGCGGGTTCTGGTGCGAACCGAACCGGGGGGTGTTCGGCTCATCCCTACTATCCAGTTATCTCCATGGATTCCTTGGACAAGCCAGCCGGCAATCATAAAGTCACACCCTCTCATAGGCACCACATTAGCAATTTTTCATAAATTAACCAAAATATCGAGTCTCTCATCACACCTAAGCCCACTCACCCCCCTAAGGAACAACCCTAATTTCATACCTGCCATGGGAAATCACTACTTACGCCCCACTGACTCAAATAGACCCCTCTTGGCCATGCACTGCTTCAATAATCAGGTATTCAAAAATTTTACAACTCTCAAGGCTGATAACCACCTTATAGACTTACCACTGTGGACATATTTTCAATGCCGCAGCTACCTTAACCACACATCCAAAAAAGCAAGTTTCAGCAGATCATTGACAGACCTAGAATCAGTTTGCAACGAGGCAGAACCTATTCCAAAAGCAACATCACTGACTTACAGTTGGATTCAAAATAGGGGAGATGTGGCTAGGGGTGGTCTCAGGGAGCGCTGGTCTGCAGAACTGGGCACTTCACTTACAGATAAACAGTGGCGAAAGGCTTGCATATTCACCCACAAATGCTCCTTGAGCATCAGAACTCAAGAAATAGCGTATAAACTACTTACTCAATGGTATGCCACCCCAGTAAAACTTCATACCTGGTTTCCTCAATATCCTGATACTTGCTAGCACTGTAATAAGGAGAGGGGCACATTATTGCACATTTGGTGGCAATGCCCCGTATTGGAACCTTTCTGGTCAGAGGTCAAAAAGAAAATATTTCAGATTACAGAGACAAAACTGAAGCTAGATGCGGTGGGTTGCCTCCTCCATGTCTCAGACCTCCCTATCAAAAAATACAAACACTCACTTTCCATGCATTTATTGAATGCGGCAAAGGCACTAATTTCTCTCTACTGGAAGTCTACACGCATACCAACCATCCAGGATTGGTTTCGCAAAGTATCTGAGGTCTGCGAGATGGAGGAGACAGTTGCCCAGACAGGAGATAATGCTGAACGTTTTCATAATAAGTGGTCGCCATGGTTTATATACAAATATTCGCAGACATACATATGCCCCGTACACGCTGTCGGATTTTCCGACGGAAAATGTGTTATAGGACCTTGTTGTCGGAAATTCCGACCGTGTGTAGGCTCCATCACACATTTTCCATCGGATTTTCCGACACACAAAGTTTGAGAGCAGGCTATAAAATTTTCCGACAACAAAATCCGTTGTCGGAAATTCTGATCGTGTGTACACAAATCCGACGGACAAAGTGCCACGCATGCTCAGAATAAATAAAGAGATGAAAGCTATTGGCCACTGCCCCGTTTATAGTCCCGACGTACGTGTTTTACGTCACCGCGTTCAGAATGATCAGATTTTCCGACAACTTTGTGTGACCGTGTGTATGCAAGACAAGTTTGAGCCAACATCCGTCGGAAAAAATCCTAGGATTTTGTTCTCGGAATGTCCGAACAAAGTCCGACCGTGTGTATGGGGCAATAGACTTCACAAGGGAGGTTTTTGTGAATCAGGATGAGAACCCAGGCATTGTGTCCAACTGCATCGGATCCCAGGACAGTGGCTACCCAGAGCTTTCTCATGCGATGAAAGTCAGGGGACGATAGGTGGGTCTCCTGAAGTAGGGCAATGTGAGTTTTAAGTCTCTTAAGATGTCAAAGTATTTTAAGTCTCCTGATGGGGGACTTAAGCCCTTTTATGTTCCAAGAGGTGATTTTCATGGGGGGGGATTTTGAGGGGGATTTGGTCTGGTATTACGGTTGCGTTGGGTTTTGAACTGAAGGAAGGAACTGTTTTGTTAGTGCAGAATGATGCGGTGGTCATATAAAAGGTAACTGCTACCTAAGTGTATAGTGTGTGACGGGTAATGTAGGGCAGAGGTGAGTAAAGTGGGAGAAGATTTGGAGGGGTAAAAGCATGAAAAAAACATAATACAAGAAATTGAAAGAACTCTGCTTTTTTCCGCATGGGTTCACTGTATAGACCAGCTCCCAGTACTGACCCGAATGATGCAGCGGAGGCTTGCCCAATACGTCAATGATATCTTTTGCACCAAGTTTGGGTTGTGTTTAAGGGAGGGAGGTGGCTGTATGCATTGAGGCCATAGAGGACATTTCAGAGAAACGAAGATAGAGTAGGATTAAAAATAATACAAATAATACCAAGGCCTGTCATATTGTTGGAGGCTATATCAGAGGATAATGTTTGTGTAGGTAGAAACCAACCTAGGATAACCTACAAGGGGGCTTAAATGTACCCTTTTGTTGTCAGAGCGGGTTTTTGCGTCTACCGAATCAACGAGGAGTAGAACGATGGTCAGATCCAGAGTATTTGAGACGCTTTGGAGAGTCTTTCCATGGGCTTATTTGGTCCAGAGGACAAGTATTTGGGACAAACCTGGATGAGGAGTTGGAGTGCGACTCTGTGTGTAGTGTACGCAGGAAGGCATCCTGGAAGGAGAGCTGGTCCTCGTTGGGAGCTTTAAGGTGGAAAATTGCAGGGAAAGCTAAAGAAATTCACTTGTCGTTAGTGGAGTTCCATCCAGACGCTTTGAAAGGCTTTACTTTTTTTGGTCTGTGAAAATCAGAACCTTGATTCCATCTATCTGAAGGGATCTGGACTGCCTGAATTTTTGCAGGATAGTGGTTTTGTCTGAGTAATTCAAGTATTTTTTCCTGTGCAGGGGCCAGGGAGGCCTAGTGCTTCTGGAATGTGCCTGGAGCAGAATTCAGTGAGGGCTGATGCTTGGAGAGATTCTGGGATGCCCACAAAGCGCAGATTACTCCTTCTGGATCTATTTTCTAAATCATCCAGCTTCTGGAGTACATATTGATTTGTTTTGTCCTGTGCCTGCTCCGTGGCTTGTGCCTGGTATAGTTCTTCCTCCATATTGGGGAGACAGTGTTCTGCCTCGTTTAGACTGGTTGTGTGTTCCCCCCAGTTGTTTTTTTAATCTGCTTCATCCCTGTATTCACTGCCTTCTCCACTGAGGCAGCAATCATGGGGGTCAAAAGTGTTGCCACTGCCTGAGCTATGCGCTCTGTACTGTTGTCTCCTTGGTGTGAGGAGGGGGAGGCATGGTGTGAGAAGGGTGAGGTTGTGCAGCCGCTTACTTCCATGTCTGCTGCGGGATCCGACAAGGCTGGGACTGGGGCCTTGATTTGCGGCTGGGCTGCCTGGGCCACTTGCGTTCATAGGCCGGTTTTCTCCACAAAGAGATCCATGGATGTGCAGGGGGTCACCCGAAGGGGCTGCAGGCAGTGGTGGAAGGTCGGCCAGGTTTTACAGGCCTTTTGAGGGTCTTGCTGAGGGAGCTGATGAGGGAGACAGCTACTCCATGTGGCACCGGAACCGGAAGTCCCCAGGGCCCTTTAAAGAGATCCCCCTTACATTGGAGTCCACAGAGTTTTCACTAACATTAAAGTCCCCTCTTACATCAGAGTTCCCTGCGTTCCAAGAGCCCCCTTTACATCAGAGTTTCCCTTTACAGTACATTACAATGCAAGGGAGAACTCTGCGGACCCTGAAGTAAAGGGGAACTCTGGTAGCTCTATATAAGGGGGGCTTTGGTGACCAGAGGCTCACTTATATCAGAATTCCCCTTTACACTGGAGTCCGCAGAGTGAATACACTAAGGTAAAGTGGTTCACTAATGTAAGAGATGAGTGAGGACGCTGATATAAAGGGGGACCTTCATGCACAGTTCGGGAGCTGGCAGATTAGTAACTGGCTGAGCTCAGGCTTGGCTCAAGTGGGGGTGGGCGGTCAGCTGGCCAGGTGCACAGTAACCTCATGGTGCTTGGTGCCTTTCCCACAAATTTGAAAGTAACCACAAGAAGGGGGTGTGGGAGGAGAGGAGGCTCAGAGACAAGCAGCTGAGCCAAGAACAAGTAAACAGCTGAGTGAATCAGGACAAGTTGAGTTTTAATGGGCACTTTTCTGCTGTTTCCGAAAGTGACTTTTTTTACAACCAAACCGTCGGATGGCTGGCAACACTGCTTGGGGCCCCCCACAGTGGCAAAACATCAGGGCCTGGTTGCAAGTGCAACATTTGTGACCCCGGTGGTTCAGCCACTGGCCAATGGTAATTTGCTGCTTGCTCTTTCCTTCTGTATGCAGTAGTTGTAAGTATTTTTTGTTTATTTTTCCTTGTAAGGCTTTCCCTGCACCTGTAAAGTTAAGGCATAGGCCTAAACCCTGAGAAAAGATGCTTGCACTTTAAAAATGTATTGATTCTCCATAAAAGACACAGACAACAGATGTAATTGCTTTTCAACCTCACTAGTGAACAAGGCCCGCAAGGCTGAAACGCGTTTACATCTGCTGTCTGTGTCTTTTATGGTGAACCAATAAATTTTGAAGCTTTTAAAGAGCAAGCAAGGAGCTGCGGACCATCTTTTCTCATGATTGCTACTGCAGCTGTGTGACTGCCTTTCCACCCCCAAGTAGCTCTAAACAATCTTCTGATCATATTGGGTAGTAGCACCCTACTTCTGCTCTAATTTATAGGTCTAAACCCTACCTTGTCCCTATGCAAAAACACAAATGGGCTCCTTGCAAGATAACACCAAGAGGGAAAGTACTGGCTTTGGTACAAAAATTATACTTGGTGTTATCTTCATATGGTTCTCTGATGTAAAATAGACTTTTGATTTGCCCTTAGCTGTATCCCTGGGATTTTGTGACAATGTGAAGGGCATTCAAGCCTAATGGAAAAGGTGAACACTGACATTTCAAAGGAGTTGGAAGTCTCACTCAAGGAACTCAATGAAAGGAGGCAGGAAGTCATATTTAATCAAAAATATTATTTGTTAGTTTTGAAATGGCCATAAAGTGACAACATAAATGTGGAAAAAAGACATGCACCTACATTGTACAGTACATATTCAGTTACGGGAATAAATAAGACAAGGTCTCTGAAACATTGCATACACGGAAAAAAATGTATTACGAAGAAAATAGTTATGCTATCAGATTGCTAAATATAAATGAAAAAGGAGACCTACTGTAATCACAGACTGGTTGCAGGAACAAGTGCACAATAAATTAGAAAAGCCCATAAATTTAGATTATAATCAGTTGAGAAACTATGAAAAACAAACCAAAAGTGTTGTGTTCCATCTCAACTTTATGGATATTTGGAAATCAGTATTACCCTTAACATAAAGGATCACAAATGAGCACATGGCACTGCAGCCTGAGTATATTGAGGCTAAACAATTAAAAGCCACTGTTCACAATCAAGTATGAGTTGTGTCTAACAAACAAAAAAGGTTTTGCCTGCCACATACCCCATATTTTAGGATTTTTATTTTTTATTTTGGGGTGGGGGGCAAGCCCTGTTGTCATATATTGGTTTGTTATATGGGCACATTTTGTTAATCTCCACTTTCCATTGTTGTAAGGCAGGCATTCTGGCTTTCCAGCATTCCAGAAAACCTGTATTGGGGACTAGAACAGGTAGGAAAAAGGAGCCAGGGTTGGCTGGTTAAACATTTGGTTTGTTGGGACCTTTCAATGAACTGCATGTCCTCCATTCATTGATTGTGTTTCATTCATAGATGCTGTAGTACTGGCTTCTATGAATAGAGGAACTGGGCTAAAAGGACAGGCAGAATCATGCACTTTTGATTAGTGCCTATGGCAGCTCCTTGGTTCTTTTGACCCTGGCCACATAACAGGATTACGGTGGCAGGGGTAAGGGGGCTTCAGAAAAGAAAGATTACTACTGAACAAGAAGACAGAAGTGCAAGATAAACATCACACTGAAGGTAAGTACTTGTGCTTATTTTGTTTTTGTTTTGTTTTTTTTGTTTTTTCAAGTTAAACTTAAACTTTCAAATGGAATTAACTGCAAAACCTGTCCATATGCACTGGAACAGGGCAGACTAGGCAATTATGTTTTTTAATACTTTTTGGAATTTTTGAAGGACATATAAGTGACCAAAAAAGGTTTACTTTTCCCACAAAAAACAAAAAAATAAATAAATAAAATAAATACTTCTAAGCTGACATTTTATATTGATTATATATCAATTATTATACACAGAAATTTTTCAAGAGTACCACTTGCTAGCTAAAAATAGTAAATGTAAAAAAATCTATGCAAATGTTCATAAGTATCTGGCTAAAATAAAAATATATCTAAATTTTATTTTTAGCCTTGAACATAAATTCTAAAGAAGATACATGTATACTAATAGACTGGAAATCTTGCTGTACATGATTTTTTGGTACATAAAACTGAAAAAATAGGGTTAATCTTTTTATAGCACAAATGGCATACACGATGGAAACGTGATTTCATTTTTGCACATATACTGTATATGAATTATAAAATGCTGTTCTAATTGCAAATGTTTGCCTGTTTCACTTTGAGACGTAGAATATCATGTTGATAATGTTGTTGGAAGATTCCAATTATACCAGGTTATGTTTTACAATTATAGTAATCTCAATACTAAATGAAGGAGAAAATTGCATTATTGTAAATCTGAATTCGTATTTAGTATTGTAACGTTTGCTAAGCTTGAGTTGTCTGTTAGTCTATATTATTTGACTAAAATACATAATAACCTAAGCAAATATAAATGCAAGATGCATATTTTGTGCACTGTAGTCAACACAAAATGCTACAAGTTGCTATTTCCACATTTAACTTGCAATTTTAAAATATATGAGTTTAAGGTATGTAGAATTGTAACATGTGTGCACATGATAAGCTTTAGATGCATGAATGCCTTTGTCTGTTGCTGTCTCTTCCCAATGACTGAAGCAGCAGTTTATTTCACTTTAGAGGAACTCACCACAACTAAGCAAACCTAGGGCTACTGTTTTTTATGATTTACACACAATTCATTCAGTTTGTTGAAAAGTATACACAGAGTATAGATAAATAAAAAAGAGATCTTATTCTCTAGGAGCCGTTCCAAGGATTCCACTGATTTTAAATTAAACTACCATTTTAAAGCAAGATGCCATATTTATCGGCGTATAACATGCACAGACACATAACACACACCTTAATTTTAAGAGGGAAGTTTCAGGAAAAAAATAAAATTTTAAATAAAGAACTTTGAAGCAAAATAAGGGTCAGTGCCCATCAATGCAGCCTCACCAGTGCCCATCAGTGCAGCTTGATCAATGCCCATCAATGCAGTCTGATCAGTGCCCATCCATGCAGCTTGATAATTGCCTATCAATGCAGCCTGATCAGTGCCCATCAATGCAACCTTACCATTGCCAATCAATGCAGCCCAATCAGTACTCATCTGCAGCCTCACCATTATCCATCAATGCAGCCTGATCAGTGCCCAACTGCAACCTCACCATTGCCCATCACTGCAGCCTGATCAGTGCCCATCTGCAGCCTCACCATTGCCCATCAATGCAGCCTGATTAGTGCCCATCAGCGCAGCCTTACCAGTGCATGGAGATAAGAGCCCCTGGATTACACAGAGCAGGGATCTCCAGCTTGCTCGGCTGCCACTGTTATACAAAGTCCAGCCTCCTGGACTGACTCCTATTATAGAAGCCACATGTCCCAACATTGAACCAGTGTGCTGTCTATTATAGGAGCCAGTCCAGGAAGTGGGACTTCATAAAACAGCGGCAGCAGAGTAAGCTGAAAATCCACGATCTGTGTAATCCGGCGACGCCCCCCCCCCCTCCCCTCCGAGGCAGCCCTATAGAAAATATCAGCGTATAACACACACACATTATTTGCACTCTATTTTCAGGGGGAAAAAGTGCATTTTATACTCCGATAAATACGGTAGCTAAACAGAAAAACATTAAATGCCTATACTGTATGTAAAGTAAAAGGTTTGTAATTTTATTCATCCAGTCTCATGATCCAAACACCCCTGCCAGACAACTTAACTGAATGTACAACATCTCTTTAATTATGAAAAATAAAGATTATATCTGGACTGATCCCTATAGTTTGGTACTCTCATTTTCACTCTACATGAGCAGACAACATAACCAGTAAACAGAACTTTCCTTTATCTGCTGAAGTTGAAGCAGATCTAAATCCAATCACTACACGCAGGTGTACATACGTATTTGTGTATATTCAAAAGTTATTTTCAATCCTTTAAAGTCTGCATTTCCATTAAAGGAATACATGGGGATCCTGTGACCCGCCATGAGGGTAATGTTCAGTACTTGTTTTGGGGTTACAGCTGTCTCACAACTTTGCTTCTCTGTTGTCATCTGTCACATGAACCCTTGTTTGAGAATAAAAGTAGCCAGGTCAACACATATTTTGTGGGCATGGTCCATTGCTGTCACTATCAGGAAACCAGTCCAGAGCAATGATGTGCAGTCAATGCTGGAGTGGGTGCATGTAGACAGAAAGTGGCAAATAAGGCTGAAGGTGATTAGCAGCACTATAACCCAGAAAAGGGTAAAACAGTTGAAAACAGTATTTTATGAAAACAAAAACATGGCAATTACAGTATATTATTATTATTATTATTAATATACAGGATTTATATAGCGCCAACAGATTACGCAGCTCTTTACAATATAAAAGGGAGACAATACAGTTATAATACAATAAGATACAGGAGGATTAAGAGGGCCCTGCTTAGAAGAGCTTACAATTGCTCAGAAGAGCTTACAGGTGGTACAAAAAGTTGTAACTGTAGGGAATGAGCTGATGGAAGTGGTAAAAGATTAGTTAGAGACGTTATAGGCTTTCCTGAAGAGATGAGTTTTCAGGGATCGCCTGAAGGTAGCAAGAGTAGGGGATAGCCGGACAGGTGGAGATAGCGAGTTCCAGAGGATGGGAAAGGCTGTGGAGAAATCCTGGAGACGAGCATGAGAGGAGGAGACAAGAGAGCTTGAGAGTAGGAGGTCTTGAGAAGAGAGGAGAAGACGATTTGGGTGATATTTGGAGACAAGATTGGTGATGTAGCTCGGGGCAGAGTTATGAATGGCTTTGTATGTTGTGGTTAGTATTTTGAATTTAATTCGCTGGGTGATTTAATATATATAATATATATATATGATATAAAGTAATTTAGCAAACTATTATCAGGATATGCTTTATTCAAGGTTCACACTGCCCCGATGAGGCACATCGCATGTGATTTGCACAGGAATGGCACCGCATTTCTGTGCAAATCACATGCAATGTCTGTGCGGTGTGATTTACCATTAATTTTGTATCTGCAGCACCTTTTTGTGCCGCACCAGAATTGGAACGCATGGGTGTTTACACCTACGTGGTCTGATTCAGGCAGTCACACTGCATTTTGCAAGCTGTTTTGGGGTGTCATTATTTTAACATTGACACCCACAGCAGATCGCATGAATGTCATGCTTTCAATGCGGTGTGGGAAATGCACAGGAATCACTACGTTTCCCACATCGCATATATGTGAACCAAGGCTTATACTTTCAAACCAGTTGAGAACCTAGGTTTCATAGCATATATCCTAAAAAATGTCAACCAAGTACCTTGGGCATATACCCTTCTCCTCCTTCCTATGCTACTGCTCCCTGGTCACTATTCTTAGAAAATTCCAGCTGTCAAAATGGCAGGTTTACTTTCTGTATTACAGCAGCAGCTGAAACCATTGTTGGGTAAAATAAAGCTCCTGAACAGTGTTTGGAAAGATTTATTGAGAAATATTTATTGTTGCAATGTATTTATTTTTGTATCATTCATGTGCAAAACTTTGATCTGCATATAAAGTCATTTAAAGCCACCATTCAAGTAAAATATTGCTAAAAATAAAATTGGTCCCTATCTAACCCCTATACCTAACCCCTATATCTAACCCCTATACCTCTTACCCACTGGGAACTTAAACCCCCTTTCTAACCAGACCAATTTTCAGTTTTCGGTGCTCTCACATTTTGAATGACAATTACTCAGTCATGCAACACTGTACCTATATGAAATTGTTGTCCTTTTTTCACACAAATAGAGCTTTCTTTTGGTGGTATTTAATCACCACTGGGTTTTTTTTGCACTATAAGGCCCCTTTCACACGATCAAACCGTTCAGGTCCACCTGTCAGTTTTGACGGCAGACCTGAACGGGCGCTCCATGTTAGCCTATGGAGCGACGGATGTCAGCGGAGACATGTCTGCTGACATCCGGCCCCGTCCAATCCGCTAAAAGCAGACGGATGGCCCTACGTCCTTATCCGTCGCTGGCGGATTGGATCGGGTGAGATCTTATGAAAACGGACATGCTGTGCGTTTTCATCTGATCCCTCCATAGGCAGCAGAGGCGCCTGACAAGCCCCTCCCAGCTCAGTGAGCAGAGAGGGACCTGTCATCCGCCGGCTCAGCGGAGATCAATGGAGAGATCTCCCGCTGTGCTGGCGGACCAAGGCGGGCTCCGTGGAAGCGGAGTCCGCATTGTGTGAATGAGGCCTTAAAGAAAAAAGGCCGAAAATTCTGTAAAAAATGAATTTTTCTTGGTTTCTGTTATAAAATTTTGAAAATTTGTAATTTTTCTTCATAAATTTTGGCCAAAATTTATACTGCTACATATCTTTGGTAAAAATAACCCAAATTGGTTTATATTATTTGGTTTTTGTGAAGGTTATAGAGTCCACAAGCTATGGTGCCAATCTCTGAAAATTAATCACACCTGCTGCACTGACGGCCTATCTCATTTCTTGAGACCCTAACAAGCCAGGAAAGTACAAATACCCCACAAATGACCCCTTTTTGGAAAGTAGTCATTCCAAGGTATTACGTAAGAGGCATGGTGAGTTTTTTGAAGTTGTAATTTTTTCCCACAATTCTTTGCATATTTAATTTTTTTTTCTTTTTTTTTCCACAAAATTTTATATTAGCAGGTTATTTCTCACACACGTCATATGCATAGCACAAATTACACCCCAAAACACATTCTGCTACTCCTCCTGAGTCCACCAATACCACATGTGTGAGACTTTTACACAGCGTGGCCACATACAGATGCCCAACATGCAAGGAGCACTGTCAGGCGTTCTTGGAGCAAAAATTACACATATCATTTCTTGACTACCTCTTACACTTTTGAAGGCCCTGGAGCACCAGGACAATGGAAACACCCCAAAAATGACCCAATTTTGGAAAGAAGTCTTGAGTCTTTTGAACATGTCATTTTTTTCTACAAGTTTTTGGAAAATGTGTAAAGAAAATGAAAACGCATTTTTTTTACACAAAGTTGTCAATTTTTACAATATTTCTAACAAATAGCATGTACATGCCAAAAATTACACACCAAAATAGATTCTCCTACTTCTCCTGAGTACAGCAATACCACGTGAGACTTTTACACAGCCTGGCCACATAGAGAGGCCCAACATGCAGGGAGCACTGTCAGGTGTTCTAGGGGCATAAGTTTAAATCTAATTTGACTACCTATTACACTTTTGTGAGGCACTGTAGTGGCATGGATGTGGCATGGATGAGAACTGATGTGGCATGGATGAGCATGAATGGGGATGGATGAGTCATGGATGGGGATGGCTGAGCATGAATGAGTATGCCTGAGTATGGCTGAGTACGGCTAGGTGCGGCTGGGTATGGATGGGTACGGCTGGGTACGGCTGAGTACGGCTGGGTACGGCTGGGTACGGCTGAGTGCGGCTGAGTGTGGCTGGGTGCAGCTGAGTGTGGCTGGGTATGGCTGAGTGTGGCTGGGTATGGCTGGGTATGGCTGAGTGCGGCTGAGTGCGACTGGGTACAGCTGAGTGAGGCTGGGTATGGCTGAGTGTGGCTGAATGCAGCTGGGTACGGCTGAGTGCGGCTGGGTATGGCTGGGTACAGCTGAGTGTGGCTGAGTGCGGCTGAGTACGACTGGGTATGGCTGAGTACGGCTGAGTACAGCTGGGTATGGATAAGATGCCTGAGCATTGATGGTTGGATGAGTATTGCTGAGTATGGATGGATGGCTGAGCATGGATGAGTATTGCTGAGGATGGATGGATGAGTATTGCTGAGAATGAATGGATGGATGGATAAGTATTGCTGAGGATGGATGGATGGCTGAGCATGGATGGCTGAGTATTGATGAGGATGGATGGATGAGTATTGATGAGGATGGATGGCTGAGTATTGATGAAGATGGATGGCTGAGCATAGATGGATGGATGGCTGGAGTTGTCACATATCAGCGCTTTGGGCACTGCACATCCAGCCCACAGCACTGCTGCCTCTGATCTCTCTCGTCTCTGTACCGACCGATACAGAGGGGAGAGAGGAACCGGACATGACGCCAGTTTGTTTCCAAGCGAGCGATCACATGGTAAACGGCCGCTGTCAGCGGCCATTTACCGTGATCCGTGATGCCCGGCGGCCACGGATATTCCTGGGTGTGCGCCCCAGGGGGCGCGCGATTCTGGATGGATGTCATAGTACGCCCTCCAAGAGTTATCCGACCACGCTGCAGCCGTCATTCGGCTATAGCGCGGTTGGCAAGCGGTTAATCCTAGGGTAACTCTAATGCCCCGTACACACGGTCGGATTTTCTGATGGAAAATGTCCGATCGGAGCGTGTTGTCGGAAATTCCGACCGTGTGTGTGCTCCATCGGACATTTTCCATCTGATTTTCCGACACACAAAGTTGGACAGCAAGAGATAAAATTTTCCGACAACAAAATCCGATCGCGTCAATTCCGACCGTGTGTGACCTGTTCTGACGCACAAAGTGCCACGCATGCTCAGAAGAAATTCCGAGACGGGACAGCTCATTCTGGTAAACTTAGCGTTCGCAATGGATACAGCACTTTCGTCACGCTGCAATGTTCAAAATAGTTTAATACAGCGCACTCTCTTCTTCTTTATAATGTGACAAGAATATAGTAGTTTTGCTGCTCATATTCACACACACACTTCTCACAAACTTATTTTGTTACTATTTATCTGGATTCCCTCAATATATTTTGATTTCTCACATCTGACAACATATTTTTTTATATTTTATTTATTTTTTTTGGCTTTAATGTAGAATCTTTTTTTGTGTTTCTTTTTTTTTTTTTTTTTTTGGTGATTTTGATTTGTACTCTCGAAAATGTTTGTGTGTGTTTTTTGTGACAAGTTCCCACAACACCATTAATATGTTGTTCTATTTAATCTGTAGGAGATTGTTTCGTGTTGTTGTCCCTTGTTAATTTCACATTGTACTTTAGAAATGTACCTGAATACTCACCAACAAACTGTCTTTTTTGGATGAAAACACACACAGGAGAGTATAATTTCCCAACAAAAATTTTATTAAGGGGTCACAACTATAAACAAAGAGGGAGGCAACGCTGGAGAAACTGCAGAAATTGACGAAGCCTTGGACCCCCAGGGCAGACATCAATTATTTAAAAGCAAAATTGGTGGCCTGAGGAGTCCATATCTAAGGGAGTGCAGTCTGGTCCAGAAGTCCCAGAGATCTGGAAAGCAGCAGATGACATCAGTGTCCCCAGGCTGTGGTCATACGAGAGACTGCATCTTCTGTCAGACCAGACTGAACCCAGGGCAATCACTCTTTGGTCTTCCTTCCACGCTTCCTTACAGGCTGTGGCTGTGGTGGTGGAGTTGTGGCAGCAGGAGGAGGAGGATGGTCCATCTCAATTACATCCGTCTTGGGTGTTAGTTCCCCACTCTCCCCCTTACGTAGGACTTTATAAATCAGGTCCTCAGAGAGCCTGTGTTGGCCCTCCTGCATGCCCTGCAATTTTGTGGCAGCCATGCAGGCAAAGGCCTCTTCAGGACTGGGGAAGGCTCTGAGGGACGCAGAAGCCTCCTGGATCAGCCTGTACGCTGAATCCTGCACAGGACTGGGAGTCATCTTCCTGGCTCGTTTATGTGGCAGGCGGAGGGGAGGAACCTGAGACTCAGTCAGGCTGCGACTGGTCCCAGGCTTCTCTTGGCTGACACTTAGCCCCACCCCCTCCTGGCTGCCACTAATCACCACCTCCTCCTGACTGCCACATTCCACAACCTCCTCCTGGCTGAGGTCTTCCTGTGTATGAAAAAGGGACATCGTTTTAGTATTTTTTACATCAATCACACACAATTTTCACCTCCTGACTGCTGCAAATTCAATGTTAACAAATATAACAGACTATCATTCTGAGCCCAGCAGTTTTCATTCTTGTCCCAATTTTGGGTGCCCACTACTGTCTATTGATATGTAAAACACTTTTTTAATCAGCAATTAGTGATCAATAATAACATCTAATAAACATCATTTATTTATTGACTAGAAATCTGTAGAAGAATGCTATAACTGACTCCAGCTGGGCTCCTCCACTTCTTCCTGGCTGGAAGGCCCAGGTTGGACATCGGAAGCCTCAGCTGGGATGGAAGGAAGCGTGGAAGGAAGAGTAGAGAGGGATTCCCTGACTTCAGTCTGGTCTGACAGAAATCGCAGTCTCTCGTAGTACCACAGCCTGGGGACATAAACATCATGTGCTGCAGCTCCGGACCTCTGGGAATCTGTGACCTTCTTGCCCTCCCTCAGATATGTGCTCCTCAGGCCACCAATTTTAGCTTTTAAATAAGGGATGGTTGCTGTGGGGACCACCGGCTTCACCAACTACAGCAATTTCTCCAGCGCTGCCTGCCTCTTCTGTTTGTGATTATAATGTGGGTGTCTGACCTGCCACAGACAGGGCAGCTCTCTGTACTTGTCAATAAACAGGGGCAGGAAATTGTGGTCGTTGAACCCATCCATTTTCTCTGCAAGACACAACACAAGACAAACCCTAATGTCAGGCAAAACTCCCCTAATCTTGTTACAATATAGGCTTCCATTTCGAAGCAGTATAGGCCCAAGTTTAGATTATACCTTCGTTAGCACGATCGGCGTCTCCGATGCTCCTTCCTCCGCTCACAGATCGTACGTAAGACAAACGTGTGTTACGCTTTATACACACTGCGCATGCGTATAACTCCGCCCGCCCCTTACGTTCTTTCTAGTCTATTCCCCGCCCCTTTTCGTTCGGCGCTGTGGGGGAAGAGCACATGGCGGATAGACAGCAGGTGCGTGCTAATTGTAGCAACGAGGAGGAGGAGGAAAGGCTGGAGCCTGAAACGTCCCGATCCAGAAGGAGATTTAAGGACTTAAATATGTCCTTTGGGGAGATGTTGGAGATGGTGGACATACTGAAGAAGGCCGACTATGACGGAAAGTATGGGCCTTACCCCAACCCCAATGTCCGAAAGGCCAAGATCATGGCAAAAGTGGTCAGGAGTCTGCACCAGAATTTCGGGGTACAACGATCGAAAGATCAGCTCAGGAAGCGGTGGTCGGACCTCAAATTACGAAAACATGAGCAGTACAGAAAGATCCGGAGAGTGCTGCAAAAAAGTAAGTAGTTGTGCTGTGTTCCTATTCTTTATGTTTATTACGTTCGTGCTGCTCCATGTGCTTTTAGGAACTGTTGTACAGTTTAAAATGGCAACTTTCATGTTCATGGGCACATTATTCGTTCGGATCACACATTTTTCTTTCGGACTATAAAATACCATTGTTTAGACCATATGCATTTGGCCACCATTTTGAGGCCCTATACTTGTCTTCAAAGAATTGGGTTGTGTAGATGGCTTTGTTACTAGAATGAAATGCAAACTAGATTCTGTGTAAGGAGAGGACACTGAGCAGCTGTTTTCACATCTGGACACTGGAGCACTAGTGTGGGACACAAGAACACCATTTTTATCAGGGGGCCACACAGGTGCTCCAGTGTATACTATAGAGGTGACTCCATCTGTGAAGCTTGTACCAAACAGGTAAAGTATTGCAGCTTGACAAAGGGCATTTAAAAAATTTCATCTTGAAACTCGGCTAAAATAGATAATTGTACCCTACTTCCAAGCAATGTTTCCTATTTATAGTTCTGCCATCAAATATCTGTGTGCTAATTATACCATTTTTGTTTTACATAGGGGAGAAAAGACTCGGAGGACACCCCTCATCCGAGGAGACCAGAGACCTCCCACCTCTGGAAGAAGGTGAAATCCCCCCAACACAAGCTGAGCAGGAGGAAGAAGACGTGGTGGAACTAGTCACCACAACAGGTGAGTGTCTGCGACCACAGGCTCAGATAAGAGATGGATTGCGGCATTTTTTGGAAACAAAATTTATTTTGGGGTTCCTCTCTTTTTAGGTGATCGTGAGGTTGTGGATCCAGATCCTTTCACATCCGAAAGTGCCCAGATCCTGATCGGGGAGATCATGGGGTGTAATTTACAATTGGAAATCATCAAGCAAAACATCAATAATGTTATTCCAAAATATAAAAACATCATTGATGTTTTGGGGCGAGTTTAAAGCCCCTCCAAATCACTTTCTTCTTTTGTGTGCTACAATGTGCGAAATGTTTTTGTGATTTTTCCCAAAGCCAAATTTGGAGGATGCACACAGTGTGTCAACATGTGCTATCTGCCATCACGGGAGATCAATGAACGCGTTTTGGGGGTGCAAGCCCTTCCTCAATAATAAAGTAGCGGTGAGGAAGGGGTTTCTCCCCCAAAACACATCCCTTGATCCCCCGTGATGGCAGATAGCACATGTTGACATTGTGAAATTTGTGCGCATCTTCCAAATTAGGCTTTTCCTGGGGTGATTTCCCCCCATCTGAATGCAATATCAAACCCAGTTCCTAAATACTGATGTCTGATATTGCCTTCCAGTTCTACCAAATGTGAACTTTGTAAGATCAAGATTTGTGTCTTTCTTGCTATAAAATGCACATTTTGATTTTGGATAATGCCACCACAAAAATTGGTATACAACAAACATGTCGGTTTGTCAGAAAAACCTTTGGTAAATGCACATGTGATTGTGCTGGTATTAAAAAGATTGTTCATCAAGAATGTGTGGATTATTGTCTCAACGCTACAACGTTTTTGGGGTGATGTAATTGTTGTTTTATGAGAAAATGGGGCTTATTTCCTAAGGGCAAATCCACTTTGCACTACAAGTGCAGTTTAAGTGCAGTTGCAAGTGCACTTGTAGTGAAAAGTGTCTTTGCATTTAGTAAATAACAGCCAACAGTGCTTTGTATAAGGTTACACAATCACGCCATTTTCTGGACTCCACACATTTCTGTCAGGGTCAGCTCAAACAAACACAAGCAGTAAATGTCCACAAAGAATTTCTTTGGGTTTTTTTTTATTAGAAAAAGGCTTCACATATTGTCTGGCATATTGATAGCCCCCCTACCCGCAAAGAACTCCAGGTATCGTAACCGGACATCACGGGCACTCAGGGAGGGCAAGCCAGGACGTCCGCTTTCAAGCGCCGTCAGTGTTGTTGGACGTAGAATTCCGGCCTCAGGCCCAACTGAGCCAGCATAGTTGGCCGAATGTTTTCTTAAAAAATTATGGAGAACACAGCACGCAAGTATTATATGGTTCAGTTTATACTCCGCCATATGGATGGGTGTCAGAAATAGTCGGAACCGGCTGGCCAGGATTCCAAATGTGTTCTCCACCACTCTTCGGGCTCTGGCCAGCCGGTAATTAAAAACCCTCTGTCCTCATCGGGAATGGCCGCATCAGGTGGTCCCCCAGCGCAAACGCTTCATCAGAAACGAACACAAATGGGAGACCTTCCACATTGTCCTCTGGAGCTGGCAAGTCCAAGCTGCCATTCTGGAGACGCCTGTAGAACTCCGTCTGGGCGATGACTCCACCATCGGACATCCGGCTGTTTCAAATCTAAAGTCGGTCGGATTTTCGACCGAAAAGGTCCGTCGGAAGTCCGATGAAGCCCACACACAGTCGGATTGTCCACCGGACTTGGTCCGTCGAACCAGTCCGGTCGAAAAGTCCACTCGTGTGTACGCTGCATTAGGAGAGTCAGTCATAACGGCTTTACGCCATTGCTGGCCAGTGATGGAATGTATTAGTTCAGCCAACCATTTTAGAAGTGGCTTAGATACTGTGAATGAAAACTTGTCATGAAGGCAGTGGAAAAAAATGGATATACTCTTACGTGGGGAGTTTGGTGAGAACTAAAACTGCCAAATCTTAGGAGACAGCTCTAGGTCTGAGATGGGAGAATGCAGCTGGAAAGAAGTTAACCGGGCAAATGTCAGGAATTCCTCTTCCGGAAGGGCGTACTGGGAGACTATTGTGGCAAAAGGAACGGGTTTATTGTTTTGAAATATATCTGAAACATATTTAATCCCTCTATTTTCGTATAGCTTGGGGGCAATAGCAGAAAGGAGGAACTTGAAGGGCAAAGAGATATTTACTGGCTGACCAGAGGTATTGCAATATTTCAGGAAATATTTCTATGCTGTAACAGTAGGTGCCTGGATGTAAATTATATAATGAACTATAGTAGATGCTAAAGACATTGGCCATGTCCTGAGGTTTTAGTAGTTTCTCTCCTGTTTTGGGGAAAAAGAGGTGAGACAGTTTCTGTTTTGCAGATTCGTCTTTAGGTTGTTTGGGCCAGTAGTTTCCCATCTTTTTTGCCATGGTGGTAGTGATTAGCTTTCATGGATTTAAGTTGGTTATGGTATTGGGTTGTTAGGAGTGATCTCAGGTTGAGTCTTGCCTGATTTAGTTGCTTCAGTATGTGGGGAGTGGGCCTCTGTGTGTTTGTTCGAGTTGTTTGATTTTTGACAGAAGGTCATTTAGCCACTGTGTCCTGCGCCTCCTCGCCACCGAGCTTAATTTCATTGTAAGCCCTCTAATAAAGGCCTTATGTGAGTTCCACAGCATGAAGGGGGTGGCAGCGGACAAAGCATTAAAAACGTATTTTAGAGAATTTTGTATGTGGTTTTTATGTTCTGGTTGAGACATCATCAGGACATCATTATGTCAGCGATTTGCTCTCATCCCCAGCCCCCCCCCCCCCGCACCATGATAGTCACTTGGGCATTGTCTGACCATGTGATATTACCAATGTCCGTTTTAAGTACCGTACATTTTGGGACAGAAATTTGTCAATCAAGAATAAGTCTATTCCGGAATAGGAATTATGTGCATGAAAAAAAAAAAGTATAATCTTTTCTGTTGCATGGTGGCAACGCCACACATCAAAAAGACAGAATTCACCTATAAAGTGTGACAATGTTGCTCTATGGGAACAGTGTGAGGAGGAGACGATCCAGGACTGCATTGTAGTCTGCACATAAAATTATGTGGCCTTGGCACATAGGCTGGATCTTCTTCCAGATTTTCCTCAGTAAAGAAATTGGCTTGACATTAGGAAGGTAGATATTAATGATAGAGTATGTAGTGTTGTGGATTTGGCATATTAGTACCACATACCACCCCTGTGTGTTGGCTTCAGAAGTGATAAGTTTGAAGGCTACCACTTCTCTGACAGCAATCAGCCTGCCTCTACAGTATTTTTAGACGAGGCATTTGAGGCAAATATATGAGGGAAATGTCTGTGATGAAATGTGGGTGGCTTTTGTGAAGCAAAATGGATTTCCTGTAGGCAGAAGATGTCACAATCCAGCCTCTGAGCTTCTTTTGACGCCAATCAACTTTAAGCTGTGCTGTTTAGGATTTCACATTAAGGGAGGAAATGTTGAACTGCATCATGACACTGGATGAACTGACCGTTAGTAGGAAGTTAGAGTAAGTGAGAAATTAGCAGTGTAAAAGGGCACATACCTTGCTTGAAATGGTGACACGTCAAGTCGCGTCAAACTTGTTTTCAGGCGTTTGTAGTAGTTTGTGGGGTATGAGCACAAGTTGGTGTTGAGATTTGAGGCTAGGCCTAGGAAAATTCAGCAAGATAGAAGTCTGGCAATGAGGATGAAAATTAAAGACAACTTTGGTGGATTTCAAGGAAAACAAATAATCAGGGATAATAATTCCAATAGGAACAAAGAAAAGAGAAAATAATTGTGATTCCAACCTGAAATCAGTGAATCAAAGCCACAATATGTGGGGAGCAACTGCTTCTAGGATGCCAGTGATACTGTATAAGCTTGCCGGAGCTGTGTTGGCAGATTTGCAAGATGTTAGCACAGAGGATCAGTTGTTGGGATGATCATGCTGATCAGTGTCTTTTAGAGTGGGTGTGAGATGACCGTTTGGATCTGGTGCAGTGTGGTCTAGTAAGTTCAAGTCACGCAGTAGGCAAATTCCATCAGCTAGGGATGAAGCCGTATAGTTGCTGTCATCCTTGGTAATAAAGAGCTTTGCTGGTATCTCCATTGATAGGAGATGTGATGATTGCAGAGAGGCTTAGTGATTGTACCCAGCTGTCTCTGTTGTTGCATGGTGTGAGCGGATAAGTCCACAAATAGGGAGAACACCTGAAGGTGTTCTGGCAATTGATCCATGTTTCTAAAGGCTGCCAGGAGGTTTTTTTTAGTATGGAAGAAATTAATGTGAGTGATGGTATCCCTGGGCAGGAGTGCGGGGATATGATTTGATTTTGGCAACCTGTGAATGTGGTTGATGGTTATGTCTTCAAGAGGAGCATCTGGTAAGGCCTCTTTCATCATATCAGTAAATTATTATTATACAGGATTTATATATAGCCAACAGTTTGCACAGAGCTTTACAACATGGGTGCAGACAGTACAGTTACACTACAATACAATACAGGAGGGATTAGGGGGCCCTGCTCGTTAGAGCTTACAATCTAGAAGGGAGGGTCAAGTTGAACAAAAGGTAATAGCTGTGGGGGATGATCAGATAAAGAAAATGAAAATACAGTTGTTAGGTGTGGATAGGATAGGCTTCTCTGAAGAGGAGGGTTTTCAGGTATCGTCTAAAAGCTAATGGAGTAGGAAATAATCGGACAGATTGGGGTAAGGAGTCCCATAGGATTGGAGAGGCTCTGGAAAAGTCCTGGAGGCGAACTTGGAAGGAGGTGATGAGGGAGCTAGAGATCAGGAGGTCTTGAGAGAAACAAAGAGAACGATTAGGTTGTTATTTTGAGACTAGGTCAGTGATGTAGCTGGGTGCAGAATTGTTGATGGCTTTGTAAGTAATTGTTAGTATTTTGAATTTAATTTGTTGTGTGAGTGGAAGCCGGTGGAAGGAATTGACACAGAGGAGTAGCTGATACAGAGCGATTGGTAAGGTGAATGAGTCTAGCAGCAGCATTCATGATGGATTGAAGGGGGGATAGACTATGTAGAGGTAAGCCAATGAGGAGGAAGTTGTAGTAGTCGAGGTGTCATTGGTTAGAAAGGGGTGTATTTTGGAGATGTGGCCGATGTTGAGGCAGCAAGATTTGGACAGTGACTGGATGTGGGACTTAAAGGAGAGTTCAGAGACTAAAGTATGCTTTCAGATCTGACTACTTGGCCGATTTGGGTATGCCTCTTATTTTAACATTATTGCACCTGGAACGGTCCTCCAGGTCAGCAATTTTTTATTTCATCCAGGTTATATAATTTTATGCTCATTATGGGCATCTATGAAATCATTGAAAGTGTTGGCAAATTCCCCATCTTATCTTCAATATGGGTCACTCTATCACCCACCTCTGTGATGTCTGTCCTAAATTGCTGCGCCAGCGTCATGATGTCTGAGTGGATGGTACTTCTCAAAGAGACCAGCATGTCTTTTAAAGTTGTGTCAAGTACTGGCTGATTATTAGTAGGGAACTCCATAATGGAGTCTTGCAGCTCTCTGGTGTCCTCAGATGGATGCATCACTCTTTTGAGCTGACTCTGGTATTGGATGGAGCCTCTGCTTGGCCTTAATAGGGCTGGAGGAGCTGGATGAAGCCTGTGAGGCAGTTCCTTTATGGTGCTGTGGATGGCCAAAGTTGGAGGAGAAGTACTTCAGGCAACCCTTCCCTGTGTCATTACGGCCTTGTGAGTCGCGAGGAGAGTCCCTAGCGCCATCTTGGCCAGTAAAGTGGCGAAGCTGGGGAAAAAAACCCATCATCTTCCCCCATTGGAAACAGTGTTTTTGCTTGCAGGACATGTAGCCTGGCTGTGCCCGACCCTGTAGGTGTCAAAACTGACGATCCCCAGGCTCTGTCTGTAGAAGGTTCTGGCAAGCTGTTAGTGTACAGAGCAGGGAGTTCAAGTAGCCATCTTCTTGGCTAGCTGGCCACCCCCTTAAAAAAACCATTTAGCTATGCATACACTATATTATTTACAAAACAGTGAAATGCTCCTCATACAGATTAAAATGTGCTCTAGTCCTCAGTACAATTAATAATAAACAATAAAACTCAGTGTATCTCATGTATATATTTCATAGCATTAAATAAAAAAAGTGTGTATCAGAAAACCTCTTTTAAAATCCAAATAAAATAAATATGTGCATACTGTATGCCAGTCAATATAACACATGTGTACATGCCATAACATAATATGCAAAGATTGTATGTCAAAAAGTCTCTTTAAATTCAACTGTGAATAACGTGCCAAAGTTCGGAAATGAAATTAAAATATCCACATTTTATCAAAATGACTTTAAATCCTTGCATCATGTGAACTTGCTTCATCACTATTCACAAATGATTGTGTCCTCACCTTATAAGTTGGACCTCAACCACCACACCACTCCAGATCCTTTTGCCAGGTATGATCAACCACTTCCTCATTTACAGGGCTTCTTGATCAGAACACTCACACTGTACACTATTTATGAATAATAATGCTTTTTGTTTTACAGCTTCCCGCCCAGCCACTGTAGATAAATGGCCAAGCCTGACAAGGATCCTTCTGGGAGGACATACCCTTATGTCATCCCAGTCTAGCTGCTAATGTGCAGCTTTGAGGCCACACAGCAGCGTGATCTGTGATTGCTGTGTCCACCCAGGACAGCGGACCACACATTGGGGTACAGGGCCACTGTGATCGGCCCTTTACTAAGTGAAAAACTATTTAATGGGAATTGAATGTGTGAGACTGCCAATATCCTGAGCATAGAGAGAAAGGATATGCAACAAGTGCAGCAAGAGCTGCCCCCTTGGATTTTTAAGGCAGAGATGGGAGTAACAGAGTAAGTAAAAGGCAACGAAGTGCCACTTTTATTGAGTACACAATATAATCAAAAATTTGTGAACATAAACAATAACATTAAAATGTACAAAGTATACCAATTAATCAATTAATACATATGTATATATGAAACCGAAAGCGAGTAATCCAGGTATTGCCAAAGTCAAGCTAATGTCAGTCCATAAAGATTTATAGCATGTAACCCAACATGTTTCGGAAATTTATTGGTATGTATTTTCCTTCATCACGGGAGGCTTACATTTGGGTGACTTTGTCTGAAACATGGATATAGTTACATAGTGTTTGTTCTATAATAGATAGGAGCAAGTAGTTTTACATAATAAACTGTAAAGTATTAGGCTTAGAGGTATTTACATAAAGGATTCACTGAGAGAACATAAGGCAATTATAAAAACAATTACAGGGGATCCATGTTGGCTGAGAGAGTCCGCATGGACAGCATGGGTGAACAAGCATGCAACCTTGGACTAGCCACTGATTCACATCCACAAGAAACACCCTGATGGCTTCACCAGCACAAGAGTAATAATGTCTAAAAGGCCAGAAAAAAAATGAAAAGAGATTAAAAAATGTATTGAGATTAGTACACAGACACAACCAGTGTGCTGTGACAAAAAAGCAGGGACATATATTTCACAGAGTTGCCTGTGTTTAAGAGTACATTTACCTTTCACTATGCTGGTGAGAGTGCAGGCATCGCAGTGGCCATGCTCAAACTGAGACATGCCAGCTGTGTGTGAGCACTATAAGTAAGGAGTAGCCCATTAAGGGAGCCAATTCTTGCAGGGGATGGTGCTAGGTGTCCGGCCTCATTTGCTGGTTCTCTGGCGTGGAGGCACGTCACCGGTGACAAAAGAAATCCCCATCCATGTCAGAGACACAGCGGGGACAGGTAGGAGCTCCCCCCTACACACATGGCGTAGTGTGGAGGCAGGGAAACCCCTGTCATCCATCGGTCATGTGCAGGTGGAGCCTACCCGCAGGGTGGTGTGAAAACAAGGCAGCCCATTTAGCACACAGTGCGCCACCCAGTCTACCAAAAGGACAATGACAGAAAACGTGTTTACAATATAGGAAAAACATAATGACAAGAAACAAACCAAAAATGGAAAAAGGACAAGTGAATACCATATAGACATAATTTACAATAGGATAAACAATCCATAGTACATTCATGTAATTATAAAGATAATCATGCAGTCAGGAAGCTGTACTCTGAGAGATATATCACAATATGTATGAATTATGGTGTCACTGATTATAGTATCCCCACAATATCAAAATGCACTCACATAGCTAATAGATCTATGGAACCATAGTATAGAGAATATAGCGCAAAGCAGAGAAGTTAAGATGTCACTGAACATAATATATCCAAGACTCTGAAAAGTGATCACTGTGACCAACAGTGATCACAGTAATAGGGCGTACACACGGTCGGACTTTGTTCGGACATTCCAACAACAAAATCCTAGGTTTTTTTCCGACGGATGTTGGCTCAAACTTGTTTTGCCTACACACGGTTGCACAAAGTTGTCGGAATTTCCGATCGACAACCACGCGGTCACGTACAAAACGTACGACGAGACTAGAAAAGGCCGGTTCAGAACCAAGCGTGACACCCTTTGGGCTCCTTTTGCTAATCTCGTGTTAGTAAAAGTTTGGTGAGAGACGATTCGCGCTTTTTCAGACTCGTGGCTTTCAGATCGTTTTCTGCCATTCAGTTTGTGCTTGTGGGTTTGTATCTGCTCTTCAGTGCGTGCAGCAAGTTCCGTGTGACTTTAGGTAGTCATTGTATTCTTGTTCGTTCGTTACTGGTTTTCAGGTCGCTCTTCACAGGCCTTGCTGTTCTTCAGTGCGTTCTGTTACTTCGTTCTGAGCAGCCGACCGTTTTCTAGCCATGTTTCGTATGCGTACTCCTCGTAGAGTTCGTGCTGTGCGGGGGCTTGGTGTTGGGGTCCTGACCTTGACACAAGTCCAGTCCATGAACAGGGTGGGGAGGAGTTCATGGACCAAGAATTGGTTGCTTCAGCGTGACCAGTTCTGTCATATGCCTTTGCTCCGTGAGATCCGTGAGAATAATCCTGATGATTTCAGGAACTTTCTCCGGATGACGGACCCCGTATTTCACCGTTTGTTGGCTTCGCTGACCCCCTATATCAGCAGGCAGGATACCTGCATGAGGCAAGCCATCACTCCGGAGTAGAGGCTGGTCGCTACCCTGCGGTATTTGGCCACAGGGAGAAGCCTGCAGGACCTCAAGTTCTCGACAGGCATCTCCCCCCAGGCTCTTCTTTGTGGACATTTACTGCTTGTGTTTGTTTGAGCTGACCCTGACAGAAATGTGTGGAGTTCATAAAATGGCGTGATTGGGTAACCTTACAAAGCACTGTTGGCTGTTATTTACTAAATGCAAAGACACTTTTCACTACAAGTGCACTTGCAACTGCACTGAAACTGCACTTGTAGTGCAAAGTGGATTTGCCCTTAGGAAATAACCCCCATTTTCTCATAAAACAACAATTACATCACCCCAAAAGTGTTGTAGCGTTGAGACAATAATCCACACATTCTGGATGAACAATCTTTTTAATACCAGCACAATCACACGTGCATTTACCAAAGGTTTTTCTGACAAACCGACATGTTTGTTGCATACCAATTTTTGTGGTGTCATTATCCAAAATCAAAATGTCCATTTTATAGAAAACAGGCCTGTGTAAAAGCAACAAGAAAGACACAAATCTTGATCTTACAAAGTTCACATTTGGTAGAACCTGAAGGCAATATCAGACATGAGTATTTAGGAACTGGGTTTGATATTGCGTTCAGATGGGGGGAAATCATCCCAGGAAAAGCCAAATTTGGAAGATGCACACAAATTTCCCAATGTCAACATGTGCTACCTGCCATCACGGGGGATCAAGGGACGTGTTTTGGGGGACAAAGCCCTTCCTCACCGCTACTTTATTATTGAGGAAGGGGTTGCACCCCCAAAACGCGTCCATTGATCTCCCGTGATGGCAGATAGCACATGTTGACACACTGTGTGCATCCTCCAAATTTGGCTTTGGGAAAAATCACAAAAACATTTTGCACATTGTAGCACACAAAAGAAGAAAGTGATTTGGAGGGGCTTTAAACTCGCCCCAAAACATCAATGATGTTTTTATATTTTGGAATAACATCATTGATGTTTTGATTGATGATTTCCAATTGTAAATTACACCCCATGATCACCCCGATCAGGATCTGGGCACTTTCGGATGTGAAAGGATCTTCATCCACACCCTCACGATCACCTAAAAAGAGAGGAAACCCAAAATAAATTTGGTTTCAAAAAAATGCCGCCATCCATCTCTTATGTGAGCCTGTGGTTGCAGACACTCACCTGTTGTGGTGACTAGTTCCACCACGTCTTCTTCCTCCTGCTCAGATTGTGTTGGGGGGATTTCCCCTTCTTCCAGAGGGGGGGGGGCTCTGGTCTCCTCGGATGAGGGGTGTCCTCCGAGTCTTTTCTCCCCTATGTAAAACAAAAATGGTATAATTAGCACACAGATATTTGATGGCAGAACTATAAAGATGAAACATTGCTTGGAAGTGGGGTACAATTATCTATTTTAGCAGAGTTCCAACATGTAATTTTATTAATGTCCTTTGTCAAGCTGCAATACTTTACCTGTTTGGTACAAGCTTCACAGATGGAGACCCCCCCTATAGTATACACTGGAGCACCTGTGTGCCCCCCCTAATAAAAATGGTGTTCTTGTGTCCCACACTAGTGCTCCAGTGTCCAGATGTGAAAACAGCTGCTCAGTGTCCTCTCCTTACACAGAATCTAGTTTGCATTTCATTCTAGTAACAAAGCCATCTACACAACCCAATTCTTTGAAGACAAGTATAGGGCCTCAAAATGGTGGCCAAATGCATATGGCCTAAACAATGGTATTTTATAGTCCGAAAGAAAAATGTGTGATCCGAACGAATAATGTGCCCATGAACATGAAAGTTGCCATTTTAAACTGTACAACAGTTCCTAAAAGCACATGGAGCAGCACGAACGTAATAAACATAAAGAATAGGAACACAGCACAACTACTTTCTTTTTTGCAGCACTCTCCGGATCTTTCTGTACTGCTCATGTTCTCGTAATTTGAGGTCCGACCACCGCTTCCTGAGCTGATCTTTCGATCGTTGTACCCCGAAGTTCCGGTGCAGACTCCTGACCACTTTCGCCATGATCTTGGCCTTTCGGACATTGGGGTTGGGGTAAGGCCCATACTTCCCGTCATAGTCGACCTTCTTCAGGATGTCCGCCATCTCCAACATCTCCCCAAAGGACATATTTGAGTCCTTAAATCTCCTTCTGGATTGGGACGTTTCAGGCTCCAGCCTTTCCTCCTCCTCGTTGCTACAGTTAGCACGCACCTGCTGTCTATCCGCCATGTGCTCTTCCCCCACTGCGCCGAACGAAAAGGGGCGGGGAATAGACTAGAAAGAACGTAAGGGGCGGGCGGAGTTATACGCATGCGCAGTGTGTATAAAGCGTAACACACGTTTGTCTTACGTACGATCTGTGAGCGGAGGAAGGAGCATCGGAGACGCCGATCGTGCTAACGAAGGTATAATCTAAACTTGGGCCTATACTGCTTCAAAATGGAAGCCTATATTGTAACAAGATTAGGAGAGTTTTGCCTGACATTAGGGTTTGTCTTGTGTTGTGTCTTGCAGAGAAAATGGATGGGTTCAACGACCACAATTTCCTGCCCCTGTTTATTGACAAGTACAGAGAGCTGCCCTGTCTGTGGCAGGTCAGACACCCACATTATAATCACAAACAGAAGAGGCAGGCAGCGCTGGAGAAACTGCTGTAGTTGGTGAAGCCGGTGGTCCCCACAGCAACCATCCCTTATTTAAAAGCTAAAATTGGTGGCCTGAGGAGCACATATCTGAGGGAGGGCAAGAAGGTCACAGATTCCCAGAGGTCCGGAGCTGCAGCACATGATGTTTATGTCCCCAGGCTGTGGTACTACGAGAGACTGCGATTTCTGTCAGACCAGACTGAAGTCAGGGAATCCCTCTCTACTCTTCCTTCCACGCTTCCTTCCATCCCAGCTGAGGCTTCCGATGTCCAACCTGGGCCTTCCAGCCAGGAAGAAGTGGAGGAGCCCAGCTGGAGTCAAGTATAGCATTCTTCTACAGATTTCTAGTCAATAAATAAATGATGTTTATTAGATGTTATTATTGATCACTAATTGCTGATTAAAAAAAGTGTTTTACATATCAATAGACAGTAGTGGGCACCCAAAATTGGGACAAGAATGAAAACTGCTGGGCTCAGAATGATAGTCTGTTATATTTGTTAACATTGAATTTGCAGCAGTCAGGAGGTGAAAATTGTGTGTGATTGATGTAAAAAATACTAAAACGATGTCCCTTTTTCATACACAGGAAGACCTCAGCCAGGAGGAGGTTGTGGAATGTGGCAGTCAGGAGGAGGTGGGGATTAGTGGCAGCCAGGAGGGGGTGGGGCTAAGTGTCAGCCAAGAGAAGCCTGGGACCAGTCGCAGCCTGACTGAGTCTCAGGTTCCTCCCCTCCGCCTGCCATACAAAAGGGCCAGGAAGGCCACTCCCAGTCCTGTGCAGGATTCAGCATACAGGCTGATCCAGGAGGCTTCTGCGTCCCTCAGAGCCTTCCCCAGTCCTGAAGAGGCCTTTGCCTGCATGGCTGCCACAAAATTGCAGGGCATGCAGGAGGGCCAACGCAGGCTCTCTGAGGACCTGATTTATAAAGTCCTTCGTAAGGGGGACAGTGGGGAACTGACACCCAAGACGGATGTCATTGAGATGGACGATCCTCCTCCTCCTCCTCCTCCTGCTGCCACAACTCCACCACCACAGCCAAAGCCTGTAAGGAAGCGTGGAAGGAAGACCAAAGAGTGATTGCCCTGTGTTCAGTCTGGTCTGACAGAAGATGCAGTCTCTCGTATGACCACAGCCTGGGGACATAGATGTCATCTGCTGCTTTCCGGATCTCTGGGACTTCTGGACCAGACTGCACTCCCTTAGATATGAACTCCTCAGGCCACCAATTTTGCTTTTAAATAATTCATGTCTGCCCTGGGGGTCCCAGGCTTCGCCAATTTCTGCAGTTTCTCCAGCGTTGCCTCCCTCTTTGTTTTTTTATAGTTGTGACCCCTTAATAAAAAATTTTTTGGGAAATTATACTCTCCTGTGTGTGTTTTCATCCAAAAAAGACAGTTTGTTGGTGAGTATTCAGGTACATTTCTAAAGTACAATGTGAAATTAACAAGGGACAACAACACCAAACAATCTCCTACAGATTAAATAGAACAACATATTAATGGTGTTGTGGGAACTTGTCACAAAAAACACACAAACATTTTCGGGAGTACAAATCAAAATCACCAAAAAAAGAGAAACACAAAAAAAGATTCTACATTAAAGCCAAAAAAAAATATACAAAAATATGTTGTCAGATGTGAGAAATCAAAATATATTGAGGGAATCCCGATAAATAGTAATGAAATAAGTTTGTGAGAAGTGTGTGTGAATATGAGCAGCAAAACTACTATATTCTTGTCACATTATAAAGAAGAAGAGAGCGCGCTGTACTAAACCATTTTGAACATTGGAGCGTGACGAAAGTGCTGTATCCATTGCGAACGCTAAGTTTACCAGAACGAGCTGTCCCGTGTCGGAATTCCTTCTGAGCATGCGTGGCACTTTGTGCGTCGGAACAGGCCACACACGGTCGGAATTGACGCGATCGGATTTTGTTGTCGGAAAATTTTATCTCCTGCTGTCCAACTTTGTGTGTCGGAAAATCCGATGGAAAATGTCCGATGGAGCCCACACACGGTCGGAATTTCCGACAACACGCTCCGATCGGACATTGTCCATCGGAAAATCCGACCCTGTGTACGGGGCATAACAGTGGTAAAAATGGCTTAAATATACCATTTTTTACTACTGTGAACTCTGTGATTGGTCACAACAATCACATGGTACACAGTCAATGCTTGCTTATATGGTCATCTTGACTATATAAGCAATCACTGTGATTTAACCCCAATATTTTTATACGCTAGTGTCAGGAAAAGCAAGCCAGTAATCAAAATGTCAGCCGCAGAAGAATGCCTGTGCCCCATTTCTCAACAAGAAGAGCCGTAGGGAGCACGTGCATGCGTAGATGCGTGAATGACGGTGCACGTGCGCACACGGGGAAGTGCACGTTGTGACAGTTCTTGGCGCCAGATGCGCTATTTAAAGGAGACTAATGCCCAGGTTCAATGCTGTCTGGTCTACAGCGTTCCCTGTGACTCTTGCTTAACCTGAAAACCTGTTCCAGTAGACTCTTGGCTTGTTTCTGACTTCTCCTGCTATCCGCCTGCATCTGATCCCGGCTTGTCCTGACTCTGCTCCTGTCTCTTCCCTGGTTACATCACTGCCCACCTGTTACCAACTCGACCTGTACCCTGACTCTTCTCCAGCTTACTCATCTGTTCCTGATCTGTCCGCCTGTGTATGACCCGGCTTGCCTGTACCTATCTTTGTTCCTTCCTACAGAACACCTCTTCGTTGACTGCTGTGTCCTGCTTCCGGTCTGATCCTGTCTCCAGTCTGCCAGCTGTTCCAGTCATCTTCCTTGCTAAAGTCTCTCCATGCCATCATCAGAAGTTCCGACCAGCCTCTACATCAGCGATCCTGTCAGGCACTTGTGCCACTCTGCACTCCCGAGCTCCCTGTCTGCTCTATCAGGGGCTCTCGAGTCAGAGGTGTAATGATGGCCCTCCTCTGCATTTCAGGCTCTACAACCAGGTACATGACAGCCAAGTGCAATAGGAGAATATTGCACTTAATCCTCACACTACAAGGAGTTAAAATAATATTTAAAAAAAGGTGCGCAAACTCTTATGTTACTATACTAAGATGGCCGCGCCTCAGATGACGTCTTGATGACGAAACGCGTAAGGCGTGGCCCCGAGATACGCATACGTCAACCTCTTCGCTTTGAGTCTTCCGGTTTCAGGCAGGCGGGCGGTGGAACGCACACCACACCACGCTGCCCACCAGCTGTGAGCCGGTTAGCGGAGCGCTGTCAGCTCCTGTTTTAAAAGTTTTAAAGTTTTTATTGATCAACTTAATAGATCTACTCTTTACGGATTCACGCTATGAGGTCCTTTTCTTTTTTGCCTCATATGGATGTTTATTGTTGGGGACACCGCAACACCAGAGAAGGATAAACACCTTTGGACTGAGGATCGGTTCATCATCGCTGGATTTTATCTACATGCCTTTCACCCCTGCAGGGGTTGGGCAGTCCGGTGAGTGAAAGCACGAGTGGGGGTGTAGTGAAAGACGGGGAACACTTGCCACACTGAGACTATGTTTTTTTTTCCATCAGAAGGACACATTTAAGGAACTTTATTCTGGACATTTGTTTTTTTTATAGAATTGGGATTTTTTTCAGCACTGTTTTTATATTTTTTAATTTTTTTTACATATTTTTTACACATTTTTTCACCACTTTGTTTATGAGTTGGATTTTTCACGTACTCACGTTGGGGATTGTTATTCTAAAGGTTTAATTGTTAAATAAGTTTGTATCTAAGACTTTTTATCACATTTTGGAATATTTTGAGATTTTGCTTTTCACAGACATTTTTGGGCACATATATATATATATATATATATATATATATATATATATATATATATATATATATATATATATATATTAGGATTATTTGGAATTTATTGAGATTCTGCTTTTTCCAGATGTTTCTGGGTACATATATACATATATATTTATTTTAGCACGTTGCACTTTATTGTATAACATTAGTGGGTGGAGCTTCTGCACATATTTTCTAGCTCCCAAGAGCACATTGGTTGCATGTAAAAATAATTTTATTTTTATATATTTTCTTTTGATATATGTACTTTTACAAGCATTTATATATGAACAACAATTAATGCACATATAGCCGGACAGCGCCAATTCCCCTTTTTTAGATTATTTGTTTATTTTGAATTTCACCCAGGTGATATTCAGTGTCAGGGGGGCTGCAGTCCCTTCTTTCTCTTCCTCCTAAGCGCGGAACTACTGCCATTCATATATTCAATATACTTGAGGTAGGTGACTTGTTGGTTTTGAGTTGCTTTTTGGTAGCAGACAAACAAATTAAAAAGGGCCATGTGAAACAGGTGAAAGGCAACTTTCTTGTACCAGTAAAGGGACTTTCTGTTTGATAAATAGGGCTGTAGCATCTGATTGTTTAAATCCACCCCCCATATACATATTGTAGTCGTTGACACATTCAGGCTTTACAATGGGGTCGTGTCTTCTTTGGATCTCCACCACGGTGTCATTGTGGATGGTAGAGAGGATGTGGACATCTTTCTTGTCCCTCCACTTCATGGCCAACACCTCCTCGTTCCTCATGAATGACGATTCTCCCTTTTGTAATTTTTTTCCCAACAGATTTTGTGGGAATCCCTTACGTTTTTTTTTTTTAAGGTACCACAGGCCAGGGTTTTTTTACTATAAAGGTGATAAAAGGAGGCTGGTATAATAGTTGTCGACATATAAATGGTATCCTTTGTCAAATAGGGGGTATGCCAGCTCCCAGGCGGTAAAACTGCGATCGGATTTTGTTGTCGGAAAATTTTATATCCTGCTCTCAAACTTTGTGTGTCGGAAAATCCGATGGAAAATGTCCGATGGAGCCCACACACGGTCGGAATTTCCGACAACACGCTCCGATCGGACATTTTCCATCGGAAAATCCGACCGTGTGTACGGGGCATTAGTCTCTAACTAGCCACTGACAAGTGAAGAATTAACTATAGTCCTGCTGTCAATGGAGCCTTTTATCTCTCTGGGTGGAGAAACTCACTCTCTCAGCAAAGCATAGTTGTAATCCACTGAGTAAAGTAATAACATGGTGTCCTTATTACAGAATTCCACTGAGAAAGTAAAAAACCACAAAGAGAAGCCAATTTAACACTCAGTAGTGGTTGATCTACATCTCACCACACAGGAACTCTGCGATCTCCTCTGGCCACAGACATTTTCTCATCAGATGATCCCAAAGCTCTGCCTTCTACTCATAGGTGTGTGCACAGGGTGTGCCAGGTGTGCCTGGGTACACCCTAATCATCCTGTGCTGCAGATTTCCCCCAAGTCCCCCAATGGGGCTCCTAAAAAATTATAAAACAAAAATAATAAAAAAGTATTGTAAATAATATTGTAAAAATGTAATTGTAAAAAAGTAATAATAAAAAATAAACTCCTAACATATATATATTAACACACACACACACGTGTGTTTGAGCTTTGGGGTGCACACCCTAATGCAATAGGCTGTGCATGACTATGCTTATACTGCTCTGCTTCACATGATCTCTGCAGTCAGCCCCATGGCACAGCACAGCTCAGTCCACAGCAATCTGCTCTGCACATCTCTAGCAGCAGTCTCCCTAACAGCAGCAGAACTCTCAGCCCAGGCCCAGCAGACAGCAGCTCTCTCTCTCTCCCCTGTGCTTTGGCCCAAGTCACTCTGTATAGCAGAAACCAACATCAGCAGCCCTAAGGCCCTGTACTCAACTTTCTATGTGCTCAAGTCCCTCAGTATAGAACCATGGTCTCTCAGCTCCATGTCTTGTTCCTAGATTCACTGTGACCCCCATAGAGATGCTTGGAAGGACTTAAGTCCCAGCCATTACAGTAGCCAATATAAATCCTACCTGGGTCACCTGGAATCTTTTCTTCTTCCAGTGCTCCATGGGTAGGATTAAAGTCCCAGATATTCAGTGGCCAATCAGGATCCTCCTGCCCCCATTGCTACGGCTGGACATCTGCCTTTGGCTTTGGCAGCAGTCATCCCAAGTCTTCTGTCAATAGCCTCCATTAAAATAGCTAAAGGTCCTTCTATGCTGGAGAAGTTGCATCAAGGGTAACAATCTGCTAGGAGGCATAAATGAGTCACTGGTCAGCACTGCACATATTCTGCATGTGTAACTGATTTCTTTAACTTTAAATTTAGCTTGGCTTAAAGTGATTGTAAATGATCACCTTGTAAAACAACCCAGTCAGTTTTAAATAGAAAAGCAAAACATTTTTGTATAGATATAAAAAAATTATAAATGCCTTTTTTCCTTTTTTTTTATAAGTGATCCCTCTGTTCTCAGATGCATACGAGCTGGGGGGGGGAGGAAAAGCAGCAGCACACAGAGCTTCCCAGTGAATGGCTGTGCAGTGGGGGGGGGGGGGGTTATGTCAGGACAAGTCTAATTATTGGAGGAGAGCACACTGAGTTCCCAGCACAGCTAGAGAACTGACCAAGATGTGCGCTTCTGCTTAGTGTGGTCAATTTTTAATAGGAAAGCACAGGGACTAGCAGGATCACCAGGGATTTCACATAAAGGAAGCAATACAAAGAGAACAGGATACTTTTTCATACAAGTACATTGTACAGCAGGCACATATCAGGAATATAAAGTGTTGGGGTAACAGACGCTCTAAACACTTAATAACTTAATAAAATGTCAAACCACAGTACACAAACAGTCAGTACTGCCATCGGTACCACCACCACCCATACCGCCACCTGTACCACCATCACCACCTGTACCGCCACCACCACCCGTAACGCCATTGGTACCACCACCTGTACCGCCATCGGTACCACCACCACCCATACCACCACCTATACTGCCATCATCACCTGTACCGCCACCACCACCCATACCGCCATTGGTACCACCACCTGTACCGCCACCAGTACTGCAATCACCACCTGTACCGCCACCACCACCTGTACCGCCATCGGTACCACCACCACCTGTACCGCCACCGGTACCGCAATCACCACCTGTACCGCCACCACCACCTGTACCGCCATCGGTACCACCACCACCCGTACCGCCACCGGTACCGCCACCACCACCCGTACCGCCATCGGTACCACCACCACCACCCGTACCACCATTGGTACCACCACCACCCATACCGCCATCTGTACCACCACACAGGCCCGCCACTAGGGATGAGCCGAACACCCCCCGGTTCGGTTCGCACCAGAACCCGCGAACGGACCGCAAGTTCGCACGAACGTTAGAACCCCATTGACGTCTATGGGACTCGAACGTTCGAAATCAAAAGTGCTCATTTTAAAGGCTAATTTGCATGGTATTGTCCTAAAAAGGGTGTGGGGACCCGGGTCCTACCCCAGGGGACATGTATCAATGCAAAAAAAACTTTTAAAAACGGCCGTTTTTTCGGGAGCAGTGATTTTAATGATGCTTAAAGTAAAAAAAAAAAAGTGAAATATTCCTTTAAATATCGTACCTGGGGGGTGTCTATAGTATGCCTGTAAAGTGACGCGTGTTTCCCATGTTTAGAACAGTCCCTGCACCAAATGTCATTTTTAAAGGAAAAAATCTCATTTAAAACTGCTTGCGGGTTTAATGTCATGTCGGGTCCTGGCAATATGGATGAAAATCAGTGAGACAAACGGCATGGGTACCCCCCAGTCCATTACCAGGCCCTTTGGGTCTTGTATGGATATTAAGGGGAACCCCGCACCCAAATTAAAATAAGGAAAGGTCCCTATATACTCTGAACAGCAGTATACAGGCGGTGCAAACAAGACAGGGACTGTAGGTTTGTTGTTAAGTAGAATCTGTTTGTAATTTTGAACATTTTTAACGTGTTTAGCTCCAGCCAAAAAATCTTTTCTAAGCTTTTTGGAAAACATAGGGAAGGGTTATCACCCCTGTGACATTTGTTTTGCGTCTTTCCTCCTCTTCAGAAGATTTCACCTCACTTTTTTGTCCCAATGAAAAATGTTTTTTGAAAATTTGGGTTTTTTTGTGGAACAAGGATTGGAAAGCATCAGTGGAAAGGAGAAATTGTTTTCCCATATTAACTCTTACATGAGAGAATTTCCCTTCCTAGGGGTAGATTTCATCTCACTTCCTGTTGTCTCCTTCCGTTTGCAAGTAGGAGTCGTTTGTAAGTTAGATGTTTGAAAGTAGGGTCCTGCCCTATATACTCAGCAGAAATTTGGGCCTTAGGTGTTGCTGTGGCCAAAACACTGTAAGCCCTCACAGGGCCCTGCTGTGAAATATTAGATCAAGAATTGTAATTACATGCCCCTGTTGAACAGGAGCTGAAAAATTAGGCCTTAGGCACTGGTGCTGGTGCCACAACACTGCAACCCCTCACAGACACTCTAGTTGGAACGCAGGAACGAGCCCTGCTGCAAAGTATTGCATCAAAAATTGTAATTACACGCCCCTGTTAGACAGGGGCAGAAAAATTGGGCCTTAGGCACTGGTGCTGGTGCCACAACACTGCAACCCCTCACAGACACTCTAGTTGGAACGCAGGAACGAGCCCTGCTGCAAAGTATTGCATCAAAAATTGTAATTACACGCCCCTGTTAGACAGGGGCAGAAAAATTGGGCCTTAGGCACTGGTGCTGGTGCCACAACACTGCAACCCCTCACAGACACTCTAGTTGGAATGCAGGAACGAGCCCTGCTGCAAAGTATTACATCAAAAATTGTAATTACACGCCCCTGTTATACAGGGGCTGAAAAATTGTGCCTTAGGCACTGGTGGTGGCGCCCAGAACCAAAAATGTTCTTACAAGCTATCAGCGTGATGATTGAGGAGGAAGAGGATAATTACTCAGGGATAGTCACTCAGCATCAGCATAGGCAGTCTTTGAAGGGATCTGAAAAAAATTATTCAGTTACATCAGCATCAGGTGCTTGGTAGCTGGTGGTGATCCAAGACTGATTCATTTTTATGAAGGTCAGCCGATCGACCGAGTCAGTGGACAGACGCACCCTGTGATCGGTTACCACGCCTCCAGCAGCACTGAATGTGCGTTCCGAAAGAACGCTGGATGCAGGACAGGCCAGTAGCTCAATTGCATACTGTGCAAGCTCTGGCCAGTGATCCATCCTCAAGACCCAGTAACCCAGAGGATTTTCGGTGGGAAAGGTGTCCAAGTCTGATCTTGCCCCTAGGTATTCCTGCACCATGTAAAACAGACGCTGGCGATGGTTGCTGGAACCGATCATACCTTGGGGCTGCGGACCAAAAAATTGTCTGAACGCATCGGTCAGACGGCCACCTTCTCCACCGCTCCTTCTTTGACTGACCGAAGCCTCAGCAACACGTTGTCCAGAAACAGGAGTTTGTAACCTCCCAGTCTCTGGGAACGCGTTGCACAGACCTTTCTGCAAGGCCTCCCGAAGATGTTTCATCCTCTGCTCCCTCTGCGATGGCAAGATAAGGTCCGCAACCTTACCCTTGTAACGTGGATCAAGGAGGGTTGCCAGCCAGTATTGGTCCTTCTCCTTGATACCACGAATACGAGGATCCTTACGCAGGCTTTGCAGGATCAGGGAGGCCATGCAGCGTAGGTTTGCTGAGGCATTCGGTCCGGAGTCCTCTGGGTCACTAAGGACAACAACGTCCGCAGCCACCTCCTCCCAGCCACGTACAAGTCCATGTGTTCCTTGGGACTGATCCCTTAAAGACTGCTGATGCTGAGTGCCAGGCTCCACCTCCATACTGACACAATCTTCCTCCTCCTCCTCCTCCTCCTCCTCGTCCTCTTCCTGTGTGATCGGCGGGCACGCAGGAACACTGTCTGGATAAAGGGGGCCTTGAGAGCTAAGGAAGTCCTCCTCTTCCTGCCTCTGTTCTGCCTCAAGTGCCCTGTCCATTATTCCACGCAGCGTGTGCTCCAACAGGTGGACAAGGGGGACAGTGTCACTGATGCATGCACTGTCAGTGCTCACCATCCTCGTGGCCTCCTCGAATGGTGACAGGACAGTGCATGCATCCCTGATCATGGCCCACTGGCGTGGGGAAAAAAAACCAAGGTCCCCTGACCCTGTCCTGGTGCCATAGTCGCACAGGTACTCATTTATGGCCCTCTGCTGCGTGTGCAGCCGCTGCAGCATGGCCAATGTCGAGTTCCACCTGGTGGGCATGTCACAGATTAGGCGGTTCTTGGGCAGGTTAAACTCCTTTTGGAGGTCCGTCAGCCGAGCACTGGCATTATATGACCGGCGGAAATGCACACAGACTTTCCTGGCCTGCCTCAGGACATCCTGTAAGCCCGGGTACCTGCCCAAGAACCGCTGCACCACCAAGTTAAGGACGTGAGCCAAACAGGGCACATGGGTCAGTTGTCCCTGTCGGAGGGCAGAGAGGAGGTTGGTGCCATTGTCGCAAACCACCATTCCTGCCTTAAGTTGGCGTGGCGTCAACCACCTCTGAACCTGCCCCTGCAGAGCTGACAGAACCTCTGCCCCAGTGTGGCTCCTGTCCCCCAAGCACACCAGCTCAAGCACCGCATGGCATCTTTTGGCCTGCGTACTTGCGTAGCCCCTTGAACGCCTACGGAGCACCGCTGGTTCCGAGGAAGAGGCCATGGAGGAAGAAGAAGAGGAGGGGGTGGAGGAGAGAGGTGTGTCACAATCAGCATTTTGGAGGCGTGGTGGCGGAACAACCTCCAACACTACTGCACCTTGTCCTGCATCCTTCCCAGCTGCCAGCAGAGTCACCCAATGCGCCGTGAAACTTAAGTAACGTCCCTGTCCATGCCTGCTGGACCATGAGTCAGCGGTAATATGCACCTTACCGCTGACCGCCCTGTCCAGCGAGGCATGGACATTGCCTTCCACATGCCGGTAGAGAGCTGGAATCGCCTTCCGTGAGAAAAAGTGGCGTTTGGGTACCTGCCACTGAGGAACCGCACATTCCACAAACTCACGGAAGGGGGCAGAGTCTACCAACTGAAAAGGCAGCAGTTGAAGTGCTAGCAATTTTGCCAAGCTAGCATTCAACCGCTGGGCATGTGGATGGCTGGGAGCAAACTTCTTTCGGCGGTGCAGCAGCTGGGGCAGGGAAATTTGTCTGGTACAATCTGGCGTCGGTGTACCAAAAGCAGATTGCCCACAAGTACTTGGCTGTGACACACCTAATTCTACACCTTCATTCCTCTCACTGCAGGTCTCAGAGAGGACTGAAGGTCTAGTGGGGTTGGAAATCTCAGCTGATGAGGAGCAAGGAGAGATCCTCTTTGTTCTTTGGTGTGGGTCTTTTAGATATGCTTGCCAACGAACTGCATGGCAGGTCAACATATGTCTGGTCAAGCATGTGGTACCCAAGCGGGAGATGTTTTGGCCACGCGAGATACGCTTGAGACATATGTTGCAAATAGCAGCGGTGCGATCTGATGCACTCGTCTCAAAAAAGGCCCACACCAAAGAACTTTTTGAATAACGCGCAGAGACTGCAGCGCCCTGCACATGTGGAGCTTTGGGGTGTGATGCAGTCAATGTGCTGCCCTTAGGCTGGCCCCTGGAGGGCAGCCTGCCTCGTTGGTGATGTGCCACCTCCTCCTCCTCCTCCTCCTCCTCTCTCCTATCAGGCACCCACGTTGAGTCAGTGACCTCATCATCCCCTCCGTCCTCATCACTGGAGCAAACCTGGCAGTATGCTGCAGCAGGGGGAGCATGACTGCCAGATTGCTGTCCTTCTTGGGCACCCCCTCTGTCCGTGCTCATGTTACTGCCTTCATCGAGCTCAGTATCATCATCAGAGCCTTCCAAACGCTGGGCATCCTCCTGGAGCATGTACCCAACACTGTGGTCAAACAGTTCGAGGGAATCCTCATGAGGACATGGTGGAGCTAGGGAAGGAGTCACTGATGACATTGAGCTGAGGGAAGAGGCCGCTGCTTTGCCAGACAAAGCACCCTGGGCATGGGTGAGAGAGGATGAGGAGGATGAGGACGGCTTGGTCATCCACTCGACCAAGTTTTCTGCATGTTGCGGCTCAACACGGCCAGCTGCCGAAAAAAAGGCCAAGCGTGTCCCATGGCCACGGGCTGATGAGGATGCACTGTCTCCACGACCAGCACTAGACACAGAGCCTGCTTGCCCTCTCTTATTGGCTTGTGACTGTCTGCCTCTCCTTCTTGGCCTTCCAGACATACTAATGGCCTGTAGCTGCACTAAGCTGGGATAGAACACCTGTAATTTTCTTCAGGTAGCTTTATATACTGTAACCAGACAAGCCTGCCTGTCAGTAGGAAGATAGCAGGAACGGATCTAGCTGAACACTGTGAGCAGGACGCACTGCACTAAATGTAAATAGCAGGAACGGATCTAGCTGAACACTGTGAGCAGGACGCACTGACTGCACTAAATGTAAATAGCAGGAACGGATCTAGCTGAACACTGTGAGCAGGACGCACTGACTGCACTAAATGTAAATAGCAGGAACGGATCTAGCTGAACACTGTGAGCAGGACGCACTGCACTAAATGTAAATAGCAGGAACAGATCTAGCTGAACACTGTGAGCAGGACGCACTGCACTAAATGTAAATAGCAGGAACGGATCTAGCTGAACACTGTGAGCAGGACGCACTGACTGCACTAAATGTAAATAGCAGGAACAGATCTAGCTGAACACTGTGAGCAGGACGCACTGCACTAAATGTAAATAGCAGGAACAGATCTAGCTGAACACTGTGAGCAGGACGCACTGCACTAAATGTAAATAGCAGGAACGGATCTAGCTGAACACTGTGAGCAGGACGCACTGCACTAAATGTAAATAGCAGGAACGGATCTAGCTGAACACTGTGAGCAGGACGCACTGCACTAAATGTAAATAGCAGGAACGGATCTAGCTGAACACTGTGAGCAGGACGCACTGACTGCACTAAATGTAAATAGCAGGAACGGATCTAGCTGAGCACTGTGAGCAGGACGCACTGCACTAAATGTAAATAGCAGGAACGGATCTAGCTGAACACTGTGAGCAGGACGCACTGACTGCACTAAATGTAAATAGCAGGAACGGATCTAGCTGAACACTGTGAGCAGGACGCACTGACTGCACTAAATGTAAATAGCAGGAACGGATCTAGCTGAACACTGTGAGCAGGACGCACTGCACTAAATGTAAATAGCAGGAACAGATCTAGCTGAACACTGTGAGCAGGACGCACTGCACTAAATGTAAATAGCAGGAACGGATCTAGCTGAACACTGTGAGCAGGACGCACTGCACTAAATGTAAATAGCAGGAACGGATCTAGCTGAACACTGTGAGCAGGACGCACTGCACTAAATGTAAATAGCAGGAACGGATCTAGCTGAACACTGTGAGCAGGACGCACTGCACTAAATGTAAATAGCAGGAACAGATCTAGCTGAACACTGTGAGCAGGACGCACTGACTGCACTAAATGTAAATAGCAGGAACAGATCTAGCTGAACACTGTGAGCAGGACGCACTGACTGCACTAAATGTAAATAGCAGGAACGGATCTAGCTGAACACTGTGAGCAGGACGCACTGCACTAAATGTAAATAGCAGGAACGGATCTAGCTGAACACTGTGAGCAGGACGCACTGCACTAAATGTAAATAGCAGGAACAGATCTAGCCTAATCTAGCTCTCAAATCAAATGACACTGTCTGTCTCTCTCTCTATCAGCACACCGGAACACACTACACAGGGCCGCCGTGCAGGCGGCCTTATATAGTGTGGGGCGTGTACTAAATCCCCTGAGCCATAATTGGCCAAAGCCACCCTGGCTTTGGCCAATTACAGCTCTCTCTACTGACGGCGCTGTGATTGGCCAAGCATGCGGGTCATAGTGCATGCTTGGCCAATCATCAGCCAGCAATGCACTGCTATGCCGCAGTGAATTATGGGCCGTGACGCGCCACACGAATTTGGCGCGAACGGCCCATAACGTTCGCAATTCGACGGACGGTCGAACAGCCGATGTTCGAGTCGAACATGGGTTCGACTCGAACACGAAGCTCATCCCTACCCGCCACTAATACCTCAATCGGTACCACTACCACCAGCAGTACCATTACACAGGCCCACCAATAAGCATTGCCATAATGTCCCAAAGGGTTTACACACCTGAGGAGTCATATGAGATTCTTGCCATGTCGGATGATGAGAGCAGCGGGGAGCTCACATCATCTGGTTCAGAATATGAGCCAGTGGAGGATAGTGGATCAGAGTCTGAGTCCGTGGAGGAAACCGTCCCTCCCAAAAGAATGAGATCAGGACCAAGATCAGGACCAAGATAACGAGATCTGCCCACCACCAGCAGCGCCAGACCCCAGGAAGAGGAGCCCAGTACAAGCGCTGGAATTACCCGCCCAACCCGAAGAACCCAGCCCTAGTCCTACCTTCCCGATGCCCTGGCAAACCCCTTATGGTTGCCTGCCAACTCAGGATCCGCTATCATCCCCCCTTTCACCGCACAGCCAGGTGTGCAGCCTGACACTACAAATTTTTCTGAATTCGATTATTTTTCTTTATTTTTCCCACAAGATTTTCTGCAGAATATGGTGGATCAAACTAATTTGTATGCATCCCAATTTATTGCTGCCAACCCCAATTCTTCCTACGCCCGCATGTTCCAGTAGCGATGTGTCACACTGGATGAATTTAAATTGTTTTTGGGCCTAACATTCAATATGGGGCTTACAAAAAAGAACGAAGTCCATGCATATTGGTCCACCCACCCACGCTGTCAGGTCCAGGACAAGATACGACATGATTATGCGTTTTCTCCACTTCAATGACAATTCACAGTGCCCTCCCCGAGATCATCCCAACCATGATAAATTGTACAAGATACGCCCCCTAATCAATTCCTTTTCCCAGCGATTTAGAGAAGTTTTCATCCCAGACCAAAAAATTTGTGTGGACAAGTCCCTCATACATTTCACTGGCCGACTGCACTTCAAGCAGTATATACCAAGCAAGAGAGCCAGGTATGGGCTGAAGTTAAATAAATTATGCGATCGAGCCACTGGATATGTCTTCACATTCCGGATCTACGAAGGCAAAGACTCCCAGCTCCAGCCCCATGATTGCCCCACATATATTGGAACCAGTGGGAAAATTGTCTGGGAGCTGGCATACCCCCTATTTGACAAAGGATACCATTTATATGTCGACAACTATTATACCAGCCTCCTTTCATCACCTTTATAGTAAAAAAACCCTGGCCTGTGGTACCTTAAAAAAAAAAACGTAAGGGATTCCCACAAAATCTGTTGGCAAAAAAATTACAAAAGGGAGAATCGTCATTCATGAGGAGCGAGGAGGTGTTGGCCATGAAGTGGAGGGACAAGAAAGATGTCCACATCCTCTCTACCATCCACAATGACACCGTGGTGGAGATCCAAAGAAGACACGACCCCATTGTAAAGCCCGAATGTGTCAACGACTACAATATGTATATGGGGGGTGGATTTAAACAATCAGATGCTACAGCCCTATTTATCAAACAGAAAGTCCCTTTACTGGTACAAGAAAGTTGCCTTTCACCTGTTTCACATGGCCCTTTTTAATTTGTTTGTCTGCTACCAAAAAGCAACTCAAAACCAACAAGTCACCTACCTCAAGTATATTGAATATATGAATGGCAGTAGTTCCGCGCTTAGGAGGAAGAGAAAGAAGGGACTGCAGCCCCCCTGACACTGAATATCACCTGGGTGAAATTCAAAATAAACAAATAATCTAAAAAAGGGGAATTGGCGCTGTCCGGCTATATGTGCATTAATTGTTGTTCATATATAAATGCTTGTAAAAGTACATATATCAAAAGAACATATATAAAAATAAAATTATTTTTACATGCAACCAATGTGCTCTTGGGAGCTAGAAAATATGTGCAGAAGCTCCACCCACTAATGTTATACAATAAAGTGCAACGTGCTAAAATAAATATATATGTATATATGTACCCAGAAACATCTGGAAAAAGCAGAATCTCAATAAATTCCAAATAATCCTAATATATATCTATATATATCTCTTTTGTGCCCAAAAATGTCTGTGAAAAGCAAAATCTCAAAATATTCCAAAATGTGATAAAAAGTCTTAGATACAAACTTATTTAACAATTAAACCTTTAGAATAAAAATCCCCAACGTGAGTACGTGAAAAATCGAACTCATAAACAAAGTGGTGAAAAAATGTGTAAAAAATATGTAAAAAAATTAAAAAATATAAAAACAGTGCTTAAAAAAATCCCAATTCTATAAAAAACAAATGTCCAGAATAAAGTTCATAAATATGTGTCCTTCTGATGGAAAAAAAACATAGTCTCAGTGTGGCAAGTGTTCCCCGTCTTTCACTACACCCCCACTCGTGCTTTCACTCACCGGACTGCCCAACCCCTGCAGGGGTGAAAGGCATGTAGATAAAATCCAGCGATGATGAACCGATCCTCAGTCCAAAGGTGTTTATCCTTCTCTGGTGTTGCGGTGTCCCCAACAATAAACATCCATATGAGGCAAAAAAGAAAAGGACCTCATAGCGTGAATCCGTAAAGAGTAGATTTATTAAGTTGATCAATAAAAACTTTTAAACTTTTAAAACAGGAGCTGACAGCGCTCCGCTAACCAGCTCACAGCTGGTGGGCAGCGTGGTGTGGTGTGCGTTCCACCGCCCGCCTGCCTGAAACCGGAAGACTCAAAGCGAAGAGGTTGACGTATGCGTATCTCGGGGCCACGCCTTACGCGTTTCGTCATCAAGACGTCATCTGAGGCGCGGCCATCTTGGTACTCCATACGTCTATATAAGTCAATGGAGGTGCCGTGATCGCCAATCAAATGTTACTATCCCACCCTCGTGACAACTAAGTGAACTTTAATAACATCCACAGATCTAACCCAAACGCCATCTAGTGGATCAAATGGGGAATAGCATGCTCAGCACCTCCATTATTCATGAATGACAAATCATTAAAAAAGTTAGCATTGCATGGACATCAAATAATCGACAGAGGGGGAAGCAGAGGCGGAGAAAAACTAAAGGAATAAATACATATAAAACACATATTGTGTACCTCAAAAATGGACAAGAAATGTTACCTCACTTAAAAGCATGTTACAAAAAGAAATGTAAAAAATATATAAAAAAAAAAAATTAAATAAAACAGGAATAACATAGAAATTATATGTATCTGAATCTAGATAAACTATGGGGGATCCATAAATGTAAATAATGAAAACTATATTAATAATTCATGTATAAAAAGGCAAAAGATATGTATAGGGGACAGTAATAAATTATATAGCTGCCCAAGGTCTAATGTCTCTGGCAGAACAAACAGACCTCTGGGATCCAATAACCAATGGTCAGTGGGTGGATACAACCTCCAAACTAAACCACTCGGAGTAAAGTACGGGAAATACCACAAAAAATATATATATAAAAAATGATATACATAAAAAATATATAAAAAATATATATATATTGTGAAAAAAAGGAAGAACTAAAAAAATATATTATGTATCAACAGAAAAGGTAAAAAGAGTATATGTGATGGTATATATTAGGATAAAGGCCTGTATGAGTAAGGCCTGTGGCCTAAGGGTAGACTACACTAAGATCACCTGAAGGGTGCAGTAGGGTCTGTTCATATTAGAAAGGGGGCCTATGGAAATTAAAATTGATATAGAAACAATTTAAATCTATTTCCACATTTAATCCCCTCGGGACAAGGTAGTCTAGACGGTGTATCCATCTAGTTTCGTTCTGCGATATCAGTATTTTCTTACTGCCTCCCCCTCCAGTGGCTTTTAATAGTATCAATTCCATAAAAAAAACAATCCAGATGGATCCCTGTGGTGAAATTCATCGAAATGTCTGGAGAGGTTATGTTTAGGGAACCCTTTTCTGATGTTTTTAATAGAATTGGGATTTTTTCAGCACTGTTTTTATATTTTTAAATTTTTTTACATATATTTTTACACATTTTTTCACCACTTTGTTTATGAGTTGGATTTTTCACGTACTCACGCTGGGGATTTTTATTCTAAAGGTTTAATTGTTAAATAAGTTTGTATCTAAGACTTTTTATCACATTTTGGAATATTTTGAGATTTTGCTTTTCACAGACATTTTTGGGCACACACATATATATATATATATATATATATATATATATATATATATATATATATATATATATATATATATATATATATATATATTAGGATTATTTGGAATTTATTAAGATTCTGCTTTTTCCAGATGTTTCTGGGTACATATATACATATATATTTATTTTAGCACGTTGCACTTTATTGTATAACATTGGTGGGTGGAGCTTCTGCACATATTTTCTAGCTCCCAAGAGCACATTGGTTGCACGTAAAAATAATTTTATTTTTATATATGTTCTTTTGATATATGTACTTTTACAAGCATTTATATATGAACAACAATTAATGCACATATTACGCCAATTGAAATGCCGTGTATGCAGCAGAGGAGGAGTAAGAAGAGATTCCAGCTATTATTGTCCCCAATGTCCCTCCCAACCTGGCCTGTGCATCGGAGATTGCTTCAAAAATTATCATCCATCCATCCAATATTAGTTCCCTGTATTATTACCAGACTGCCATTTCCCCATTTGCCTGCTATCATGTTAATTAACTGACCCTGGCCTGTTTACCGATGATGTCTTTGCTTGCCGATTTAAACCACGTTTACCAACCACGTGCACCAACCTCAGCCTGTTTACCGACGATGCCTCTGCCTGCCGATTTAAACAACGTTTCTGACTTCCATGTGTACCGACCTTGGCCTGTTAATCGACCATGTTTTTGCCTGCCACTTGGACTGATCTTTTGGCCATCTACTTTAGTACACAGGGGTCTCACATATCTGAAGGGCTTCAGAATAGCGTTCTGAGTAGAGAAAACCAGTTTTTCGTTTTCTGTGCTCCCAGAACAGGGTCTGGTTGCCCGGAGGCTTCAAATCGATTTGGGTGGGAGAAACCTCTACCCCTGTCCCCCTGGCCCTAAGCTTGATGGTCCTTCCTGCTGCCTGGACAAATACTTTGGCTTTGCTGACCATATAGCTGCCTGTAAAGACCGATGACATTATGGACCATGTTTCTTCCTGCTGTTTGGACCAATACTTTGGCTGTGTTGACCATATATCTGCCTGCTGCCTCTACTGACTTTGGACAGTATTTCTGTCGGGACACCTCTGCCTGCTACCTGGACCTGTGCTTTGGCTGTGCTCTGGCAGTGCTTTGGCTGTGCTCTGGCTGTGCTGACAGTATCTCTGCCTGTACGAACTATGGACAGTATTCCTGCCTGCTGCCTGGATGATTGCTTTTGCTGAAGCTGACCTCATTCCTGCCTGCTGCCTGGACCGATGCTCTCCTCTGTGGACCACTGCACTTCTAAAACCACAGGTAATCTTTTGTTATTTGCTATGTACCAGTTATGCGTTAGAAATATGAAGGGCCTACAAAAATGTGATCGGTAGTCAGAAAATGATATGTGTAATTAATGCTGCTAGAATGCCTGGAGGTGCTACTTTGATTTTGGGCCTCTGTATGTGGCCAGGCTGTGTAAAAGTCTCAAACATGTGGTATCGCCATACTCAGGAGGAGTAGCAGAATGTATTTTGGGGTGTCATTTTTGCTATGTACATGCTATGCATTATAAATATCTTATAAAAGGACAACTTTGTGTAAAAAAATGCATTTTCATTTTTTTCCACATTTTCCAAAAACTTCTGGAAAAAATGAACCATTCAAAAGACTCATTATGCCTCATAGATTATATGTTGGGGTTTTTTCTTTCCAAAATGGGGTCATTTTGTGGACAATTCCATTGTCCTGGTGCTCCAGGGCCTTCAAAAATGTAATAGGTGGTCGAGAAATGAGATGTGCAATTTATGCTTGTAGAACGCCTGAAAGTGCTACTTCAATGTTGGGCCTTTGTATGTGGCCAGGCAGTGTAAAAGTCTCACACATGTGGTATCGCCATAATCAGGAGAAGTATTGGAATGCATTTTGGGGTGTCGGTTTTGGTATGTACATGCTATGTGTTAGAAATATCTTATAAATGGACAACTTTGTGTAAAAAAAATGCATTTTCATTTTTTTTCCACATTTTCCAAAACCTTCTGGAAAAAAATGAACCGTTCAAAAGACTCATTATGCCTCACAGATTATACGTTGGGTTGTGTGCTTTCCAAAATGGGTTCATTTTGTGAATAATTCCATTGTCCTGGTGCTCCAGGACCTTCAAAACTGATATAGGTGGTTGAGAAAGGATATGTGCAATTTATGCTTGTAAAACGCATGAAAGCGCTACTTCAATGTTGGGCCTTTGTATGTGGCCAGGCTGTGTAAAAGCCTCACACATGTGGTATAGCCATACTCAGGAGGAGTAGAGGAATGCATTTTGGGTTGTCATTTTTGCTACATACATGCTATGTGTTAGAAATATTTTATAAATGGACAACTTTGTGTAAAAAAAATGCATTTTCATTTTTTTTCCACTTTCTTCAAAACCTTCTGGAAAAAAATGAACCGTTCAAAAGTCTCATTATGCCTCACAGATTATACGTTGGGGTGTGTGCTTACCAAAATGAGTTCATTTTGTGGATAATTCCATTGTTCTGGTGCTCCAGGGCCTTCAAAACTGTAATAGGTGGTTGAGAAAGGATATGTGCAATTTATGCTTGTAAAACGCATGAAAGCGCTACTTCAATGTTGGGCCTTTGTATGTGGCCAGGCTGTGTAAAAGCCTCACACATGTGGTATAGCCATACTCAGGAGGAGTATAGGAATGCATTTTGGGTTGTCATTTTTGCTACGTACATGCTATGTGCTAGAAATATTTTATAAATGGACAACTTTGTGTAAAAAAAAATGCATTTTCATTTTTTTTCCACATTTTCCAAAAACTTCTGGAAAAAAATAAACCATTCAAAAGACTCATTATGCCTCATAGATTATACGTTGGGGTGTGTGCTTTCCAAAATGGGGTCATTTTGTGGACAATTCAATTGGTGCTCCAGCGCCTTCAAAAGTGTAATAGGTGGTTGAGAAAGGATATGTGCAATTTATGCTTGTAGAACGCCTGAAAGTGCTACTTCAGTGTTGGCCCTTTGTAAGTGGCCAGGCTGTGTAAAAGTCTCACACATGTGGTATCACTATACTCAGGAGGAGTAGCAGAATGTATTTTGGGGTGTAGTTGCAATTATGCATATGCTGTGTGAGAGAAATAACCTGTTAATACGACCAGTTTGTGTAAAAAAAAAAAAAAAATCTTAATTTTCCCAAGAATTGTGGGAAAAAATTACAGCTTCAAAAAACTCACCATGCCTCTTAGTAAATACATTGAACTGTCTACTTTCCAAAAAGGGGTCATTTGGGGGGTATTTGTACTTTCCTGGCTTGTTGTGTCTCAAGAAATGAGATAGACCTTCAGGTGAGATAGTACATCAGGTGTGATCAATTTTCAGTGATTGGCACCATAGTTTGTAGACTCTATAACTTTCACAAAGACCAAATAATATACATTAATTTGGGTTATTTTTACCAAAGATATGTAGCAGTATAAATTTTGGCACAAATTTATGAAGAAAAATGACTTGTTTGCAAAATTTTACAATAGAAACTAAAAAAAAGTAAGTTTTTTTCAAAATTTTCGCTGTTTTTTTGCTTATATCGCAAAAAATGAAAAACCCAGTGGTAATTAAATACCACCAAAAGAAAGCTCTATTTGTGAGAAGAAAATGATAAACATTTTGTTTGGATACAGTGTAGCATGACTGAGTAATTGTCATTCAAAGTGGGAGAGCGCTGAAAGCTGAAAATTGGTCTGGGCGGGAAGGTGCATAAGTGCCTGGTATTGAAGTGGTTAAAGTGAAAAAAGGATAGAATGCTGGTAATATTCATATACATTTATGCTTGTGATCGAAGGTGCATTTCTGCACATGGTAATGTTACTTATAATTTTGGAATGTGTGAATACATTTTAGATAAAGGTGAAGCACTATGGAGTGTTTTCTCTTATACATTACTAAGTGAGGAATCTGAGCGAAAGAACTGGAGGCATTGGAGGACATCTTAAAGAGAAAGTGATGCTGAAACCTGAAGAGAGATTGATGCCATTAACTATTGCATGAGGAGGGTTCCAGTTTGAAAGATTGTTGATATCAGTGTAGAGCATACAAAGATCCCATTCAAAGGGGACACACGCCATTTTGGACATAGTATTTTTATGTGGGTCAAATATACCAGGTGAGAACACATCTGGTTGAAGGGGAGCACTCACAGCGGAGAAGTGGTGGAATGCACACTGTGTGGTGGAAATAGTGCAACTGTATAAAGTGTTATGAAAGACTTGTCTTGCACATGGGACTTTATTTATTTTAAGTTGCATTTGTACGGGGTGAAAACTAATTTTAGTATTGCATTTATGTTTGAAATTTGATATATGCTGTTATCCGTAAGTTATATTTAAGATCTAATATCTCTCAGATAAAATTTGGGTTAATGAGAGTTCTTTGACCATGAGTAAAAGCTTTAACACAATAACAAAATTGTATTGGTATATAGTAAGGAGGCCTAGACTAATACACAGCAATCTATCTAATTGTACTGGAAAAGGGTAAAAATCATGGATTACATGAAGGAATACCGAGTATATTCCTTAAAACATTAATCTACAAACAGTAGGACAGAAAACACATAAGACAAACATTTAGATTCAAGTACAAGGGAGATTTCCCATATTTACCATTCCCATATAAGTTCAATTCTGGTGGCTGCTCTGCCATAGAATGTGTGCTGTCCTCACATCTAGTCTGTGTATATCATTACAGGCTGATGCCTCATTGATTGGCATGGCGTGACTCTGATTGGTGGGCTTCCCTATTCCTGGTTAAGGATTGGCTACATCTCCAATCTCTATACTTTCCAAAAGTCAGCCCCCTTTAATGCAAATCTTTGGCACCGAGTAGGAAAGTAGGAAACTTAACCTTGTACGTAGATTACATTTTCAGGGAAATTAAGTATTCATGAGGGGCTGGCCACCCTCATTGCATATCTAAACAAGCAATCCTTTGAAGTGAATATTTGTAGTACAAAGAGGTTTGGGTCCCATTGTTTAGATACACAAGCTTAGGCACTAACACGTCTGTATAACAGAGACTTCTGTGATGCTACTAACGCACCCACATTGATACAAGTCTAAATGAAATATATTCATATTTGCAATTATTTTACAACTATTAATGGAGATTTCACATAAACTCATAAGGCAACAGCTTTAAGCACTACACCATTTTTCAATTTTTTTTTGTATTGGGTAACACTAACACACAGTGAGAGTGTTATTAGGTGGAAGCTGCTAAAAAGTACACATCAGTTGATATTTATTGCAGAGCACAGGTTTGATATATATATGTAAGAAGGAGAGCTAGTGGGATGATTATGGAGTTGGGTCAGACCAAACAAGGTGTAACATCTGTGTATCTCATCCTCTAAAAAACTGAGCAACACATGTAAAGTGATGTTTCTGAAGTTGGTGACACTGACATGGTTGGAAAAATGAATGTTGTGACACATAATTTTAACTTTTTAAGCACAAGAATAATAAAAAAAGGCATCGGCAGATTTTCAGATTTTTGAAAGGGGGAAGAAGTCATAGAAGAGAACTCCTTCTGTCAGTAGAAGATTCCGTTAGGTGAAACAGACAAACAGAAGACTTGCATTTGTTTGTGTGTAACTGACTGATAAGTATAGGGAACATATAGAGTAAGTTACTCTTATTTAGGGATGAGCCGAACACCCCCCGGTTCGGTTCGCACCAGAACCTGCGAACGGACCGTAAATTTGCACGAACGTTAGAACCCCATTGAAGTCTATGGGACTTGAACGTTTGAAATCAAAAGTGCTAATTTGAAAGGCTAATTTGCATTGTATTGTCCTAGAAAAGGGTTTGGGGACCCGGGTCCTGCCCCAGGGGACATGTATCAATGCAAAAAAAAGTTTTAAAAACAACCGTTTTTTCGGGAGCAATTATTTTAATGATGCTTAAAGTGAAAAAAAAAGTGAAATATTCCTTTAAATATTGTACCTGGGGGGTGTCTATAGTATGCCTGTAAAGTGGCGCGTGTTTCCCGTGCTTAGAACAGTCCCTGCACAAAATGACATTTTTAAAGTAATAAAAGTCATTTAAAACTGCTTACTGCTTTAATGTAATGTCCGGTCCCGGTAATATGAATGAAAATCAGTGAGTGAAACGGCATGGGTACGCCCCCCCCCAGTCTATTACCAGGCCCTTTGGGTCTTGTATGGATATTAAGGGGAACCCCGCACCTAAATTTAAAAAGAGGAAAGGCGTGGGGCCCCAGGCCCTCTGAACAGCAGTATACAGGCGGTGCAAACAAGACAGGGAAAGTAGGTTTGTTGTTAAGTAGAATCTGTTTGTAATTTGGAACTGGTACATTTTTAAAGTGTAGCTCCAAAAAAATCTATTTTTAAGCTTTTTTGAAAACATAGGGAAGGGTTATCACCCCTGTGACATTTGTTTTGCTGTCTGTGCACCTCTTCAGAAGATTACCTCACTTTCTGTCCCAATGACAAATGTTTTTTAACAATTTGGGGTTTTTAGTGAAACAAGGATTGGTGATAAAGCATCAGTGGAAAGGAGACACGTTTTTCCCATATTAACTCTTACAGAATTTCCCTTCCTAGGGGTAGATTTCCTCTCACTTCCTGTTGTCTCCTTCCGTTTGTAAGTAGGAGTCGTTTGTAAGTTGGATGTTTGAAAGTAGGGGCCTGCCCTATATACTCTGCAGAAATTGGGGCCTTAGGTGTTGGTGTTGCCACAACACTGTAAGCCCTCACAGTTGCTCTTGGTCGGCGCAGGAACGGACTCTGCTGTGAAATATTAGATCAAGAATTGTAATTACATGCCCCTGTTGAACAGGGTCAGAAAAATTGGGCCTTTGGTGGTGGTGCTGGTGCCACAACACTGTAAGTCCTCACAGTTACTCTTGGTGGGCGCAGAAACGGACTCTGCTGTGAAATATTAGATCAAGAATTGTAATTACATGTCCCTGTTGAACAGGGGCTGAAAAATTGGGCCTTAGGCACTGGTGCCACAACACTGCAACCCCTCACAGATACTCTAGTTGGAGCGCAGGGATGAGCCCTCCCGCAAAATATTGCATCAAAAATTGTAATTACATGCCCCTGTTAAACAGGAGCTGAAAAATTGGGCCTTAGGCACTGGTGCTGGTGCCACAACACTGCAACCCCTCACAGATACTCTAGTTGGAGCACAGGAACGAGCCCTGCTGCAAAATATTGCATCAAAAATTGTTATTACACGCCCCTGTTAAACAGGGGCTGAAAAATTGGGCCTTAGCCACTGGTGGCGGCACCCAGAACCAAAAATATTCTTACAAGCTATCAGCAAGATCATTGAGGAGGAAGAGGATAGTCACTCAGCATAACAGGATAGTCACTCAGCATCAGCATAGGCAGTCTTGAAGGGATCTGACATTAAAAAAAAAAATATTCGGTTACATCAGCATCAGGTGCTTGGTAGTTGGTGGTGACCCAAGACTGATTCATTTTTATGAAGGTCAGTCGATCGACTGAGTCGATGGACAGGCGCACCCTGTGATCGGTTACAAAACCTCCAGCAGCACTGAATGTGCGTTCCGAAAGTACGCTGGATGCAGGACAGGCCAGTAGCTCAATTGCATACTTTGCAAGCTCTGGTCAGTGATCCATCCCCAAGACCCAGTAACCCAGAGGATTTTCGGTGGGAAAGGTGTCCAAGTCAGATCTTGCCCCTAGGTATTCCTGCACCATGTAAAACAGACACTGGCAATTGTTGCTGGAACCGATCATAACTTGGGGCTGCTGACTAAAAAATTGTCTGAGCGCATCAGTCAGATGGCCACCTTCTCCACCGCTCCTTCTTTGACTGACCGAAGCCTCAGCAACACGTTGTCAAAGAACAGGAGTTTGTAACCTCCCAGTCTCTGGGAACGCATTGCACAGACCTTTCTGCAAGGCCTCCCGAAGATGTTTCATCCTCTGCTCCCTCTGCGACAGCAAGATAAGGTCCGCAATCTTACCCTTGTAACGTGAATGAAGGAGGGTTGCCAGCCAGTATTGATCCCCCTCCTTGATACCACGAATACGATGATCCTTCCACAGGCTTTGCAGGATCAGGGAGGCCATGCAGCGTAGGTTTGCTGAGGCATACGGTCCGGAGTCCTCTGGGTCACTAAGGACGACATGATCCACAGCCACCTCCTCCCAGCCACGTACAAGTCCATGGGTTTCTTGGGACTGTAAATGATCCCTAAAGACTGCTGCTGATGCTGAGTGCCAGGCTCCACCTCCATGCTGAAACAATCCTCCTCTTCCTCCTCCTCCTCGTCCTCTTCCTGTGTGATCGGCGGGCACGCAGGAACACTGTCTGGATAAAGGGGGCCTTGAGAGCTAAGGAAGTCCTCCTCTTCCTGCCTCTGTTCTGCCTCAAGTGCCCTGTCCATTATTCCAAGCAGCGTGTGCTCCAACAGGTGGACAAGGGGGACAGTGTCACTGATGCATGCACTGTCACTGCTCACCATCCTCGTGGCCTCCTTAAATGGTGACAGGACAGTGCATGCATCCCTGATCATGGCCCACTGGCGTGGGGAAAAAAAACAAGCTCCCCTGACCCTGTCCTGGTGTCATAGTCGCACAGGTACTCATTGATGGCCCTCTGCTGCGTGTGCAGCCGCTGCAGCCGCTGCAGCATGGCCAACATTGAGTTCCACCTGGTGGGCATGTCACAGATTAGGCGGTTCTTGGGCAGGTTAAATTTCTTTTGGAGGTCAGCCAGCTGAGCACTGGCATTATATGACCTGCGGAAATGCACACAGACTTTCCTGGCCTGCCTCAGGACATCCTGTAAGCCCGGGTACCTGCCCAAGAACCGCTGCACCACCAAGTTAAGGCCATGAGCCAAACAGGGCACATGGGTCAGTTGTCCCTGTCGGAGGGCGGAGAGGAGGTTGGTGCCATTGTCGCAAACCACCATACCTGCCTTAAGCTGGCATGGCGTCAACCACCTCTGAACCTGCCCCTGCAGAGCTGACAGAATCTCTGCCCCAGTGTGGCTCTTGTCCCCCAAGCACACCAGCTCAAGCACCGCATGCATCTTTTGGCTTGCGTAGCCCCTTGAACGCCTACAGAGCACCGCTGGTTCCGAAGTCAAATCAGCACAGGAAGAGGCCATGGAGGAAGAAGAAGAGGAGGGGTGGAGGAGAGAGGTGTGGCAGAATCACTACTAGTAGTATTTTGGAGGCGTGGTGGCAGAACAACCTCCAACACTACTGCACCCTGTCCTGCATCCTTCCCAGCTGCCAGAAGAGTCACTCAGTGCGCGGTGAAAGATAGGTAACATCCCTGTCCATGCCTGCTGGACCATGAGTAAGCGGTAATATGCACCTTACCGCTGACCACCCTGTCCAGCGAGGCCAAGACATTGCCTTCCACATGCTGGTAAAGAGCCGGAATCGCCTTCCGTGAGAAAAAGTGGCGTTTGGGAACCTGCCACTGAGGAATCGCACATTACAAAAACTCACGGAAGGGGGCAGTGTCTACCAATTGGAAAGGTAGCAGTTGAAGTGCTAGCAATTTAGCCAATCTAGCATTCAACCGCTGGGCATGTGGATGGCTGGGAGCGAACTTCTTTCGGCGGTGCAGCAGCTGGTGCAGGGAAATTTGCCTGGTACAATCTGACATTGGTGTACTGATAGCAGATTGCCCCCAAGTACTTGGCTGTGACACACATAATTCTACACCTTCATTCCTCTCAGTGCAGGTCTCAGAGAGGACTGAAGGTATAGTGGGGTTGGAGATCCCAGCTGATGAGGAGCAAGGAGAGGTCCTCTTTGTTCTTTGGTGTGGGTCTTTTAGGTACACTTGCCAATGAACTGCATGGCAGGTCAACATATGTATGGTCAAGCATGTGGTGCCCAAGTGGGAGATGTTTTGGCCACGAGAGATACGCTTGAGACATATGTTGCAAATAGCAGTGGTGGGATCTGATGCACTTGTCTCAAAAAAGACCCACACCAAAGAACTTTTGGAATAACGCGCAGAGACAGCAGGGCCCTGCACATGCGGAGCTCTGCGGTATGATGCAGTCAGTGTGCTGCCCTTAAGCTGGCCCCTGGAGGGCATCCTGCCTCGTTGGTGAAGTGCCTCCTCCTCCTCCTCCTCCTCCTCTCTCCTATCAGGCACCCACGTTGAGTCAGTGACCTCATCATCCCCTCCCTCCTTATCACTGGAGCAAACCTGGCAGAATGCTGCAGCTGGGGGAACATGACTGCCAGATTTCTTTCCTTCTTGGGCACCCCCTCTCTCTGGGCTCACGTTAATGCCTTCCTCTAGCTGGGTACCATCATCGGAGCCTTCAAAATGCTGGGCATCCTCCTGGAGCATGTACCCAACACTGTGATCAAACAGTTCGGGGGACTCCTCAGGAGGACATGATGGGGCTAGGGAAAGAGTGACTGATGCCATTGAGCCGAGGGAAGAGGCCGTGTTAGCAGCTGCTTTACCAGACAAAGTACCCTAAGCCTGGGTGAGAGAGGATGAGGAGGATGAGGACGGCTTGGTCATCCACTCTACCAAGTTTTCCGCATGTTGCGGCTCAACACGGCCAGCTGCCGAAAAAAAGGACAAGCATGTCCCACGGCCACGTGCTGATGAGGATGCACCGTCTCCACGACCAGCACTGTTGCCTCTAGACACAGAGCCTGCTTGCCCTGTTTTATTGGCTTGTGACTGTCTGCCTCTCCTCGTTGGTCTTCCAGACATACTAATGGCCTGCAGTGAGATGTAGCTGCACAAAGCTGGGATGTATATATATACTGATACTGCAGCTAGCAGAATCAACTGCCTGCCTGTAGTATTATTAGTATGAGAACACCAGCAATTGTCTTCAGGTAGCTTTAGGTGTACACTGTGCAGAGGACGCAGTACACTAACTGTAAATACCGTAGCTGCCTGCCTGTGGTATTAATATAGGATCAGAAGAACACCACCAATTTTATTCAGGTAGCTTTAGGTGCACACTGTGCAGAGGACGCAGTACACTAACTGTAAATACTGTAGCTGCCTGCCTGTGGTATTAATATAGGAATAGAAGAACACCACCAATTTTCTTCAGGTAGCTTTAGGTGCACACTGTGCAGAGGACACAGTACACTAACTGTAAATACTGTAGCTGCCTGCCTGTGGTATTAATATAGGATCAGAAGAACACCACCAATTTCATTCAGGTAGCTTTAGGTGCACACTGTGCAGAGGACGCAGTACACTAACTGTAAATACCGTAGCTGCCTGCCTGTGGTATTAATATAGGATCAGAAGAACACCACCAATTTTATTCAGGTAGCTTTAGGTGCATACTGTTCAGAGGACACAGTACACTAACTGTAAATACTGTAGCTGCCTGCCTGTGGTATTAATATAGGATCAGAAGAACACCACCAATTTCATTCAGGTAGCTTTAGGTGCACACTGTGCAGAGGACACAGTACTCTAACTGTAAATACTGTAGCTGCCTGCATGTGGTATTAATAGGAGCAGAACAACAGCAATTGTCTGCAGGTACCTTTAGGTGCACACTGTGCAGAGGATGCACTACACTAACTGTAAATACTGTAGCTGCCTGCCTGTGGTATTAATATAGGAATAGAAGAACACCACCAATTTTCTTCATGTAGCTTTAGGTGCACACTGTGCAGAGGACGCACTACACTAACTGTAAATACTGCAGCTGCCTGCCTGTGGTATTAATAGGATCAGAAGAACACCACTAATTTTCTTCAGGTAGCTTTAGGTGCACACTGTGCAGAGGACACAGTGCACTAATTGTAAATACTGTAGCTTGTACATATAGAAAGTGCTGCGCAAATAAAAGTCCATACAAAGATAATACAAAAAGCAGAAACCGGTGACAATGGATATCTGGATGGTGACTTTAACCCTCCACCACTTTAAGATGGCCCCTCACCTCAGATATTCGACCTGAAACAGGTCACACCGCTTATAAAGATTGAATGGATCTGTTTACTCCTTTACTCCCTTCAGCTCTCAACGCTCAGGAAAGCCAGATGGTATATAAAGCAAAATAGAAAGCGACAGACCATAGTGTTCTCCGTATAACAGTATTTAATAAATATATAATGAATAAAGAATCGAATAACAAATCGAATAAAAAATCTTCAATGACACTCACATTGAACCGGCACTCCGTTCCGAGTGCCGGCCAGCAGGCTTGTGATCGTATCTTGTCGGATGACCGCGGGTGACGTCACACGCTCCTAACCCCCGTACGCGTTACGTCCTGTGGGCGGGACTTCATCGGCGTGGGGCGGGATGCGCAGTGACGGCCCGCATTGTTGTTATTATACTCTATGGCGACGGCAGCACCAATCGAAAGGCCAGAAGCAACGGTCGGGAGGATAAACCCCTCCCCACCATTCGTTTATAGCTAATATCATTTAATTCAAGCGAAAATTGCATAAATAACCGCCGCCAACAGTAAACCAACTTGAAATATATGGTATACAAGAGTAATTGTTTGCAATATCGAAATAGCATATATCCTAACATATAGCAAACTTTATAATTGTATGTGTCATAATATATTTTTAAAAATATTTTTAAAAATATCCGCACAGGTAATGCAAAATCGCATGCCAAATAGACGCATAACATATAAGAGTGATTGCTTATAATGCCCAAATGGCATTTATTTAGTAAACACAGCAAACGCTCTAAATCTCCAAATTGGAGTATTTTAAAACTTATAGATTAAAAATAGAGATTAAATACGTATAAGTACAGCAAAATCGCATGTGAAAAAATCGCATGCCTAAAAACCATAAAAAATATGTGAATAATATAAAAGAAAAACGTCAACCCACGGGAATCCATCAAATACGATCACATGTACATTTAGAAATTAAAAATGAAAAATGAAATTAACAGCAATAATATCATCTGTTTGAAATAAAACAATTTAAATCAAAATCAACGTTCATTCCAAAGGGGGAGAGAACTTTGGTCTCATAGATCCAAAACGATTCTCTACGGCTGAGCTGTCTGATGTAATGGCCACCCCTCCAGTGTCTCGGTACTTTTTCTATCCCCCAGAATTTCAGGCATCTGGGGTCTTTTTGATGAAAGAGACGAAAATGCCTAGAGACACTATGGGTTTTTACCCCCCGCTTAATATTGCTGATATGTTCTCCAATTCTTACATGGAGTGCTCTTGAGGTCCGGCCCACATACTGAAGGCCACACTCGCATTCCAGCATGTAGACCACTCCCACTGTTGAACATGTAATCAGACTCTCAATTTTGTAACTTTTTTGCGTGGCATATGAAACAAACTCCTTGCGTCTCTTAATGTTTCTGCAGGCCTTTCTGCATGTGGCACACTTCCCACATGCGTAAAAGCCAGAAAGAAACCCAAAGAGGCCACTGGTCACAGGTTTAGGCGGATCAATGACCCCAGGTGCCACACGATCACGCAAAGTCGGAGCTTTGCGATATATAAACCGAGGTTGATCGGGAAGCACTGGGCCTAAGGTCCTATCCCCCTTGAGGATAGGCCAATGTCTGGCTATAATGTGTTCTAATTTTTTGTACTGAATATTGTAGTCGAGTATAATACGATAATTAGATGTATTAGTATTATCCTCCAGAGGTTTCACCTTGTCTGCGACTACAGTATTCCTATCGATTGCCAGTACATTGGCTATTTCCGCATCTACAGATGCTTGGGTGTATCCTTTCTCCTTAAACCTCTCCGCAAGTACCTGCGATTGTGCAAGATAGTCGTCATCTGAAGTACAGTTACGACGTAGGCGGATAAATTGGCCTCGGGGTATATTACAGAGCCAAGACTTGTGATGGCAACTGTTGAGAGGGATGTATGCATTTCTATCGGTCGTTTTGAAATGATTCCTGGTATGGAAAGTCCCTTCCCCTTTAAATATTTCCAAGTCGAGGAATGTAATCTGTTGGTGGCTGATTGTCCAAGTTAGCTCGATGTTTTTATTGTTAGCATTTAGCCTATCCATAAAGGTCTGTAAACTAGGCCTATCCCCCTCCCAGACCATGATTATATCGTCTATATAGCGTCTGTAGCATGACAGTTGTGGGGGGGGATCGTAAAAAATCGTGTCTTCCTCCCAGTGGGCCATAAATAAATTGGCCACACTGGGAGCGAACCTGGCCCCCATTGCGACTCCTCTTATCTGTAAATAAAAATCCCCTTTAAACCAGAAATAATTATTTAACAAACAAAACTCCAAACTTTCCAATAAAAATGACAAGTGTTCACTTGAGAGGTTGGAGTTGGTCAGGGCCCATCTAACTGAATCTAAGGCTTGTTTATGGTCAATAATGGTATAGAGAGATCCTACATCAGCGGTAATGAGGATGCTAGATGAGGTACAAGGAAGAGTAGATAAAATTTGAAGAATTTGCTTAGTATCTCTTAAAAATGATTTGGTTTTTAAAACAAGTGGCTGGAGAAAGAAATCTAAGTACTGGCCCAGTCTGGAAGTCACGGAGTCAATTCCGTTTACGATCGGACGGCCAGGTGGTTGTTCTGCATTCTTGTGTAGTTTGGGTAAAATATAAATGATAGGGGTCCTACAATAAAAAGGGTCCAAATAGGCAGCTTCTTTGGAATTTAGGATCCCTTCATTTTTCCCTCTTTCTATGAGACAATGTAAGTTGTTCTTAAAGGACAACATAGGGTCACTCCTCAGAAGTTCATATGTATTCCTATCATTTAACAATTTCTCCATTTCTGCTTGGTAGTATGTTTTGCTAAGCACAACCAACCCACCTCCCTTATCCGCCGGTCGGATAACTATGTCTTTCCTTTGTTCAAGGGAAGTGATACCTCGCTTGATGGCCTGTGAATCTCTAGCCCTTTTGACTTTGAGTAAATCAAGATCACGACACACCATATTCCTAAATACCTCTAAATGTTTGTTGTCATTACAAATAGGATTGAACACTGAACGGTTCCGAAGGTTAGAGTATTTAGGAATAGTGGTTACAGCAGGGGTGGCATGTGGCACCGTACTGGTAAGAAAATATTTTTTCATATTCAGATTTCGTACATATTTCTGAATACTGATGTAAGCCTGAAATTTGTTCAGGTTACGGACAGGAGCAAACTTAAGGCCCCTGTCCAGGACTAGTAATTCATCAGCTGTAAGAGGAGTACCACTAAGATTAAAGATACCAGTGCCTAATGGGGTCTTGACCTTTTGGAATCGTCTTCCACCCCTGGACCCTCTCTGTGTTTTCTTTTTAAACTGCCTTGGTCCCTCCTTGGGTCTGGTGGACCTCTCCTCTGATTCTGAGAATTCGTTTGTTCTACCGGTTCTCTCACCCATAGGGGGGTCTTTGGAGGTCCCCTCCAGGGGGTCCTCTCCTGCCCTAAAAAATGATTCTGATTATAATGTGTTGCATTTTGAGAGTTCTGTAAGGGGGCATAGTAATTTGAGGTATAGACAGGTGTCTCTCTTATTGAATTCCTTCTTCCTTGAGATTTGCCTTTTCGTTTAGTAGGTACTGTTTGCCACAAATGGTTCTCAGATTGTAGGGATTGATGGTCATGCCTATTGTCATAAGGCCTAGGTTGGGAGTAGTGATTCTTTTTCCCTCGACCCCGTTTATTCACTCTAGGGGGGCCCTGTCCTCTCCCTCTTGGTGTATAAGTCAAGTTTGGTATATTTTGGGGAACCTGAGGGGGGGGTATTTCATAATTGAAATAACCTTGTGGGGGTAAACTGGTATCGGATGGCGGGATATTGGCTGCTACACCCAAGGGGTTATTGGCTAGCACTGTGTCTTGTATTTGCCACTTAAAGATCTGTTTTCCCTCAAAATCTTTAATATCTCGTAAAAATTTCTTCCTCTTTTTGTCTCTAGTCTCCCTATCCCATTTGATAAGTTTGGTTTTTAATTCACCAGATAATTGAATAAAATCATTGGAATCCTTGTGACTTTCAATACGATCAGTAATTTCTTTGATCTGATTCTCCAAGTGTTGCTTTTTCTTTAATTTACGAGCAAGCAAAAACCGGAGAAGATCAAAGCTTTTCCCAACAAAAAAGTTACACCATTCCTGGTTAGACTCATTGTCAACCAAACCATCATTAGGTGGCAATTCCCACCTTAGACGCCTGGGGACAATATTGGCAGATAAATACTGTTCAAAAGAGACAATATCCCACCAGGTTTTTATCTTCTTTTCAAACAAATAACCCAGTTTTTTAAAAGCATATCCAAGGTCATCATGTTGAGAAGCAACCACATCTCTTGAGAAAACATCTGTGAGAATAATTTCCCTGTTCTCTACATAGGTAAAAACATCCATAATCTGCAGCTGAATTAGTCTTGAATTAAATAAGCATAAAGAAAATGTAAATAAATTCAGCGCTGATTGATTAGAAAATATAAATGCAAGCAAGCACAAAGGTCAACTCAAAAAATACCTCAGAAACATGTACATATAGAAAGTGCTGCGCAAATAAAAGTCCATACAAAGATAATACAAAAAGCAGAAACCGGTGACAATGGATATCTGGATGGTGACTTTAACCCTCCACCACTTTAAGATGGCCCCTCACCTCAGATATTCGACCTGAAACAGGTCACACCGCTTATAAAGATTGAATGGATCTGTTTACTCCTTTACTCCCTTCAGCTCTCAACGCTCAGGAAAGCCAGATGGTATATAAAGCAAAATAGAAAGCGACAGACCATAGTGTTCTCCGTATAACAGTATTTAATAAATATATAATGAATAAAGAATCGAATAACAAATCGAATAAAAAATCTTCAATGACACTCACATTGAACCGGCACTCCGTTCCGAGTGCCGGCCAGCAGGCTTGTGATCGTATCTTGTCGGATGACCGCGGGTGACGTCACACGCTCCTAACCCCCGTACGCGTTACGTCCTGTGGGCGGGACTTCATCGGCGTGGGGCGGGATGCGCAGTGACGGCCCGCATTGTTGTTATTATACTCTATGGCGACGGCAGCACCAATCGAAAGGCCAGAAGCAACGGTCGGGAGGATAAACCCCTCCCCACCATTCGTTTATAGCTAATATCATTTAATTCAAGCGAAAATTGCATAAATAACCGCCGCCAACAGTAAACCAACTTGAAATATATGGTATACAAGAGTAATTGTTTGCAATATCGAAATAGCATATATCCTAACATATAGCAAACTTTATAATTGTATGTGTCATAATATATTTTTAAAAATATTTTTAAAAATATCCGCACAGGTAATGCAAAATCGCATGCCAAATAGACGCATAACATATAAGAGTGATTGCTTATAATGCCCAAATGGCATTTATTTAGTAAACACAGCAAACGCTCTAAATCTCCAAATTGGAGTATTTTAAAACTTATAGATTAAAAATAGAGATTAAATACGTATAAGTACAGCAAAATCGCATGTGAAAAAATCGCATGCCTAAAAACCATAAAAAATATGTGAATAATATAAAAGAAAAACGTCAACCCACGGGAATCCATCAAATACGATCACATGTACATTTAGAAATTAAAAATGAAAAATGAAATTAACAGCAATAATATCATCTGTTTGAAATAAAACAATTTAAATCAAAATCAACGTTCATTCCAAAGGGGGAGAGAACTTTGGTCTCATAGATCCAAAACGATTCTCTACGGCTGAGCTGTCTGATGTAATGGCCACCCCTCCAGTGTCTCGGTACTTTTTCTATCCCCCAGAATTTCAGGCATCTGGGGTCTTTTTGATGAAAGAGACGAAAATGCCTAGAGACACTATGGGTTTTTACCCCCCGCTTAATATTGCTGATATGTTCTCCAATTCTTACATGGAGTGCTCTTGAGGTCCGGCCCACATACTGAAGGCCACACTCGCATTCCAGCATGTAGACCACTCCCACTGTTGAACATGTAATCAGACTCTCAATTTTGTAACTTTTTTGCGTGGCATATGAAACAAACTCCTTGCGTCTCTTAATGTTTCTGCAGGCCTTTCTGCATGTGGCACACTTCCCACATGCGTAAAAGCCAGAAAGAAACCCAAAGAGGCCACTGGTCACAGGTTTAGGCGGATCAATGACCCCAGGTGCCACACGATCACGCAAAGTCGGAGCTTTGCGATATATAAACCGAGGTTGATCGGGAAGCACTGGGCCTAAGGTCCTATCCCCCTTGAGGATAGGCCAATGTCTGGCTATAATGTGTTCTAATTTTTTGTACTGAATATTGTAGTCGAGTATAATACGATAATTAGATGTATTAGTATTATCCTCCAGAGGTTTCACCTTGTCTGCGACTACAGTATTCCTATCGATTGCCAGTACATTGGCTATTTCCGCATCTACAGATGCTTGGGTGTATCCTTTCTCCTTAAACCTCTCCGCAAGTACCTGCGATTGTGCAAGATAGTCGTCATCTGAAGTACAGTTACGACGTAGGCGGATAAATTGGCCTCGGGGTATATTACAGAGCCAAGACTTGTGATGGCAACTGTTGAGAGGGATGTATGCATTTCTATCGGTCGTTTTGAAATGATTCCTGGTATGGAAAGTCCCTTCCCCTTTAAATATTTCCAAGTCGAGGAATGTAATCTGTTGGTGGCTGATTGTCCAAGTTAGCTCGATGTTTTTATTGTTAGCATTTAGCCTATCCATAAAGGTCTGTAAACTAGGCCTATCCCCCTCCCAGACCATGATTATATCGTCTATATAGCGTCTGTAGCATGACAGTTGTGGGGGGGGATCGTAAAAAATCGTGTCTTCCTCCCAGTGGGCCATAAATAAATTGGCCACACTGGGAGCGAACCTGGCCCCCATTGCGACTCCTCTTATCTGTAAATAAAAATCCCCTTTAAACCAGAAATAATTATTTAACAAACAAAACTCCAAACTTTCCAATAAAAATGACAAGTGTTCACTTGAGAGGTTGGAGTTGGTCAGGGCCCATCTAACTGAATCTAAGGCTTGTTTATGGTCAATAATGGTATAGAGAGATCCTACATCAGCGGTAATGAGGATGCTAGATGAGGTACAAGGAAGAGTAGATAAAATTTGAAGAATTTGCTTAGTATCTCTTAAAAATGATTTGGTTTTTAAAACAAGTGGCTGGAGAAAGAAATCTAAGTACTGGCCCAGTCTGGAAGTCACGGAGTCAATTCCGTTTACGATCGGACGGCCAGGTGGTTGTTCTGCATTCTTGTGTAGTTTGGGTAAAATATAAATGATAGGGGTCCTACAATAAAAAGGGTCCAAATAGGCAGCTTCTTTGGAATTTAGGATCCCTTCATTTTTCCCTCTTTCTATGAGACAATGTAAGTTGTTCTTAAAGGACAACATAGGGTCACTCCTCAGAAGTTCATATGTATTCCTATCATTTAACAATTTCTCCATTTCTGCTTGGTAGTATGTTTTGCTAAGCACAACCAACCCACCTCCCTTATCCGCCGGTCGGATAACTATGTCTTTCCTTTGTTCAAGGGAAGTGATACCTCGCTTGATGGCCTGTGAATCTCTAGCCCTTTTGACTTTGAGTAAATCAAGATCACGACACACCATATTCCTAAATACCTCTAAATGTTTGTTGTCATTACAAATAGGATTGAACACTGAACGGTTCCGAAGGTTAGAGTATTTAGGAATAGTGGTTACAGCAGGGGTGGCATGTGGCACCGTACTGGTAAGAAAATATTTTTTCATATTCAGATTTCGTACATATTTCTGAATACTGATGTAAGCCTGAAATTTGTTCAGGTTACGGACAGGAGCAAACTTAAGGCCCCTGTCCAGGACTAGTAATTCATCAGCTGTAAGAGGAGTACCACTAAGATTAAAGATACCAGTGCCTAATGGGGTCTTGACCTTTTGGAATCGTCTTCCACCCCTGGACCCTCTCTGTGTTTTCTTTTTAAACTGCCTTGGTCCCTCCTTGGGTCTGGTGGACCTCTCCTCTGATTCTGAGAATTCGTTTGTTCTACCGGTTCTCTCACCCATAGGGGGGTCTTTGGAGGTCCCCTCCAGGGGGTCCTCTCCTGCCCTAAAAAATGATTCTGATTATAATGTGTTGCATTTTGAGAGTTCTGTAAGGGGGCATAGTAATTTGAGGTATAGACATGGGGAGGGGTTTATCCTCCCGACCGTTGCTTCTGGCCTTTCGATTGGTGCTGCCGTCGCCATAGAGTATAATAACAACAATGCGGGCCGTCACTGCGCATCCCGCCCCACGCCGATGAAGTCCCGCCCACAGGACGTAACGCGTACGGGGGTTAGGAGCGTGTGACGTCACCCGCGGTCATCCGACAAGATACGATCACAAGCCTGCTGGCCGGCACTCGGAACGGAGTGCCGGTTCAATGTGAGTGTCATTGAAGATTTTTTATTCGATTTGTTATTCGATTCTTTATTCATTATATATTTATTAAATACTGTTATACGGAGAACACTATGGTCTGTCGCTTTCTATTTTGCTTTATATACCATCTGGCTTTCCTGAGCGTTGAGAGCTGAAGGGAGTAAAGGAGTAAACAGATCCATTCAATCTTTATAAGCGGTGTGACCTGTTTCAGGTCGAATATCTGAGGTGAGGGGCCATCTTAAAGTGGTGGAGGGTTAAAGTCACCATCCAGATATCCATTGTCACCGGTTTCTGCTTTTTGTATTATCTTTGTATGGACTTTTATTTGCGCAGCACTTTCTATATGTACATGTTTCTGAGGTATTTTTTGAGTTGACCTTTGTGCTTGCTTGCATTTATATTTTCTAATCAATCAGCGCTGAATTTATTTACATTTTCTTTATGCTTATTTAATTCAAGACTAATTCAGCTGCAGATTATGGATGTTTTTACCTATGTAGAGAACAGGGAAATTATTCTCACAGATGTTTTCTCAAGAGATGTGGTTGCTTCTCAACATGATGACCTTGGATATGCTTTTAAAAAACTGGGTTATTTGTTTGAAAAGAAGATAAAAACCTGGTGGGATATTGTCTCTTTTGAACAGTATTTATCTGCCAATATTGTCCCCAGGCGTCTAAGGTGGGAATTGCCACCTAATGATGGTTTGGTTGACAATGAGTCTAACCAGGAATGGTGTAACTTTTTTGTTGGGAAAAGCTTTGATCTTCTCCGGTTTTTGCTTGCTCGTAAATTAAAGAAAAAGCAACACTTGGAGAATCAGATCAAAGAAATTACTGATCGTATTGAAAGTCACAAGGATTCCAATGATTTTATTCAATTATCTGGTGAATTAAAAACCAAACTTATCAAATGGGATAGGGAGACTAGAGACAAAAAGAGGAAGAAATTTTTACGAGATATTAAAGATTTTGAGGGAAAACAGATCTTTAAGTGGCAAATACAAGACACAGTGCTAGCCAATAACCCCTTGGGTGTAGCAGCCAATATCCCGCCATCCGATACCAGTTTACCCCCACAAGGTTATTTCAATTATGAAATACCCCCCCCTCAGGTTCCCCAAAATATACCAAACTTGACTTATACACCAAGAGGGAGAGGACAGGGCCCCCCTAGAGTGAATAAACGGGGTCGAGGGAAAAAGAATCACTACTCCCAACCTAGGCCTTATGACAATAGGCATGACCATCAATCCCTACAATCTGAGAACCATTTGTGGCAAACAGTACCTACTAAACGAAAAGGCAAATCTCAAGGAAGAAGGAATTCAATAAGAGAGACACCTGTCTATACCTCAAATTACTATGCCCCCTTACAGAACTCTCAAAATGCAACACATTATAATCAGAATCATTTTTTAGGGCAGGAGAGGACCCCCTGGAGGGGACCTCCAAAGACCCCCCTATGGGTGAGAGAACCGGTAGAACAAACGAATTCTCAGAATCAGAGGAGAGGTCCACCAGACCCAAGGAGGGACCAAGGCAGTTTAAAAAGAAAACACAGAGAGGGTCCAGGGGTGGAAGACGATTCCAAAAGGTCAAGACCCCATTAGGCACTGGTATCTTTAATCTTAGTGGTACTCCTCTTACAGCTGATGAATTACTAGTCCTGGACAGGGGCCTTAAGTTTGCTCCTGTCCGTAACCTGAACAAATTTCAGGCTTACATCAGTATTCAGAAATATGTACGAAATCTGAATATGAAAAAATATTTTCTTACCAGTACGGTGCCACATGCCACCCCTGCTGTAACCACTATTCCTAAATACTCTAACCTTCGGAACCGTTCAGTGTTCAATCCTATTTGTAATGACAACAAACATTTAGAGGTATTTAGGAATATGGTGTGTCGTGATCTTGATTTACTCAAAGTCAAAAGGGCTAGAGATTCACAGGCCATCAAGCGAGGTATCACTTCCCTTGAACAAAGGAAAGACATAGTTATCCGACCGGCGGATAAGGGAGGTGGGTTGGTTGTGCTTAGCAAAACATACTACCAAGCAGAAATGGAGAAATTGTTAAATGATAGGAATACATATGAACTTCTGAGGAGTGACCCTATGTTGTCCTTTAAGAACAACTTACATTGTCTCATAGAAAGAGGGAAAAATGAAGGGATCCTAAATTCCAAAGAAGCTGCCTATTTGGACCCTTTTTATTGTAGGACCCCTATCATTTATATTTTACCCAAACTACACAAGAATGCAGAACAACCACCTGGCCGTCCGATCGTAAACGGAATTGACTCCGTGACTTCCAGACTGGGCCAGTACTTAGATTTCTTTCTCCAGCCACTTGTTTTAAAAACCAAATCATTTTTAAGAGATACTAAGCAAATTCTTCAAATTTTATCTACTCTTCCTTGTACCTCATCTAGCATCCTCATTACCGCTGATGTAGGATCTCTCTATACCATTATTGACCATAAACAAGCCTTAGATTCAGTTAGATGGGCCCTGACCAACTCCAACCTCTCAAGTGAACACTTGTCATTTTTATTGGAAAGTTTGGAGTTTTGTTTGTTAAATAATTATTTCTGGTTTAAAGGGGATTTTTATTTACAGATAAGAGGAGTCGCAATGGGGGCCAGGTTCGCTCCCAGTGTGGCCAATTTATTTATGGCCCACTGGGAGGAAGACACGATTTTTTACGATCCCCCCCCACAACTGTCATGCTACAGACGCTATATAGACGATATAATCATGGTCTGGGAGGGGGATAGGCCTAGTTTACAGACCTTTATGGATAGGCTAAATGCTAACAATAAAAACATCGAGCTAACTTGGACAATCAGCCACCAACAGATTACATTCCTCGACTTGGAAATATTTAAAGGGGAAGGGACTTTCCATACCAGGAATCATTTCAAAACGACCGATAGAAATGCATACATCCCTCTCAACAGTTGCCATCACAAGTCTTGGCTCTGTAATATACCCCGAGGCCAATTTATCCGCCTACGTCGTAACTGTACTTCAGATGACGACTATCTTGCACAATCGCAGGTACTTGCGGAGAGGTTTAAGGAGAAAGGATACACCCAAGCATCTGTAGATGCGGAAATAGCCAATGTACTGGCAATCGATAGGAATACTGTAGTCGCAGACAAGGTGAAACCTCTGGAGGATAATACTAATACATCTAATTATCGTATTATACTCGACTACAATATTCAGTACAAAAAATTAGAACACATTATAGCCAGACATTGGCCTATCCTCAAGGGGGATAGGACCTTAGGCCCAGTGCTTCCCGATCAACCTCGGTTTATATATCGCAAAGCTCCGACTTTGCGTGATCGTGTGGCACCTGGGGTCATTGATCCGCCTAAACCTGTGACCAGTGGCCTCTTTGGGTTTCTTTCTGGCTTTTACGCATGTGGGAAGTGTGCCACATGCAGAAAGGCCTGCAGAAACATTAAGAGACGCAAGGAGTTTGTTTCATATGCCACGCAAAAAAGTTACAAAATTGAGAGTCTGATTACATGTTCAACAGTGGGAGTGGTCTACATGCTGGAATGCGAGTGTGGCCTTCAGTATGTGGGCCGGACCTCAAGAGCACTCCATGTAAGAATTGGAGAACATATCAGCAATATTAAGCGGGGGGTAAAAACCCATAGTGTCTCTAGGCATTTTCGTCTCTTTCATCAAAAAGACCCCAGATGCCTGAAATTCTGGGGGATAGAAAAAGTACCGAGACACTGGAGGGGTGGCCATTACATCAGACAGCTCAGCCGTAGAGAATCGTTTTGGATCTATGAGACCAAAGTTCTCTCCCCCTTTGGAATGAACGTTGATTTTGATTTAAATTGTTTTATTTCAAACAGATGATATTATTGCTGTTAATTTCATTTTTCATTTTTAATTTCTAAATGTACATGTGATCGTATTTGATGGATTCCCGTGGGTTGACGTTTTTCTTTTATATTATTCACATATTTTTTATGGTTTTTAGGCATGCGATTTTTTCACATGCGATTTTGCTGTACTTATACGTATTTAATCTCTATTTTTAATCTATAAGTTTTAAAATACTCCAATTTGGAGATTTAGAGCGTTTGCTGTGTTTACTAAATAAATGCCATTTGGGCATTATAAGCAATCACTCTTATATGTTATGCGTCTATTTGGCATGCGATTTTGCATTACCTGTGCGGATATTTTTAAAAATATTTTTAAAAATATATTATGACACATACAATTATAAAGTTTGCTATATGTTAGGATATATGCTATTTCGATATTGCAAACAATTACTCTTGTATACCATATATTTCAAGTTGGTTTACTGTTGGCGGCGGTTATTTATGCAATTTTCGCTTGAATTAAATGATATTAGCTATAAACGAATGGTGGGGAGGGGTTTATCCTCCCGACCGTTGCTTCTGGCCTTTCGATTGGTGCTGCCGTCGCCATAGAGTATAATAACAACAATGCGGGCCGTCACTGCGCATCCCGCCCCACGCCGATGAAGTCCCGCCCACAGGACGTAACGCGTACGGGGGTTAGGAGCGTGTGACGTCACCCGCGGTCATCCGACAAGATACGATCACAAGCCTGCTGGCCGGCACTCGGAACGGAGTGCCGGTTCAATGTGAGTGTCATTGAAGATTTTTTATTCGATTTGTTATTCGATTCTTTATTCATTATATATTTATTAAATACTGTTATACGGAGAACACTATGGTCTGTCGCTTTCTATTTTGCTTTATATACCATCTGGCTTTCCTGAGCGTTGAGAGCTGAAGGGAGTAAAGGAGTAAACAGATCCATTCAATCTTTATAAGCGGTGTGACCTGTTTCAGGTCGAATATCTGAGGTGAGGGGCCATCTTAAAGTGGTGGAGGGTTAAAGTCACCATCCAGATATCCATTGTCACCGGTTTCTGCTTTTTGTATTATCTTTGTATGGACTTTTATTTGCGCAGCACTTTCTATATGTACATGTTTCTGAGGTATTTTTTGAGTTGACCTTTGTGCTTGCTTGCATTTATATTTTCTAATCAATCAGCGCTGAATTTATTTACATTTTCTAAATACTGTAGCTGCCTGCCTGTGGTATTAATAGGAGCAGAACAACAGAAATTGTCTCCAGGTAGCTTTAGGTGCACACTGTGCAGAGGACGCACTACACTAACTGTAAATGCTGTAGCTGCCTGCCTGTGGTATTAATAGGATCAGAAAAACACCACTAATTTTCTTCAGGTAGCTTTAGGTGCACACTGTGCAGAGGACACAGTACATTAACTGTAAATACTGTAGCTGCCTGCCTGTGGTATTAATAGGAGCAGAACAACAGCAATTGTCTCCAGGTAGCTTTAGGTGCACACTGTGCAGAGGACGCACTACACTAACTGTAAATGCTGTAGCTGCCTGCCTGTGGTATTAATAGGATCAGAAGAACACCACAAATTTTATTCAGGTAGCTTTAGGTGCACACTGTGCAGAGGACACAGTACACTATCTGTAAATACTGTAGCTGCCTGCCTGTGGTATTAATATAGGAATAGAAGAACACCACCAATTTTCTTCAGGTAGCTTTAGGTGCACACTGTGCAGAGGACACAGTGCACTAACTGTAAATACTGTAGCTGCGTGCCTGTGGTATTAATATAGGATCAGAAGAACACCACCAATTTCATTCAGGTAGCTTTAGGTGCACACTGTGCAGAGGACGCAGTACACTAACTGTAAATACCGTAGCTTCCTGCCTGTGGTATTAATAGGAGCAGAACAACAGCAATTGTCCTCAGGTAGCGTTAGGTGCACACTGTGCAGAGGATGCACTACACTAACTGTAAATACTGTAGCTGCCTGCCTGTGGTATTAATATAGGATCAGAAGAACACTACCAATTTCATCCAGGTAGCTTTAGGTGCACACTGTGCAGAGGACGCAGTACACTAACTGTAAATACCGTAGCTGCCTGCCTGTGGTATTAATATAGGATCAGAAGAACAGCACCAATTTTATTCAGGTAGCTTTAGGTGCACACTGTGCAGAGGACACAGTACACTAACTGTAAATACTGTAGCTGCCTGCCTGTGGTATTAATATAGGAATAGAAGAACACCACCAATTTTCTTCAGGTAGCTTTAGGTGCACACTGTGCAGAGGACACAGTACACTAACTGTAAATACTGTAGCTGCCTGCCTGTGGTATTAATATAGGATCAGAAGAACACCACCAATTTCATTCAGGTAGCTTTAGGTGCACACTGTGCAGAGGGCACAGTACTCTAACTGTAAATACCGTAGCTGCCTGCCTGTGGTATTAATAGGAGAAGAACAACAGCAATTGTCTCCAGGTAGCTTTAGGTGCACACTGTGCAGAGGATGCACTACACTAACTGTAAATTCTGTAGCTGCCTGCCTGGGGTATTAATATAGGAATAGAAGAACACCACCAATTTTCTTCAGGTAGCTTTAGGTGCACACTGTGCAGAGGACACACTACACTAACTGTAAATACTGCAGCGGCCTGCCTGTGGTATTAATAGGATCAGAAGAACACCACTAATTTTCTATAGGTAGCTTTAGGTGCACACTGTGCAGAGGACACAGTGCACTAATTGTAAATACTGTAGCTGCCTGCCTGTGGTATTAATAGGAGCAGAACAACAGCAATTGTCTCCAGGTAGCTTTAGGTGCACACTGTGCAGAGGACGCACTACACTAACTGTAAATGCTGTAGCTGCCTGCCTGTGGTATTAATAGGATCAGAAGAACACACTAATTTTCTTCAGGTAGCTTTAGGTGCATACTGTGCGAAGGACACAGTACACTAACTGTAAATACTGTAGCTGCCTGCCTGTTGTATTAATAGGAGCAGAACAAAAGCAATTGGCTTTGGCCAATTACGGCTCTCTGTATAGACGGCGCTGTGATTGGCCAAGCATGCGGGTCATAGTGCATGCTTGGCCAATCATCAGCCAGCAATGCACTGCGATGCTGCAGCGAATTATGGGCCATGACGCGCCTCTCGAATCTGGCACGAATGGCCCATATCATGCGGAATTCGGCTAACAACCGATCAGGCAACATGCGTTCGATTCGAACACGAAGCTCATCCCTACTCTTGATATGAGGAGGTAGACAATATACTCCAATATTGGGAAGCCCCCACAGATTAGCTCTGACCCCCAGGAATTCAAGGACAATCTGGCTGATGTTATCTAACTAAGGCCCCAATCTATGGAGGTGGTTTGCACTAAATATGCCTAATAAGCCTAATAAGTCTAAATAAGCCTCAAATAGTTGCTTACTAAATGAGATGTGCCAAGGTACTCACTTTATTAAAATTCCCACAAAACAACTAACTTGAAAATTTCATGGGGGCTTCCACTTAGATCACTGATTGAATAATTTTTATTTAGATCACATGTGAGTGCTTTGTATGTGTGGTAGCATTGTTTTATTATTACAGCGAGCACTATGATTTTTCTTCTTTTCTCTGAGCCATACTGTAACTGAGGTTGAATCAGTGAATCTGATCTTTATGGGTTTCTGAAGTGTGTATGATGAGCAGTGAGGTGGCTTAACATTTTCTTCAAGCATTTTTAGACATCATGTAATTTTAGAGGTCTATAAATAAAACTGCGCAGATTTGGAGGATGGGGGAAAACTGTGCACTGCGAAGTTCATTGGGAGTTCAGTTGCATTATTGTTGTGGAAAATTGGGTTGTGTGGTTTTTCACAGACTGGATCACTCACTGAGTCTGAAATTTATTAAAGTGTAACTAAAGGCAAAACCTTTTCTTTTCATTTTGGAAAGAGAAGAGGAGCATTACAAACCCTTTATGTTTTTTTTTTTTTTTTGCCAATTGTCCCATTGGGGAGATTTCCCTTTACTTCCTGTCCCCTTTCCAAAGCAATAAGTGAGAGGTAATCCTTCCTAATTGAGGGAATTCCGGTGTATTACTAGGGTCACCAAAGTTAGTGTCCCCATTGGAAGATTTCCCCTCTATTAGTGTTCCGATGTCAACCCAAAATGTTGGATTTTCTTCTACTTTCACGTTCAATGAAAATAGTAAACATGACAAATAAAGATCAATAAAAACTGACAGGTTTTCTAATCCCTCTCCATTCTATCCAAAACTTAAAAAAGTTTTGACATCGATTACACTTTAGCCACTTCCCGTCCAGCGACATACATGGACGTCGCTGGAGTTTCGATGGCTATACCCGGACTTCGATGGCTATACCGGGATTATGCCAGCAGCTGCAGACATCATCCCGGTATAGTTTTTTTAGAGCCTGCGTTCAGCTATCTTGTAATAGCCATTGGAGCTGGTCTCCAGCTGTTCGATTGCTATTACAATCAGCAGGAGGGGGTGGCTGGGATTGGCTGTTTGTAATAGTAACCCAGAAGCGATGACATAACATCACTTCCGGTTTACTCGTAAATCATCAGCGCCATTTTTTGAAAATTACAAGCATTCAGAAACACTGATCTTGGTGTTTTGAATGATTTCAAGTGCAGAGGAGAGATTTGGGGTCTTATAGACCCCGAGATCTCTCCATAAAGAGGACCTGTCACATGCCTATTGCTGTCACAAGGATGTTTACATTCCTTGTGACAGCAATAAAAGTGATCAAAAAAAATATTAAAGCAACAGTGTAAAAATAAATAAATCAATAAAATACATTAATAATAAAAATAAAAAAAGTAACGTGCCCCTGTCCTCCCGTGCTTCCACGCAAAGGCAAACACGTGATTTGGTCCCACATGCACGCAATCAGATCATGGGCAGTAATTCTAGCACCAGACCTCCTCTGTAAATCTAAACTGGTAACCTGTAAAATCTTTCAAAGAGTCGCCTATGGATAGTGAAATGTACGTCGTTTGTCGATGTGCGCAATTTTAAAGTGTGACATGTTTGATATCTATTTACTCAGTGTAACTTCATCTTGTATAATTTGCACAAAATTGGGTTATGCATTGTTTTTTTTTGTATTAAAATTCAAAAAAGTGTTTTCTTCCCAAAAAATTAATTTCCAATCAATTCTCTAGGGCCTCTGCTTTTAAAAAGTATATAATGTTTGGGGGTTCTAAGTAATTTTCTAGCAAAAAATACTGATTATTACATGTGAACAAAAAGTGTGCGGACTGGAAGTGGTTAACATATGTTTATTTTATTCACATATTTACATTGAACTGATGTGTGTTGTCTGAACACTTTGATATTTGTTCAATAGTGGGGATATACAGTATATGCGAAGACTGATTTGTTTTATTTTGGATTTAAATTTTACATGGTCATAGTTGCTGCACTTTATATCTGTCTATTATTACTCATTGGTGTGAAACAAGTTTTGTGCTGTCTTGCTAATAGGGGTCTGCATAGGGTGTTGGGCATAGTATTTTTGCACCCCAGTTCCTATGTTTTCATGCATAGTTGAGTTGCTTAGCCACGTTTCCATGTTGTCGTAGGTATGGCTTTTTGGATGAAATTCGTCCATGAAGACCACTTTTGGTCAGACTTTTCTGGACAGTAGATGGGTGTACCTGGATCCCACTGGTTTCCACTAGCTCACTGCTGATGGCACTGCTGGACATTTTTCTTTGTCCAAGAGAAGTAAGCATGATGTATCTTTCATCTGCTGCATTAAGTTTCCTTGGCTGACCACCTATGTCATATACTGTATCTCCTGTCCCTGTGGGCTGTTGTATGTAGGCAGAACCATCAGGACCCTGCGTGCCAGGTTCGGGGAACACAGAAGAGCAGTACAGGCGAACAATCCTTTATATAGTACCGCTCGGCATTTCACTACTCATCACCAACAAAATATTGCAGATTTAAATGTGTGGGTCATTGAATCTATATCAGACCATTTTACCCCTGCTGAAAGATTGCAACGCCTTTGCAGGCAAGAAACTTTCTGGATCTTTACCCTAAACAGTATGGCACCTAATGGTCTCAACGAAGATATAGAGATCAATACAGTTATATAGTACAGTATGCCTCTGGTTTAGGGCTAGATCAGTTCTATACATACAGCATATAATAATATTTTTGTAGGTCCATACCTTTTTTCCCTTTTTCATCATCTAATTATATTTTCCATTGTTCCCTCCAATCAGTTTACAGATATACTCACTTTTAGCTATCTTTGGGCTAAACTTCTCTCACACACCATCTTAATTCATTTTGAATCCTGTGTGTATACATACATACGTATATGCATGGGTGTGTGTATGTTTGCTTACCTATATGTGTTACTGCATATAACCATTCCAACAATTATTTTAGGTGTTTTTCAGAATTCTCAACTTTATGGTCACTAGATCCATTTATATGTATGTGTATATGTATGTTTTTTTGCATGTATATTTATACATGTTGTTTTTTTTACATATATGTTTCTCTACCTATACGTTTTTTAAATAACAGTTATCCACATATATACCCTTCCTTTTCTTTCCTTTTTTTTTTTTTTTTTTTTTTTTTTCGAATATATATATTTTTTATCTATATATTATTTTTTAATTTTTTATTTATTTTTTATTTTATTCTCTTATTTATTTATATATATATATATATATATATATATATATATATATATATATATATATATTTTATATATTTTATATATTTTTATTATTTTTTATTTATTATTATTATTTTTTATTTTTCATTATACTATTTATTTATTATTTTTAATTTTTTTTTTTTCTACTCTTTTATTTTTTTATTTTTTTATTTTTTTCTTTTATTTTTATTATTTTTCTTTCATTTTCTTATTCAATATAACTTTTTCGCCATTCATTACAAACTATTCTTCATTTATAATCCATTACTCCCCTCATATACATTCATTTATTTCCTTCAACATCTACCTTTCTTACATTCTATTCTTATATTTGCTTGGTGTTCCGAACTCAATTCCTATACTCCATTCCATCTTTTTATTGTACTCAGTATGTTGTGCTCGGTTCAATTAGTTGCCTAGCAACTGACTCCCCAGCTCCTATATAAAGGACACTTGTTGCATTAGCCTGTTAGATCTGAAGAAAATGCGGAAGCATTGAAACGCGTCATCTGACACGTCCACACGTCACTTCCGCCCTTTGGTTCCTGGAACAGTGTTTGCGTTCCACGCCTTTCTCCATCTGGTTCCTGTTTCCTGCTACGGTCCTGGCTCCTATGTCCTAGTAGATGCCGGCTCTCCTTGCGGACACTTCCATCTTCCTTGCAGCTCAGCACCCACAGCAGAGACCCCACAGACCACCCGTACATCATAGCGCTGACAGCACCTCCACCGGAACCTGCACTATGCACCTTTACAACATCTGAGGAGGACGTCCCTGGACCCACTATATGTCCTTGCCTATATTAATCCTGTCCTTGTGAGTAGCCATTTGGCTGTTGTTGTTTTTATAATCTAAATTAAAGTTTTTAATGGTACTGCACTTAGATTGGCGCTTCTTGCCATTTTTCCTACATTATCTTTCAGAGTTGTTTGCTTCCACTCTCAAGTGAGCTGCCGCTGGTGCACAGTATCAGATTCCTTTGAACTATATATTTCATTGACTTTTATATATATTTTTTTCATTGACCATTACCTTTACTCTCTGGACGTTTGTGGCAGAGTCTACATATATTTTTATATTTTTGATTTTGCATATCCAGGGTTATTAGTCACACTGCCCGTCTTATCCCGGACTTGTTTTATGTTTATGTGTATCATGTCCATTCATGTTTGATGTGTGTTCTTGCGCCATTTATCTTTTTTGTTTGACCACTACGTCTACAGTCCTTAACCCCTTCAGATCTGCGCTGACAGCATGAGGAGAAAAAAAAGCTGATCACCGGTTTCTGTGCAAGGGACATCGGTCCTGAAGAGAAAGAGGTGAAGCCGCCTCATCTGTGCCAACCTATGCATTACGATAAAAAACCTTCTGTGTGCAGCAGCCCCCCTAATACTTACCTGAACCCATCTCGATCCAGCGATGTTGCACAAGAGACTCGGCTGTCCGGGACAGATTGGCTGAGACACAGCAGTGGGAGCCATTGGCTCCTGCTGCTTTCAATCAAAGTCAGTGAGCCAATGAGGAGAGAGAGGGGGCAGGGCCAAGTCATGGCTCTGTGTAAATGGACACACGGATCTGCAGCTTGGCTCGGGTGCCCTTATAGCAAGCTGCTTGCTGGGGGGGCACTCGGCAGGAGAAAGGGGCCAGGAGCACCGAAGAGAGACCCCAGAAGAGGAGGATCGGGGTTGCTTTGTGCAAAACCACTGCACAGAGAAGGTAAGTATATCATGTTTATTATTTTTATACAAAAAAAACAAGACATAAGTATCAATTTAGGGTTCGATCTGGACCTAGTTTATTTGCAGTTCATGGGACAAACAGAAATGGCAAGTAAGAATGCTCTTCCCACTGATGAAGCTGAAAGTAATTAATTCAGCAGTGGTATCACAACTTCCATTAAATGACCGCTTCCTAATTACTTGTTTAAAATTTTAATGACCTATTTGGTCAATGAAGTCCTCAATAATCTTTGGCTGGTTGGTTTACGTTCAGCAACTAGCCAGGGACTGATTTTTGTTAGAGGTGTAGCGACAGGGCAGCATTGTCATTGCTGTTGTGACTGTTGTGTTTTATCTATAGCTCTTATATATGTTGATGCTTTTTAATCATTTCCATTTCTATCTACTGTTACTTACTGTATATGATCACCAATCAGCCATAAAGATGTGATGATCCACCTAATATTGAGTTGGCCCCCTTTTACTGCCAAAACAACCCCTTTTACCATTAAAAGAGCCCTGACCAATTGTGGCATAGACCACTGGACCTCTGAAGTTATGCTGTGGTATGCTTTAAGTCCTGTAAGTTGCCAGGTGGGAATGGATTGATGGATCTGGAGAATTAGGAGGCCAGGTCAACACCTCCAACTCATTATTGTGTTCCTCAAATTGTTCTTGAACCATTTTTGCAGTGTGGTAGGGCGCATTATCCTGCTGAAGGAGGCCACTGCCATCATAGAATACTGTTTTCATGAAGGGGTGTACTTGATCAGAAACAATGTTTGGTAGGTGATACGTGTATGTAAAATCCACATGAATGGCAGGACCAAGGTTTCCAAGCTAAACATTGCCCAAACCATCACATTGCCTTTACCAGCTTGTGTTCTTTCTATATTGTATCCTTTTCCTGAAGACATCTAGATGTGACAAAATATGTTGGGCAGGGTTATTGGTTGTGACCCCATTTCCATTCCAGGTGGAATGCACTCTAGCTCCAGGAGCATTAGTGCTCCCCCTACAGTATACCAAAGGCTAGTCATTCTGAGCGCTAGGTTGAGACACTGTGTAATGTGAGTTTAACCACTTCACTTCCTTTACAATAAATGTTGGTAAATTATAAATTTGACCTTAAAGTTATGGCTGATCAGTGTGTATGTGTATATACATATATATAGTGCTGTGAAAAAGTATTTGCCCCTTCCTGATTTTTTTCATTTTTGCATATTTGTCATATTTGCATATTTCACATACTTAAATGATTCAGCTCATCAAACAATTTTAATATTACACAATGATAACCAGAGTAAATACAACATGCAGTTTTTAACAATAAGAAAGAAACTGCTCAAAAATGGCATCTATGGGAGAGTTCTTAGGCAAAAGCCACTGCTGACCAAAAAAGAACACAAAGGTTAATTTCAAATTTGCCAAAAAAATCTTGATTATCCCCAAGACTTTTGGGCAAATATTCTGTGGACTGATGAGACAAAAGATCGCAAATGCTTGATTGCAGTTGTTGCTGCCAAGGGCGGCACGTCCAGTTAGGTTTAGTGGGCAATTACTTTTTCACATAGTGCCAGGGCGGTTTGGACAGCTTTTTTCCCTTAACCACTTGCCGACCGCGCTATAGCCGAATGACGGCTACAACGCGGCTCGATAACTCTGGTAGGGCGTTCATTGATGCGGGGCGCGCACCCGGGAATATCCGTGACCATAACGGATCACGGCAAATGCCCGCTGACAGCAGCCATTTACCACATGATCGCTCCATCAAATGACGGAGCGATCATTTGTAAACCAACCAACCTTCATGTCCGGTTCATCTCTCCCCTCTCTGTACCGATCGGTACAGTGTGAGTGGAGAGGGGAGAGATCAGATGCTGCAGCACTGTGGGCAGGATCTGTAGTGCTTGCAGCACTGATATCTGACAATTCCTGCCTCATCCAGCCAACCATCCACCCATTCATGCTCAGCCATCCACAGCGTGGACCTACTTTGCCAGGAGGCTGACAATTGATGTCCTCCCCTTTGCGCACTCCCCACGCACCTCCTGCAGGGCACGCGCAGCGTGCGCTATGATCACAGAGTCAATGAGACTACGGTGATCACAGATCGGAGTAAGGGGTCGATCCCGGCATTGGCTGATCACTTGATGTAAACAGAAAAAGTCATCTTTTTTTTCTCCTCACGCTGACAGCATGAGGAGAAAAAAAAGCTGATCACCGGCTTCTGTGCAAGGGACATCGTTCCCGAAGAGAAAGAGGTAAAGCTGCCTCATCTGTGCCAACCTATGCATTACAATAAAAAACCTTCTGTGTGCAGCAGCCCTCTTAACACTTACCTGAACCCATCTCGATCCAGTGATGTTGCACAAGAGACTCGGCTGTCCGGGACAGATTGGCTAAGACACAGCAGTGGGAGCCATTGGCTCCTGCTGCTGTCAATCAAAGTCAGTGAGCCAATGAGGAGAGAGAAGGGGCAGGGCCAAGTCATGGCTCTGTGTAAATGGACACACGGATCTGCAGCTTGGCTCGGGTGCCCTTATAGCAAGCTGCTTGCTGGGGGGGCACTCGGCAGGAGAAAGGGGCCAGGAGCACAGAAGAGAGACCCCAGAAGAGGAGGATCGGGGCTGCTTTGTGCAAAACCACTGCACAGAGAAGGTAAGTATATCATGTTTATTGTTTTTATACAAAAAAAACAAGACGTAAGTATCAATTTAGGGTTCGATCTGGACCTAGTTTATTTGCAGTTCATGGGACAAACAAGATGGACAGAAATGGCAAGTAAGAATGCTCTTCCCACTGATGAAGCTGAAAGTAATTAATTCAGCAGTGGTATCACAACTTCCATTAAATGACCGCTTCCTAATTACTTGTTTAAAATTTTAATGACCTATTTGGTCAATGAAGTCCTCAATAATCTTTGGCTGGTTGGTTTACGTTCAGCAACTAGCCAGGGACTGATTTTTGTTAGAGGTGTAGCGACAGGGCAGCATTGTCATTGCTGTTGTGACTGTTGTGTTTTATCTATAGCTCTTATATATGTTGATGCTTTTTAATCATTTCCATTTCTATCTACTGTTACTTACTGTATATGATCACCAATCAGCCATAAAGATGTGATGATCCACCTAATATTGAGTTGGCCCCCTTTTACTGCCAAAACAACCCCTTTTACCATTAAAAGAGCCCTGACCAATTGTGGCATAGACCACTGGACCTCTGAAGTTATGCTGTGGTATGCTTTAAGTCCTGTAAGTTGCCAGGTGGGAATGGATTGATGGATCTGGAGAATTAGGAGGCCAGGTCAACACCTCCAACTCATTATTGTGTTCCTCAAATTGTTCTTGAACCATTTTTGCAGTGTGGTAGGGCGCATTATCCTGCTGAAGGAGGCCACTGCCATCATAGAATACTGTTTTCATGAAGGGGTGTACTTGATCAGAAACAATGTTTGGTAGGTGATACGTGTATGTAAAATCCACATGAATGGCAGGACCAAGGTTTCCAAGCTAAACATTGCCCAAACCATCACATTGCCTTTACCAGCTTGTGTTCTTTCTATATTGTATCCTTTTCCTGAAGACATCTAGATGTGACAAAATATGTTGGGCAGGGTTATTGGTTGTGACCCCATTTCCATTCCAGGTGGAATGCACTCTAGCTCCAGGAGCATTAGTGCTCCCCCTACAGTATACCAAAGGCTAGTCATTCTGAGCGCTAGGTTGAGACACTGTGTAATGTGAGTTTAACCACTTCACTTCCTTTACAATAAATGTTGGTAAATTATAAATTTGACCTTAAAGTTATGGCTGATCAGTGTGTATGTGTATATACATATATATAGTGCTGTGAAAAAGTATTTGCCCCTTCCTGATTTTTTTCATTTTTGCATATTTGTCATATTTGCATATTTCACATACTTAAATGATTCAGCTCATCAAACAATTTTAATATTACACAATGATAACCAGAGTAAATACAACATGCAGTTTTTAACAATAAGAAAGAAACTGCTCAAAAATGGCATCTATGGGAGAGTTCTTAGGCAAAAGCCACTGCTGACCAAAAAAGAACACAAAGGTTAATTTCAAATTTGCCAAAAAAATCTTGATTATCCCCAAGACTTTTGGGCAAATATTCTGTGGACTGATAAGACAAAAGATCGCAAATGCTTGATTGCAGTTGTTGCTGCCAAGGGCGGCACGTCCAGTTAGGTTTAGTGGGCAATTACTTTTTCACATAGTGCCAGGGCGGTTTGGACAGCTTTTTTCCCTTAACCACTTGCCGACCGCGCTATAGCCGAATGACGGCTACAACGCGGCTCGATAACTCTGGTAGGGCGTTCATTGATGCGGGGCGCGCACCCGGGAATATCCGTGACCATAACGGATCACGGCAAATGCCCGCTGACAGCAGCCATTTACCACATGATCGCTCCATCAAATGACGGAGCGATCATTTGTAAACCAACCAACCTTCATGTCCGGTTCATCTCTCCCCTCTCTGTACCGATCGGTACAGTGTGAGTGGAGAGGGGAGAGATCAGATGCTGCAGCACTGTGGGCAGGATCTGTAGTGCTTGCAGCACTGATATCTGACAATTCCTGCCTCATCCAGCCAACCATCCACCCATTCATGCTCAGCCATCCACAGCGTGGACCTACTTTGCCAGGAGGCTGACAATTGATGTCCTCCCCTTTGCGCACTCCCCACGCACCTCCTGCAGGGCACGCGCAGCGTGCGCTATGATCACAGAGTCAATGAGACTACGGTGATCACAGATCGGAGTAAGGGGTCGATCCCGGCATTGGCTGATCACTTGATGTAAACAGAAAAAGTCATCTTTTTTTTCTCCTCACGCTGACAGCATGAGGAGAAAAAAAAGCTGATCACCGGCTTCTGTGCAAGGGACATCGTTCCCGAAGAGAAAGAGGTAAAGCCGCCTCATCTGTGCCAACCTATGCATTACAATAAAAAACCTTCTGTGTGCAGCAGCCCTCTTAACACTTACCTGAACCCATCTCGATCCAGTGATGTTGCACAAGAGACTCGGCTGTCTGGGACAGATTGGCTAAGACACAGCAGTGGGAGCCATTGGCTCCTGCTGCTGTCAATCAAAGTCAGTGAGCCAATGAGGAGAGAGAAGGGGCAGGGCCAAGTCATGGCTCTGTGTAAATGGACACACGGATCTGCAGCTTGGCTCGGGTGCCCTTATAGCAAGCTGCTTGCTGGGGGGGCACTCGGCAGGAGAAAGGGGCCAGGAGCACAGAAGAGAGACCCCAGAAGAGGAGGATCGGGGCTGCTTTGTGCAAAACCACTGCACAGAGAAGGTAAGTATATCATGTTTATTGTTTTTATACAAAAAAAACAAGACGTAAGTATCAATTTAGGGTTCGATCTGGACCTAGCTTGTTTGCAGTTCATGGGACAAACAAGATGGACAGATTTGGCAAGTAAGAATGCTCTTCCCACTGATGAAGCTGAAAGTAATTAATTCAGCAGTGGTATCACAACTTCCATTAAATGACCGCTTCCTAATTACTTGTTTAAAATTTTAATGACCTATTTGGTCAATGAAGTCCTCAATAATCTTTGGCTGGTTGGTTTATGTTCAGCAACTAGCCGGGGACTGTCCTTTGTTAGAGGTATAGCGACAGGGCAGCATTGTCATTGCTGTTGTGACTGTTGTGTTTTATCTATAGCTCTTATATATGTTGATGCTTTTTAATCATTTCCATTTCTATCTACTGTTACTTACTGTATATGATCACCAATCAGCCATAAAGATGTGATGATCCACCTAATATTGAGTTGGCCCCCTTTTACTGCCAAAACAACCCCTTTTACCATTAAAAGAGCCCTGACCAATTGAGGCATAGACCACTGGACCTCTGAAGTTATGCTGTGGTATGCTTTAGGTCCTGTAAGTTGCCAGGTGGGAATGGATTGATGGATAAAGATCTGGAGAATTAGGAGGCCAGGTCAAAACCTCCAACTCGTTATTGTGTTCCTCAAATTGTTCTTGAACAATTTTTGCAGTGTGGTAGGGCGCATTATCCTGCTGAAGGAGGCCACTGCCATCATAGAATACTGTATTCATGAAGGGGTGTACTTGGTCAGAAACAATGTTTGGTAGGTGATACGTGTATGTAAAATCCACATGAATGGCAGGACTAAGTTTTCCAAACTAAACATTGCCCAAACCATCACATTGCCTTCACCAGCTTGTGTTCTTCCTATATTGTATCCTTTTCCTAAAGACATCTAGATGTGACAAAATATGTTGGGCAGGGTTATTGGTTGTGACCCCATTTCCACTCTAGGTAGAATGCACTCTAGCTCCAGGAGCATTAGTGCTCCCCCTACAGTATACCAAAGGCTAGTCATTCTGAGCGCCAGGTTGAGACACTGTGTAATGTGAGTTTAACCACTTCACTTCCTTTACAATAAATGTTGGTAAATTATAAACTTGACCTTAAGGTTATGGCTGATCAGTGTGTATGTGTATATACATATATATAGTGCTGTGAAAAAGTATTTGCCCCCTTCCTGATTTTTTTCATTTTTGCATATTTGTCATATTTGCATATTTCACATACTTAAATGATTCAGCTCATCAAACAATTTTAATATTACACAAAGATAACCAGAGTAAATACAACATGCAGTTTTTAAAACAAAGGGGGTGGCCTCTATAGATAACCATATGTATAAAGATTAATAACAATGTTTGCCATCATCCAAAAATTAGTGAAATAGAGATTTTTGGGAACCTGGTCCCCTATCGAGGTTCACCAATGGGCAAGGGAGCAAATGGACTATCTCGGTACAGTATAGAAAACATACAAATGTGTAGACAGTCGTAAAAATTTACAAAAAAATGTTATTAATACAAAAAGCAAAGCAATGAAGATAAAACAAAGGTGACTTGATCATGCATGATAGTGTGCTGTCAAATCTCAGATACAAGCCAAGCCGACTGTGGACACAAAAACACCACGCATAGAAAGCCACAGGACACGGGTCAGTGTAGCCTCACTTGCCTCAGTTAAAGTCAGTGTTCATGATTCAACAATAAGAAAGAAACTGCTCAAAAATGGCATCTATGGGAGAGTTCCTAGGCAAAAGCCACTGTTGACCAAAAAAGAACACAAAGGTTCATTTCAAATTTGTCAAAAAACATCTTGATTATCCCCAAGACTTTTGGGCAAATATTCTGTGGACTGATGAGACAAAAGATCGCAAATGCTTGATTGCCGTTGTTGCTGCCAAGGGCGGCACGTCCAGTTAGGTTTAGGGGGCAATTACTTTTTCACATAGTGCCAGGGCGGTTTGGACAGCTTTTTTCCCTTAACCATTTGCCGACCGCGCTATAGCCGAATGACGGCTACAACGCGGCTCGATAACTCTGGTAGGGCGTTCATTGACGCGGGGCGCGCACCCGGGGATATCCGTGACCATAACGGATCATGGTAAATGCCCGCTGACAGCGGCCATTTACCACATGATCGCTCCATCAAATGACGGAGTGATCACTTGTAAACCAACCAACCGTCATGTCTGGTTCATCTCTCCCCTCTCTGTACCGATCGGTACAGTGTGAGTGGAGAGGGGAGAGATCAGATGCTGCAGCGCTGTGGGCAGGATCTGTAGTGCTTACAGCGCTGATATCTGACAATTCCTGCCTCATCCAGCCAGCCATCCACCCATTCATGTTCAGCCATCCATCCTCATCAATACTCAGCTATCCATGCTCAGCCATCCATCCTCATCAATACTCAGCCATCAAGCTCAGCCATCCATCCTCATCAATACTCAGCCATCCATGCTCAGCCATCCATCCATACATGCTTAGCCATCCATCCTCACCGATACTCAGCCATCCATGCTCAGCCCTCCTTCCATCCATCGTCAGCCACCCATCCTCATCAATATTCAGCCATCCATGCTCAGCCATCCATCCTCATAAATACTCAGCCATCCATGCTCAGCCATCCATCCTCATCAATACCCAGCCATCCATGCTCAGCCATTTATCCTCATAAATACACAGCCATCCATGCTCAGCAATGCTCATCCATCCATCCATACCCATCCATCCATCCATACTCCGCAATAATCATCCGTCCATCCATACTCAGCAATAGGGATGAGCCGAACACCCCCCTGTTCGGTTCGCACCAGAACATGCGAACAGGAAAAAAATTTGTTCGAACACGCGAACACCGTTAAAGTCTATGGGACACGAACATGAATAATCAAAAGTGCTAATTTTAAAGGCTAATATGCAAGTTATTGTCAATAAAAGTGTTTGGGGACCTGGGTCCTGCCCCAGGGGACATGGATCAATGCAAAAAAAAGTTTTAAAAACGGCCGTTTTTTCAGGAGCAGTGATTTTAATAATGCTTAAAGTCAAACAATAAAAGTGTAATATCCCTTTAAATTTCATACCTGGGGGGTGTCTATAGTATGCCTGTAAAGGGGCGCATGTTTCCTGTGTTTAGAACAGTCTGACAGCAAAATGACATTTTGAAGGAAAAAACTCATTTAAAACTACCGCGGCTATTGCATTGCCGACAATACACATAGAAGTTCATTGATAAAAACGGCATGGGAATTCCCCACAGGGCAACCCCGAACCAAAATTTAAAAAAAAAAATGATGTGGGAGTCCCCCTAAATTCCATACAAGGCCCTTCAGGTCTGGTATGGATATTAAGGGGAACCCCAGCCAAAATTTAAAAAAAAAATTGACGTGGGGTTCCCCCTAAATTCCATACCAGACCCTTCAGGTCTGGTATGGATTTTAAGGGGAACCCCGCGCCCAAAAAAAAAAAAAAAACGGCGTGGGGTCCCCCTAAAAATCCATACCAGACCCTTATCCGAGCACGCAACCTGGCAGGCCGCAGGAAAAGAGGGGGGGACGAGAGTGCGGCCCCCCCCCCTCCTGAACCATACCAGGCCACATGCCCTCAACATTGGGAGGGTGCTTTGGGGTAGCCCCCCAAAGCACCTTGTCCCCATGTTGATGAAGACAAGGGCCTCATCCCCACAACCGTGGCCGGTGGTTGTGGGGGTCTGCGGGCGGGGGGCTTATCGGAATCTGGAAGCCCCCTTTAACAAGGGGACCCCCAGATCCCGGCCCCCCCCTGTGTGAAATGGTAAGGGGGTACTTACCCCTACCATTTCACTAAAAAACTGTCAAAAATGTTAAAAATGACAAGAGACAGTTTTTGACAATTCCTTTATTTAAATGCTTCTTCTTTCTTCCTTCATCTTCTTCTTCTTCTGGTTCTTCTGGCTCTTCTGGTTCTTCCTCCGGCGTTCTCGTCCAGCATCTCCTCCGCGGCGTCTTCTATCTTCTTCTCCTCGGGCCGCTCCGCACCCATGGCATGAGGGGGGAGGCTCCCGCTCTTCTCTTCATCTTCTTCTTCATCTTCATCTTCTTCTTCATCTTCTTCTTCTTCTTCTTCTCTTCTTCATCTCTTCTTCCTTCCTTCTGCGGGCCGCTCCGCATCCATGCATGGAGGGAGGCTCCCGCTGTGTGACGGCGTCTCTTCGTCTGACGGTTCTTAAATAACGGGGGGCGGGGCCACCCGGTGACCCCGCCCCCCTCTGACGCACGGGACATGACGGGACTTCCCTGTGGCATTCCCCGTGACGTCACAGGGAAGTCCCGTCAATTCACCGTGCGTCAGAGGGGGGCGGGGTCACCGGATGGCCCCGCCCCCCGTTATTTAAGAACCGTCAGACGAAGAGACGCCGTCACACAGCGGGAGCCTCCCTCCATGCATGGATGCGGAGCGGCCCGCAGAAGAAATGAAGAAGGAAGAAGAGATGAAGAAGAGAAGAAGAAGAAGAAGAAGAAGAAGATGAAGAAGAAGATGAAGATGAAGAAGAAGATGAAGAGAAGAGCGGGAGCCTCCCCCCTCATGCCATGGGTGCGGAGCGGCCCGAGGAGAAGAAGATAGAAGACGCCGCGGAGGAGATGCTGGACGAGAACGCCGGAGGAAGAACCAGAAAAGCCAGAAGAACCAGAAGAAGAAGAAGATGAAGGAAGAAAGAAGAAGCATTTAAATAAAGGAATTGTCAAAAACTGTCTCTTGTCATTTTTAACATTTTTGACAGTTTTTTAGTGAAATGGTAGGGGTAAGTACCCCCTTACCATTTCACACAGGGGGGGGGCCGGGATCTGGGGGTCCCCTTGTTAAAGGGGGCTTCCAGATTCCGATAAGCCCCCCGCCCGCAGACCCCCACAACCACCGGCCACGGTTGTGGGGATGAGGCCCTTGTCTTCATCAACATGGGGACAAGGTGTTTTGGGGGGCTACCCCAAAGCACCCTCCCAATGTTGAGGGCATGTGGCCTGGTACGGTTCAGGAGGGGGGGGGGCCGCACTCTCGTCCCCCCCTCTTTTCCTGCGGCCTGCCAGGTTGCGTGCTCGGATAAGGGTCTGGTATGGATTTTTAGGGGGACCCCACGCCGTTTTTTTTTTTTTTTGGCGCGGGGTTCCCCTTAAAATCCATACCAGACCTGAAGGGTCTGGTATGGAATTTAGGGGGAACCCCACGTCAATTTTTTTTTTAAATTTTGGCTGGGGTTCCCCTTAATATCCATACCAGACCTGAAGGGCCTTGTATGGAATTTAGGGGGACCCCCACATCATTTTTTTTTTATTATTTTGGTTCGGGGTTGCCCTGTGGGGAATTCCCATGCCGTTTTTATCAATGAACTTCTATGTGTATTGTCGGCAATGCAATAGCCGCGGGTAGTTTTAAATGAGTTTTTTCCTTCCAAATGTCATTTTGCTGTCAGACTGTTCTAAACACAGGAAACATGCGCCCCTTTACAGGCATACTATAGACACCCCCCAGGTACGAAATTTAAAGGGATATTACACTTTTATTGTTTGACTTTAAGCATTAATAAAATCACTGCTCCTGAAAAAACGTCCGTTTTTAAAACTTTTTTTTGCATTGATCCATGTCCCCTGGGGCAGGACCCGGGTCCCCAAACACTTTTTATGACAATAACTTGCATATAAGCCTTTAAAATTAGCACTTTTGATTTCTCCCATAGACTTTTAAAGGGTGTTCCACGGCATTCGAATTTGCCGCGAACACCCCAAATTGTTCGCTGTTCGGCGAACTTGCGAACAGCCAATGTTCGAGTAGAACATGAGTTCGACTCGAACTCGAAGCTCATCCCTACTCAGCAATACTCATCCATCCATCCATACTCATCCATCCATACTCAGCAATACTCATCCATCCATCCATACCCAGCAATACTCATCCATCCATCCATGCTCAGCCATACCCAGCCGTACTCAGCTGTACCCAGCCAAACCCAGCCGTACTCAGCTGTACTCAGACGTACCCAGCCGTACCCAACCATACCCAGCCATACTCAGCCGTACTCAGCCATACGCAGCCGTACCTAGCCGTACCCAACCATACCCAGCCGTACTCCGCCATACTCAGCATACACAGCTGTACTCAGCCATACTCATTCATGCTCACCCATCCCCATACACAGCTCATCCATCCCCATTCATGCTTATCCATGTCACATCAGTTCTCATCCATGCCACATTCATGCCACTACAGTGCCTCACAAAAAAAAATCTTGATTTTGCAAAGAATTGTGGGAAAAAATTACAACTTCAAAAAACTCACCATGCCTCTTACTAGATACCTTGGAATGTCTACTTTCCAAAAAGGGGTCATTTGGGAGGTATTTGTACTTTATAGGCTTGTTAGGGTCTCAAGAAATGGGACAGGCCGTCCCGATTTGGGTTTTTTTTTTACCAAAGATATGTAGCAGTATAAATTTTGGCCAAAATTTATGAAGAAAAATTACTGATTTGCTAAATTTTATAACAGAAACCAAGAAAAATTCATTTTTTTAGAATTTTCTGTGTTTTTTCTTTTATAGCGAAAAAAATAAAAAAGCAAGCGGTGATTAAATACCACTAAAAGAAAGCTTTCTTTGTGTGAAAAAAGGACAAAAATTTCATATACGTACAATGTTGCATGACTAAATAATTGTCATTCAAAATGTGAGAGCACCGAAAACTGAAAATCGGTCTCTTTAGGAAGGGGGTTTAAGTGCCCAGTGGGTAAGTGGTTAAATGAATCATCATTAAAAAAACTGCATTTTGTATTTACTCGGGTTATCGTTGTGTAATATTAAAATTTGTTTGATGACCTGAATCATTTAGGTGTGACAAATCTGATGAAAAAAAAAACAAAAAACAGCACATATATCAACACTGAAATGATTCTTTACTACAATGTAAAGTAGTGAGTGTACAGCTTGTATAACACAGCCATTAATGTCTAAAACACTGGCAACAAAAGTGAGTACACACAAGTGAAAATGTCAAAATTGGGCCCAAATTGTCAATATTTTGTGTGGCCACCATTATTTTCCAGGACTGCCTTAATCCTCTTGGGCCTGGAGTTTACCAGAGCTTCACAGGTTGCCACTGGAGTCCTCTTCCACTCCTCCATGATGACACCTCAACTTCCATTTGATGATGCCCCACAGATGCTCAAAAGGGTTTAGGTCTGGAGACATGCTTGACAGGTCCATTACCTTTACCCTCAGCTTCTTTAGCAAGGCAGTGGTCGTTTTGTAGGTGTGTCGTTATCATATTAGAATACTGCCCTGCGGCCCAGTCTCCGAAGGGAGGGGATCATGCTCGGCTTCAGTATGTCACAGTACATGTTGGTATTCATGGTTCCCTCAATGAACTGTAGCTCCCCAGTGCTGGCAGCACTCATGCAGCCCCAGACCATGACACTCCCACCACCATGCTTTACTGTAGGCAAGACACACTTGTCTTTGTACTCCTCAACTGGTTGCCACCACACACGCTTCAAACCATCTGAACCAAATAATTTTATCTTGGCCTCATCAGAACACAGGACATGGTTCCAGTAATCCATGTCCTTAGTCTGTCTTGTCTTATGGTCTGAGCACTGACAGGCTGACACCCCACCCCTTCAACCTCTGCAAGCTATTTCCCAAAGACAACCTCTGGATATGACGCTGAGTATGTGCACTCACCCTTTTTGGTCGGCCATGGTGAGGCCTGTTCTGAATGGAACCGGTCCTGTTAAACCGCTGTATGTTCTTGGCCACCGTACTGCAGCTCAGTTTCAGGGTCTTCTTATAGCCTAGGCCCTCTTTATGTAGAGCAACATTTATTTTTTTCAGGTCCTCAGAGAGTTCTTTGCCATGAGGTGCCATATTGAACTTCCAGTGACCAGTATGAGAGAGTGAGAGCGATAACACCAAATTTAACACACCCGCTACCCAGTCACACCTGAGACCTTGTAACATCAACGAGTCACATGACACTGGGGAGGGAAAATGGGTAATTGGGCCCAATTTGGACATTTTAACCACTTGCCGACCGCCGCACACAGATGTACGTCGACAGGGCGGCACGGGCAGGCAAAAGGGCTTACCTGTACGTCCCTGCCTGCCCGCGGGTGGGGGGTCCGATCGGACCCCCCCCCCCGGTGCCTGCGGCGGTCGGCAAATCTTCCTCGGCGATCGGTGGTGAGGGGGAGGCCATCCATTCGTGGCCCCCCCCTCGCGATCGCTCCCAGCCAATGGGATCATTTCCATGCCTCTGTATTGTACACAGAGGCAGAGGAAATGATGTCATCTCTCCTCGGCTCGGTATTTTCCGTTCCGGGCCGAGGAGAGAAGACTGGAATGTAAGTGCACAAACACAACACAACACAGTAGAACATGCCAGGCATACAAAACACCCCGATCCCCCCCCGATCACCCCCCGATCCCCCCCCCAATCACCCCCCCCCCTGTCACAAACTGACACCAAGCAGTTTTTTTTTTTTTTTCCTGATTACTGCATAGTGTCAGTTTGTGACAGTTACAGTGTTGGGACAGTTAGTATTACCCCCCTTTAGGTCTAGGGTACCCCACTAACCCCCCCTAATAAAGTTTTAACCCCTTGATCACCCCCTGTCACCAGTGTCACTAAGCGATCATTTTTCTGATCGCTGTATTAGTGTCGCTGGTGACGCTAGTTAGGGACGTAAATATTTAGGTTCGCCGTCAGCATTTTATAGCGACAGGGACCCCCATATACTACCTAATAAATGTTTTAACCCCTTGATTGCCCCCTAGTTAACCCTTTCACCACTGATCACCATATAACTGTTACGGGTGACGCTGGTTAGTTCGTTTATTTTTTATAGTGTCAGGGCACCCGCCGTTTATTACCGAATAAAGGTTTAGCCCCCTGATCGCCCGGCGGTGATATGCGTCGCCCCAGGCAGCGTCAGATTAGCGCCAGTACCGCTAACACCCACGCACGCATCATACGCCTCCCTTAGTGGTATAGTATCTGTACGGATCAATATCTGATCCAATCAGATCTATACTAGCGTTCCCAGCAGTTTAGGGTTCCCAAAAACGCAGTGTTAGCGGGATCAGCCCAGATACCTGCTAGCACCTGCGTTTTGCCCCTCCGCCCAGCCCACCCAAGTGCAGTATCGATCGATCACTGTCACTTACAAAACACTAAACGCATAACTGAAGCATTCAGAGTCAGGCCTGATCCCTGCGATCGCTAACAGTTTTCTTGGTAGCGTTTTGGTGAACTGGCAAGCACCAGCCCCAGGCAGCGTCAGGTTAGCGCCAGTACCGCTAACACCCACGCACGCACCGTACACCTCCCTTAGTGGTATAGTATCTGATCGGATCAATATCGGATCCGATCAGATCTATACTAGCGTCCCCAGCAGTTTAGGGTTCCCAAAAACGCAGTGTTAGCGTTATCATCCCAGATACCTGCTAGCACCTGCGTTTTGCCCCTCCGCCCGGCCCAGCCCACCCAAGTGCAGTATCGATCCATCACTGTCACTTACAAAACACTAAACTAAAGAGTCAGGCCTGATCCTGCGATCGCTAACAGTTTTTTTGGTAGCGTTTTGGTGAACTGGCAAGCACCAGCGGCCTAGTACACCCCGGTCGTAGTCAAACCAGCACTGCAGTAACACTTGGTGACGTGGCGAGTCCCATAAGTGCAGTTCAAGCTGGTGAGGTGGCAAGCACAAGTAGTGTCCCACTGCCACCAAAAAGACAAACACAGGCCCGTCATGCCCATAGTGCCCTTCCTGCTGCATTCGCCAATCCTAATTGGGAACCCACCGCTTCTGCAGCGCCCGTACTTCCCCCATTCACATCCCCAACCAAATGCAGTCGGCTGCATGAGAGGCATTTTCTTTATGTCCTCCCGAGTACCCCTACCCAACGAACCCCCCCAAAAAAGATGTTGTGTCTGCAGCAAGCGCGAATATAGGCGTGACACCCGCTATTATTGTCCCTCCTGTCCTGACAATCCTGGTCTTTGCATTGGTGAATGTTTTGAACGCTACCATTCACTAGTTGAGTATTAGCGTAGGGTACAGCATTCCACAGACTAGGCACACTTTCACAGGGTCTCCCAAGATGCCATCGCATTTTGAGAGAACCGAACCTGGAACCGGTTACAGTTATAAAAGTTACAGTTACAAAAAAAAGTGTAAAAAAAAAAACACATACAAAAATATAAAATAAAAAAAATAGTTGTCGTTTTATTGTTCTCTCTCTCTCTATTCTCTCTATTGTTCTGCTCTTTTTTACTGTATTCTATTCTGCAATGTTTTATTGTTGTTATGTTTTATCATGTTTGCTTTTCAGGTATGCAATTTTTTATACTTTACCGTTTACTGTGCTTTATTGTTAACCATTTTTTTGACTTCAGGTACGCCATTCACGACTTTGAGTGGTTATACCAGAATGATGCCTGCAGGTTTAGGTATCATCTTGGTATCATTCTTTTCAGCCAGCGGTCGGCTTTCATGTAAAAGCAATCCTAGCGGCTAATTAGCCTCTAGACTGCTTTTACAAGCCGTGGGAGGGAATGCCCCCCCCCCAACGTCTTCCGTGTTTTTCACTGGCTCTCCTGTCTCAACAGGGAACCTGAAAATGCAGCCGGTGATTCAGCCAGCTGACCATAGAGCTGATCAGAGACCAGAGTGGCTCCAAACATCTCTATGGCCTAAGAAACCGGAAGCTACGAGCATTTTATGACTTAGATTTCGCCGGATGTAAACAGCGCCATTGGGAAATTGGGAAAGCATTTTATCATACCGATCTTGGTGTGGTCTGATGCTTTGAGGGCAGAGGAGAAATCTAGGGTCTAATAGACCCCAATTTTTTCAAAAAAGAGTACCTGTCACTACCTATTGCTATGATAGGGGATATTTACATTCCCTGAGATAACAATAAAAATGATTAAAAAAAAAAAAAAATTAAAGGAACAGTTTAAAAATAAGATAAAAAAAAATAAGAATAATAAAGAAAAAAAAAAAAAAAAAGCACCCCTGTCCCCCCTGCTCTCGCGCTAAGGCGAATGCAAGCGTCGGTCTGGCGTCAAATGTAAACAGCAATTGCACCATGCATGTGAGGTATCACCGCGAACGTCAGATCGAGGGCAGTAATTTTAGCAGTAGACCTCCTCTGTAAATCTAAAGTGGTAACCTGTAAAGGCTTTTAAAGGCTTTTAAAAATGTATTTAGTTTGTCGCCACTGCACGTTTGTGCGCAATTTTAAAGCATGTCATGTTTGGTATCCATGTACTCGGCCTAAGATCATCTTTTTTATTTCATCAAACATTTGGGCAATATAGTGTGTTTTAGTGCATTAAAATTTAAAAAAGTGTGTTTTTTCCCCAAAAAATGCGTTTGAAAAATCACTGCGCAAATACTGTGTGAAAAAAAAAAATGAAACACCCACCATTTTAATCTGTAGGGCATTTGCTTTAAAAAAATATATAATGTTTGGGGGTTCAAAGTAATTTTCTTGCAAAAAAAAATTATTTTTTTATGTAATCAAAAAGTGTCAGAAAGGGCTTTGTCTTCAAGTGGTTAGAAGAGTGGGTGATGTGTGACATAAGCTTCTAAATGTTGTGCATAAAATGCCAGGACAGTTCAAAACCCCTCCAAATGACCCCATTTTGGAAAGTAGACACCCCAAGCTATTTGCTGAGAGGCATGTCGAGTCCATGGAATATTTTATATTGTGACACAAGTTGCGGGAAAGAGACAATTTTTTATTTTTTTTATTTTTTTTGCGCAAAGTTGTCACTAAATGATATATTGCTCAAACATGCCATGGGAATATGTGAAATTACACCCCAAAATACATTCTGTTGCTTCTCCTGAGTACGGGGATACCACATGTGTGAGACTTTTTGGGAGCCTAGCCGCGTACGGGACCCCGAAAACCAAGCACCGCCTTCAGGCTTTCTAAGGCCGTAAATTTTTGATTTCACTCTTCACTGCCTATCACAGTTTCGGAGGCCATGGAATGCCCAGGTGGCAAAACCCCCCCCCCCCCAAATGACCCCATTTTGGAAAGTAAACACCCCAAGCTATTTGCTGAGAGGTACGGTGAGTATTTTGCAGACTTCACTTTTTGTCACAAAGTTTTGAAAATGGAAAAAAGAAAAAAAAAATGTTTTTTTCTCGTCTTTCTTTATTTTCAAAAACAAATGAGAGTGGCAAAATACTCACCATGCCTCTCAGCAAATAGCTTGGGGTGTCTACTTTCCAAAATGGGGTCATTTGGGGGAGTTTTATGCCATCTGGGCATTTTATGGCCTTCAAAACTGTGATAGGTAGTGAGGAGTAAAATCAAAAATGTACGCCCTTAGAAATCCTGAAGGCAGTGATTGGTTTTCGCGGCCCCGTACGCGGCTAGGCTCCCAAAAAGTCCCACACATGTGGTATCCCCATACTCAGGAGAAGCAGCTAAATGTATTTTGGGGTGCAATTCCACATATGCCCATGGCCTGTGTGAGCAATATATCATTTAGTGACAACTTTTTGTAATTTTTTTTTTTTTTTTTTAGTCATTATTCAATCACTTGGGACAAAAAAAATGAATATTCAATGGGCTCAACATGCCTCTCAGCAATTTCCTTGGGGTGTCTACTTTCCAAAATGGGGTCATTTGTGGGGGTTTTGTACTGCCCTGCCATTTTAGCACCTCAAGAAACGACATAGGCAGTCATAAATTAAAGGCTGTGTAAATTCCAGAAAATGTACCCTAGTTTGTAGGCGCTATAACTTTTGCGCAAACCAATAAATATACACTTATTGACATTTTTTTTTTACCAAAGACATGTGGCCGAATACATTTTGGCCTAAATGTATGACTAAAATTGAGTTTATTGGATTTTTTTTAGAATAAAAAGTAGAAAATATCATTTTTTTTCAAAATTTTCGGTCTTTTTCCGTGTATAGCGCAAAAAATAAAAATGGCAGAGGTGATCAAATACCATCAAAAGAATGCTCTATTTGTGGGAAGAAAAGGACGCAAATTTCGTTTGGGTACAGCATTGCATGACCGCGCAATTAGCAGTTAAAGCGACGCAGTGCCAAATTGTAAAAAGTGCTCTGGTCAGGAAGGGGGTAAATCCTTCCGGGGCTGAAGTGGTTAACTTAGGGGTGTACTCACTTTTGTTGCCAGCAGTTTAGACATTAATGGCTGTGTGTTGAGTTTTTTTGAGGGGACAGCAACTTTATACCATTTTACAAGCTGTACATTCACTACTTTACATTGTAGCAAAGTGTCATTTCTTCTGTGTTGTCACATTAAAGGTATAGTAAAATATTTACAAAAATATGAGGGGTGTACTCATTTTGTACTCATTTATGTGAGATACTGTATATATATATATATATATATATATATATATATATATATATATATAGATATCTATATAGATAGATATCTATATAGATATCTATCTATATAGATATCTATCTATATAGATATCTATATATATATATTTTTTTCTTTTTAGCTATATTTTTTATTCTATTCTCTAGTTCTTTTCAATCTGTACTTGGCGTATTAACTTTATATGATATATCCCTATATCAGTGGCAGCTAGTGGAAATTATTTTTAGGGGGGGGCTGCAAACAGCATGCCACCCCACCAACCCTACCTACTGTCGGTAGCACTTACCCCATCACCGGCGGCTCCCCCCTGTTCGGTGTCGGTGGCCCCCCGTTCTCCTGCTCTCCATCCCTGGTGGCTTCTCCTGCTCGGCCGCCTCCCGTTCTCCTGCTCTCCACGGCAGCAGCTTCCATTTCCTCCCTCCTCCTCGGCGGCCAATCGGGAGCCAATTGGAAAACGGGTCTTACACCCGCTTCTGATTGGCCGGATTGAGGATCGGTGTTTCAACAGCGAATGTTCATTCGCTGTTGTAACACACCTGGGTGGGCTCAGGTCGCATGCTCTGCGTCCTGAGCCCACCCTATTTTGAAGCCTATTAGTACTAATCTGTACTTGGCGTATTAAAAGTACAGGTTAGTGCTTCAAAAAAAATCCCCTGCCACTGTAATTCATGCACTCGGTGGTCCAAAAGGGGCCGGACTCATGAATAGGGGTGGCCATGGCGGCCATGGATAGATTCAGCTATGCCTGAATCTATCCATTATGCATATAGGGGGGTGGCATGAGAGAGGGGGCGACGCCCGGGCGTCCCTAATGGATGGGCCACCACTGCCCCATATGTTATATGTCCCATATGTTATTGTTTAGTTTTAGAATACTTTCCAACTATCCTCACAGATGTATTTTTTTTCTTGTAACAAAAATACATTGATTCATGGTTTCATAGGTGGACTAATTTGATTTATGTTGTCACATTAACTGCAAGATAAATTAGCATGCATAGTTATTTGTAGAAGTGTAATCACAGATCAAACACCACAGCTGAGCACAATCAACAATTGAATTAATTTGCTTTTACATGCACTTCTCATTAAAATTAAAAGATGTTTTCCACACATGGTGCTTAAGTGACATTACACAATGGCTTAAAGTAAAAATGTCAGGAATCCAAGCTTCTGTGTTTTCAGATTTGGGGAGAGCCTACCTAGCCCCCTTTACTCCCTGTTAGCTATATGGTATTTGACTGCTGTGACCTTATTTTCCTATGCCCCCTGGCCCAACAATTTTCAATGCAGAACAAGCTCAAGCTTACTTTTGCAAACGCACCTCTTTGCAGTTGTTCTTGATTCATTACAGCCTAGCACAGTTGCCCCCTGCTTCCCTAGGTCTGGGTGTTTCCTAGAAAATGGATTCTAAAATTGTCCTTGGTACCATAATAATAATGACAAAGGCCAATATTTCTTCTACAAAGCTTCTCTTGGGTGTAAAGGTGAGATATCCCAATCTGCACAGGCTCATCTGGAAAAATTTGGATGGCAGGAGCTTTGAACATAGATTAAGACTTGAGAAAAGGAAAAGAAGAGGAAGTAGTAGCCAGCTGCATGGTCTTTCTCCAGATATTCAGGCGTAGGTTGATTTATGTGAGCATCCTTGTTAGCTTCAGAAAGTACAACTCTAAACTGGTTATAAAGTTCTGTATCATTTTAGCCAGAGTCTGGGGCCTATCTCCAAAGCTCGGAACAATATTGCTTGGTGGGTTGCCTTCTTCTACTTAAAGCTCAGAAGTTTTGCTTCTACCATGTGCACACAGTCAGGGTCACAAAGTATACTGTTAAATGTTTCAGTATGCAAACTTAGAACTTAGTCTTATTGAATTTTACAATTGTTTAGGACAACAGTCTGAGAAAAAAAAATCATTGTGATTTGATTATCCCAGATTAGGTCTGCTGGATCTCCCTCTGAGATAGAATCTTAGTAAATAAGGAGTACATACTGTCCAGCTAATCAGTTCATAAATTTTAGGTGGATCAAACCTGGCAGGTCTCTTTGTTTTGCATTGTGACCTAGTCTCCCCATATTGCATTGCAGCCTAGTAAAAAAAACACTTACATGGAGTGCTGCATGTCAGTACAATATTTCTGGTTCTTGACTCTGACATAATAAACTACATTTTTTTATCTAAATAAAATGGGCCTTTTAGTAGTGGCCAAGCACAAATGCTTGCCTAATGGGTTGCTGCTAAAGCATGTTAGCAAAACAATTATGTCAAAGTAAAGTAAATGATTAGACACACAATTTATGCAATGCTCGAATATGGTGTCATTGTAGCTGTCCTCGAGATTCATAATGTTCAGTAATTACACTAGTATCTAGCATTGGGCTGCTTGAAAATAGCCTGTCCCTGTTGAATGATCATTTTTTTTTCTTTGCTACATGTCCCTAAGGTCAATGACTGACCCCTCATGCCCTTTTTTGTGAATCTCTTGACTTTTAGCCAAAAATGAAAATGAACATTCAGCTCCTATAAATTTTGGTGGAGTTTGGATTCTGGATCTTCTGGATAGTTCACTATTATTGTTCTACTATTTTTATCCAGAGGTGCTGCTCATAGAAGTATTGTTTCATACCAAGTCATTGACCCTTAACCACTTCAGCTTTGGAAGGTTTTACCCTCTTCACGACCGGGCCATTTTTATGCCATTTAGCACTGCATTACTTTAACTGGTAATTGCATGATCTTGCAATGCTATACCCAAACAAAATTTATATCATTTTTTTTTCACACAAATAGAGCTTTCTTTTTGTGGTATTTGATCACCACTGAGTTTTTTATTCTTTATTTTATAAATGAAACAATGCAGAAAATTCTGAAAAAAAACAATATTTTTTTTACTTTCTGCTTCAAAACATATCCTAACAAAATTAAAGAAAAATCAACTGTCTCCATAAATTTAGGCCAAAATGTATTCTGCTCCATGTCTTTGGTAAAAAAAAAAAAATCCCAATAAGTATATATCGATTGGTTTACGTGAATGTTACATTGTCTACAAACTATGGTATATATACTGAATGTTTTCTTTACTACTAATGGTGGTGATCAGCGACTTATGCGGTGGGCGGGCAATCTGACACTTACTGACATCACCAGTGACACTGATACAGTGATTAGTGATAATACTATACACTAACATCTCGGGTAATCAATGGGTTAAATCAGTGGTGTATTTAGGTTTTGTGCTGCCCTAAGCCTGACTAAACTTGTGCACCCCCTAATTTAAATATGACCCACCCCTTCCTATCAAGGCCACACCCCTTCATGTTTAATGCCCACCCTGTCATCTGTAAACCACACCCCTTCCTCTTGATGCTCCACCTCTTGCTTTTAGAGCTCCACCTCAACTGCAGTTGACTACTGCATTTAGATTTTCAGGTGCTTGAACACAGTTGAAGCTGCTCGGGCTGTTCAAAGCAATGAAAGGCTGACAGCAGCCGCAGTCATCCTCGATGTTTACATGTAATCACTTTATGGAATGATTATCTATGGTGAGGGACAGATGACTGTCCTTGGACACAAGCTGTTTGTGTGTCCTGGAGTGATCATCTGTCCCGAACCCCAGGTAATTGCTCCATGTGAGATTACATTGGAATACCAGTGGACAACTGCTGCCAGCCTTTCACCAGTTTGTATGGGCTGATCTGTATGTTTTTGTGTGGGAGGCGGAAGAAGGGACTTTTTTGTGCGGGTTGGGGCGAGTGAGCAGCTTTTTTGCTGTCCCCTCTGTAAAATGCTGCCCTAGGCCTGGGACTTGTTGGCCTAGGCCAAGATACAGCTCTGGGTTAAATGTGTGCTTAACAAGCAATATTTTGTCTGCTCCTTTTTACCAATTATCTCTTTGCTTCTTGCAAAGCAGGGAGAAGAAGCAGAGAAATTGCTCCCTCTTTACATAGTCCTGTGTTGATTGTCAACACAGGGCTCTGGGCTGTGGTTGGACACAGCCGATCAGCATGTCCCAGCTATGGATCATTGGCTGGGACCTGTCAACAATCTCTCATTGTGTACAACCACAGGTGGCAGGTGGGGGTGCCCACCCTGTACCCGGAAAAAGCCAGCGACGTACCAGTACATTGGTGTGCCTGTAGGGGCCGCTGGTCCACAGTACATTGTAGTAACCACTTGCAGACCGCCCAGTGCAGATATACTGCGGACGCTCTGTGCCAGATTGCATACTTAGTATGTGATCTGACACTCCTGGATATGGGGCGCATGCGCGTGATTGTACACAGTGGGAGCCCAGCGGTGGGTAACGCTGACTCAATGTCTGCAGGCACCACTGATTACACAGGACACAGACAGAATGACAATCTGCCTATGTAAACAAGGCAGATTATCATTCTGTCGGAAAGGAAGGCATTGATCCTGTGCTTCTGCTAAGCAGGAACACAGGTCTTTGCTTTTTCCTAGTTAAATCACCTCCCCCACAGTGAGTAAGCACAACCTAGGCACAGTTAACCCTTTTATTGCCCCTTATGTTAACCCCTTCCCAGCCAGTGTCATTAGAACAGTGACAGTGCATATTTTTTAACACTGATCAATGTATTAGTGTCACTGGTCCCCAAAAAGTGTCAAAAGTGTCAGTTAGGTGTCCAATATCTTAGTCCCACTATAAGTCACCGATTGCCGCCATTACTAGTAAAAAAATGTATAAATAAAAATATCCCATAGTTTGTAGATGCTATAACTTTTGTGCAAACCAATCCATATATGCTTATTGGGATTTTTTTTACCAAAAATATGTAGCAGAATACAACTTGGCCTAAATTGATGAAGAAATTCGACTTTTTACATTTTTTTTATTGGGTATGTGTTATAGCATAAAGTAAAAAAAAGTATTTTTTTTTTCCAAGGACAAAATTTTCAAGAACAAAATTTTTTTTTGGGTACAGTGTTGCATGACCATGCAATTGTCAGGTAATGTAATGCAGTGCCATATCACAAAAAATGGCCTTGTCAGAAAGGGGGTAAAATCTTCAAGTGGTAAATAAGGGTTGCCCAGCAGACACAATCAGATAAATGTGGAAGCCACACCCCTGTTTCAAGGCAACTCTGATACGTGTGGTCCCTAATTCTAAACTAGAATGTGGTCCCTAATTCTAATTCTAAATTAGTCCCCAGCTATGCGACATACAGTTATGTGACTTTTAAAATAAAAGCACTTGCTGTGTGTAAAACAAGGTAAAACTCTCTAAAGTAAAATTTTGTGGCGGAAGCAGTTGCACCTGAATTTTATTACTGTACTGCATTTGCAGTATTGTATTGCATTTGATTATGGTTTTACAGTCCTTTTGCAAGATGTTCAATAGAAGTACAACACTTCAACCAAATTCAATATTATTTTAAGAGTTGTGTTCCTGTAGGTGTGTCTTGCAGAATCCAGTGCATTTCTTGAAGGGATTTTCTATCTCCTCATTCAGGTCATCTCTTTTAGAGTTAGTGTCAGGTCTGGGTAGCATATTTGACCTTTCAGATGTGACACCTTATTAATTTTCACAGACATAAGAACCATAGAGTCTCCAAATTTATTTGGAGGATATTTGTCCTTGGAAGAATTAGACCCTGTGTGCTAGGCTCACGCTAAATGGAACTTGGCTCATATTTAGTTTCTCCAATGCTCCTTATGAAATCACAGAAACAGAAGGCTGGTGGAAAGGAAACATGTTATCCCTCTTGTACTTTGAACCTCTACTTGACTACTTCTTTAGTTTGCTATATGACAGCTTTAAGATCATAGAACTTATACCACAAGCAGTGTCTAGATGGCTGAGGCCTTGTAGGTGTGGATTTTCCTTGGCAAGTTGTAGTTCAAGCAAAAGATCTTCTATAGCTTCTGGACTGCCATAGCTATTATCTAGCTGCTTCCAGGTAGCATGATGACCTAAAGTTGGATTGCTGATGTGAACAGCTTTTAACACATTTAAAGGAATGAGAGCCTAGCCATTTTATCAGCCTGTCAAATTCTTCACAAGGCAAAATAGCCAGGTTGCTGCTGTCACCTTTAAAGTGGTTGTAAACCCTTACAGACCACTTTTACCTACAGGTAAGCCTAGATTAAGGCTTACCTGTAGGTGCAATAAATATCTCCTAAACTTATACAGTCTTTCCAAAAGACAGCCACCGATGTCTACGGCGCATGCGCCATAGACAACGGCGCGCAGGCGCACTGAGCGTGCCGTTTCTAATGGCGATCATGCCATTAGTGGCGGCACCAGCGCGTATGAGCAGGAGTGACGTCATTGTGGCTCCGGCCAATCACAGCGCCGGAGCCGCCAATCCCGGAAAGAAGATGGATGCTTTGTGGAAGAAGGGACAGCGGTGACATCACAGGCTCCTGTGTCAGGTAAGTGACACATAATGGGTTACTATGCGATGCATAGTAGCTCATTATGCTTTACCTTTGCAGGGAAACAAACAGGAAGTAAACCCATCAGGAGTTAAGTATGCTTGTGTGCTACAGCTATGTCTGGATGAAAAAAAAATAATAATGGTACTGACAGCAAGCACACCTTCTAGTGTAGGCTAACCTTCAGTAAATGATTCCCTTGTAGTTATCTTCCATCAGTAGCAACATTTGAATGTAACAGAAAAAAGAATAGGCCTTTTGAATAAAAGTCTTTCATCAAAAGCATTTGCAATCCATTGTTTCACTTGAAAAAATATGTATGTATGGGGGTCACAGTTATGTGGGTTTAGGATTTGGCTTCAGTTATGTGGGTTCAGGATTTCAGAATAAATATAATTTAGGTTTATCGGTCATTACTGCGATATATTTGCCTTTTACTTTTTCTGAACTTCTTTAAGAAGGAACTCTGTCTTGGAACACCATAACACAGCTATGCAACCTAAATCACAAGGGTGCAGGCTTGTTTTGTTACTTTTTTCTGAACAAATAAAACTGTACAAGTCCTCCTTTGAACTGTATATTTATTCACAGTGAACACACTAACCTGTATAAACAGAAGATATACTTAAATGCAACCGATGCCATGCCAACTTGTGCATGGCTCATAATTTCACATTGAACGAAAGGCTGTTTGTTACATTTTGTTGTACTGTTGAATTTTCTTGGGCAGAAATCCAGTGCTGTCAGTTTACACATTGTACATTACAATTGTTCTCCTTTTTGTAAAGTTCAAATGTATTATACAGTGCTGGACAATAGGGACTGAACACGTGGTCATTACGACATGGGACCATATGGCAATACATACATTCGGAAAACTAAAGGCCCATACACACGATCAGACTTTTTGACAACAAACATGCAAATTAGCTGTTTTAAGGCAACATCCAACCGTGTGTACGCTCCATCGGACAAACTTTTTCGGTTTTACTCGGACAAATGTTGGCTGTGCGAACAGACAAACTTGGCAGCAACAAAAGTCCTACGTCGGCAAGTCCAATCGTGTGTACACAAAACCATCGGACTTTAGTACAAAGTACAAAAATGCATGCTCAGAACCAATGCAAAAGATCAGACAACAATACAGAAGTTGACCAAAGGGTGGCACCGGAGAATTGAACGTCCTCTTTTGAAGTGTCATCAGTACGTTGAAACGTCACTACGTTCGTGTTTGTTGCCTAAAAAGTCCTGCCGTGTGTATGCAATACAAGTTCACAGCCAACGCCCTTTGGACAGAAATCCACAGAAAAGTTTGTTTAAAGTCCGATCGTGTGTGCGAGGCTTTAGAATGTAATAAATTATATAAGAAGAGTGGCCGCACATTACAATACTATGCTATAACCTCCTATAAATATATAACAACTGTGTAGTGTGAAGGCATGATTGACAGAAATTAAAAGGATTATTTCAGTAGGTATAACACAATATGGTTGTTGAAAAAACTAAAATAGATTTTAGTGAAAATTGTACAATCAATATGTAATGTGCTTGCCCTGATTTTGAGAGATTGGTCAATCAGCAGTATGTGCAAGTACCTGTTAATATGAATGAAAGTGTCTGGGTTCAGTTCACATGTATTCATAAAGCCCACTGTGAAGTCTGAAAATTACAAAATTTAAACGGAACCCCACTGATGTCTTTATGGGAAGAATATTGAAATCAAGGCTAATATGCAAGGGATTTTCAAAGCAAAGGACAAGGGCAGCAGGCCATTGCCATGGAGGACATGTACCATTGTAAAGAAAGTTTATTAACCACATGATCTCCAGAAGATTTACGCCCCTTCATGTCCAGGCCAGTTTTTGTGATAAGGCACTGCGTTACTATAACTAACAATTGCATGGTCATCCAATGCTGTACCCAAATAATATTGTATGAATCGGCGCATGCCGACAGACATCGAGCCAGCGGTACCCACCAATCGGCTCCCATTATGTGTAATCACAGCGGGAGCAAGCTGGCGGCACGCCCCGTACCCAGAAGTGTCAGATC
>JBBDGP010001315.1:2910000-3110000 GCA_037952835.1 Lithobates septentrionalis | reverse complement strand
GGAACTCCAACGGAATTCCATTCAAGCGGTCTTGCCTACACACGGTCAACCCAAAGTCCAACCAAAGTCTGACCGTCCAGAACGCGGTGACGTACAACACTTATGACGACACTAGAAAAAGGAAGTTCAATAGCCAGTAGCTAATAGCTTCCGCCTCGTAATTGCTTCACAGCATGCGTCGTTTTTGGTCCATCAGAACAGCATACAGACGATCGGTTTTCCTGATAGGAATTGGTTTCGTCAGAAATATTTAGAACATGTTCCATTTCTAGGTCCGTCAGAATTTTCGAAAAAAGAAGTCCGATGAGGCCTACACACCTCTATATCTAGGTTGGGAAGCAGAGTCAAAAGGTTCAGTTGTAAGAAGGTTACTATGCCATGATTCACACATAACAAATATCTCAATAGGTTCTTAAAATTCTTACAATTTTATTGTAACAATCTTATTTTAAAAACTGCCCATAGGCTGATAAAAATACAAATAATTTCTTTCAATAGTGCATACGTTTTCAAGCTGAGGGCTGTAGTCTTTCCATTTCGCAGGACCACTGCTTCTTCAGTACTTTTCCAGCCTCATAAACATAGCAGAAATTTTTGGGCAGTAAACACTCCCCCAAACGTGCACATGTTCCAGAAAATGGAGGGCAACTGACAAGCCCACCTGACCCGTGGGGGGAACCTAAACAGCACCACAAACCAGGAGGACAATGAAAGCATGAGTATGTGGCAATCCTAGTTGTTTGGTTGTAGTTCACATCACCTGGGTTAAACACTAACCCATTGATAAGCAATTTTATTCTCTGTCCACCACATAACAGGTCCATACAACATAATGGCGAGCTAGCCATGTATGTAAGCTATGTAAAATGAATATTGCCTTAGACCATCATATAACTTTTTCAGTGTTTACTGAGATAAGGCTAGCTGTTTTTATATAATGGGGAGGGGAGGAGAGGAAAGTGATCTTGAATATGGGCTTTGTAAAGTTTATCCATTTCTGCTGTAATAGAATGGAGGGGGGAGGATTTACTAAGATTGGAGCATGCAAAATCTGGTGCAGCTCTGCATAGAAACCAAATCAGCTTCCAGGATTTATCTTTAAAGCGTAACTGAACAAGTTGAAGTTAGAAGCTGATTGGCTACCATGCACAGCTGCACCAGATTCTGGGTGCCCCAGTTTTAGTAAATCTCCCCCAATGTTGTGGAGGGTGGAGGGGCAAGTCAGGATTATCAGATAGGAAGATGGGTTAATGTAGTTAGAGGAAGTGGAAGGGGCTCGCAGAATAGGAAGGTCAGTCCTGTGTTTGTGCATCAAAACAAATTTGCCAAGTTGGGTGAAGATGTGGAGGTGGCAAACACAGAGGTGGCAGCCCTAGATGTCACTGCTACCCCTAACAGCCGGGAGAGCAGCCCATCTAGTAGAGGTGGTGAGGGGAGTGCAGGTAGGCCTAGACAGTTGGTGGTTATAGGGGATTCTATAATCAGAAGGACTGATTTGTCGCCAGGATCGCCTCAACCGAATGGTTTGCTGTCTCCCTGGTGCTAGGGTTCAGCATGTGGTGGACCGGGTGGATAAATTACTGGGAGGGGCTGGGCATGACCCAGCTGTCTTGGTCCACGTTGGAACCAATGACAGTATACATGGAAGGTGGAGGCTCCTTAAGAATCAATTTAAAGAACTAGGCTGCAAGTTGAAGGGAAGGACCTCCAAGGTGATATTCTCTGAAATATTGCCTGTGCCATGCGCAACACAGGAAAGGCAGTGGGTGATTAGAGAGCTGAATGCATGGCTCAAGACCTGGTGTAGGGAGGAGGGATTTGGGTTTCTAGAGCACTGGGCTGACTTTTCATTGGGGTGCAACCTACAGTGGCTTGCGAAAGTATTCGGCCCCCTTGAACTTTTCAACCTTTTGCCACATTTCAGGCTTCAAACATAAAGATATAACATTTTTATTTTTTGTGAAGAATCACCAACAAGTGGGACACAATTGTGAAGTGGAACGAAATCTTTTGGATTTTTGAAACTTTTTTAACTAATAAAAAAATGAAAAGTGGGGCGTGCAAAATTATTCGGCCCCCTTGCGTTAATACTTTGTAGAGCCACCTTTTGCTGCGATTACAGCTGCAAGTCGCTTGGGGTATGTCTCTATCAGTTTTGCACATGGAGAGACTGAAATTCTTGCCCATTCTTCCTTGCAAAACAGCTCGAGCTCAGTGAGGTTGGATGGAGAGCGTTTGTGAACAGCAGTTTTCAGCTCTTTCCACAGATTCTCGATTGGATTCAGGTCTGGACTTTGATTTGGCCATTCTAACACCTGGATACGTTTATTTGTGAACCATTCCTTTGTAGATTTTGCTGTATGTTTGGGATCATTGTCTTGTTGGAAGATAAATCTCCGTCCCAGTTTCAGGTCTTTTGCAGACTCCAACAGGTTTTCATCCAGAATGGTCCTGTATTTGGCTGCATCCATCTTCCCCTCAATTTTAACCATCTTCCCTGTCCCTGCTGAAGAAAAGCAGGCCCAAACCATGATGCTGCCACCACCATGTTTGACAGTGGGGATGGTGTTGAGTGTGATGAGCTGTGTTGCTTTTACGCCAAACATATCGTTTTGCATTGTGGCCAAAAAGTTCGATTTTGGTTTCATCGGACCAGAGCACCTTCTTCCACATGTTTGGTGTGTCTCCCAGGTGGCTTGTGGCAAACTTTAGACGAGACTTTTTATGGATATCTTTGAGAAATGGCTTTCTTCTTGCCACTCTTCCATAAAGGGCAGATTTGTGCAGTGTACGACTGATTGTTGTCCTATGGACAGACTCTCCCACCTCAGCTGTAGTTCTCTGCAGTTCAACCAGAGTGATCATGGGCCTCTTGGCTGCATCTCTGATCAGTCTTCTCCTTGTCTGAGCTGAAAGTTTAGAGGGACAGCCAGGTCTTGGTAGATTTGCAGTGGTCTGATACTCCTTCCATTTCAAAATGATCGCTTGCACAGTGCTCCTTGGGATGTTTAAAGCTTGGGAAATCTTTTTGTATCCAAATCCGGCTTTAAACTTCTCCACAACAGTATTACGGACCTGCCTGGTGTGTTCCTTGGTCTTCATGATGCTCTCTGCGCTTTCAACAGAACCCTGAGACTATTACAGAGCAGGTGCATTTATACAGAGACTTGATTACACACAGGTGGATTCTATTTATCACCATCAGTCATTTAGGACAACATTGGATCATTCAGAGATCCTCGCTGAACTTCTGGAGTGAGTTTTCTGCACTGAAAGTAAAGGGACCGAATAATTTTGCACGCACCACTTTTCAGTTTTTTAATTGCTAAAAAAGTTTAAAATATCCAATAGATTTCGTTCCACTTCACTTGTTGGTGATTCTTCACAAAAAATTAAAATTTTATATCTTTATGTTTGAAGCCTGAAATGTGGCAAAAGGTTGAAAAGTTCAAGGGGGCCGAATACTTTCGCAAGCCACTGTATATGCTAAAGACAGTTTGCACTTGAATGGAATGGGGTCTGCTGTGCTGGGGGAGAGGTTTATAGGAAGACTGGAGGAGTATTTAAACTAGGATTGAGGGGGGAGGGTGAACTAGAATTACATCGAGAAGACAGGTCAGTTAGGGGTCAGACATTAATGGAGGGTGGAATGGGGATAGATGGGGGGAGGGTTATAGCAGGTGACAAGAAATTTCCCATGTTGCAAACAGCCATTGGAAACTGTAGTGCCATTTGTACTACTAATAATTAAATGAAAAACACCAGACCAAAATGTAATAATGCATTAAAGTGTTTGTTCACCAATACCAGAAGTCTGCTAAGCAAAATAGGTGAGTTGGAAGCTCTGGTGCATGAGGTGAACTATGATGTAATCAGTATTGCTGAAACTTGGCTTCAATCCTCACATGACTGGGCTATTAATATTCCTGGCTATGCACTCTTTCGGAGGGACAGGGTAAAAAGGAAAGGTGGCGGGGTCTGTCTCTATGTGAGAAGTGATCTCAAAGCAAGTGTGAAAGAGGACCTGATTGATGGAGAGTGTGATGAGTGTGATGGAACTACATCTAGATGTGAGTAGTTCAAAGTTAATCATTGGAGTTTGTTATAGATCACCCAATGTTAACGAGGAGGTGGAGACTCAGATCCTTGCAAAGATGGAAAGGGCTGCAAGGGCTGGGACAGTGATAATAATGGGGGATTTTAACTACCCAGAAATTGACTGGAGTAATGGCACTGCTGGGACAGTTAAAGGGCAAAAATTTATAAACCTAGTACAGGACAATTTTATGGTCCAGTTTATTGAGGCCCCAACTAGGAATGAAGCTCTGTTGGACCTAGTAATCTCAAACCATGCAGAGCTTATTACTAATGTTCAGATAAAGGAACACCTGGGTAGCAGTGACCATAACATGATTTCATTTGATGTTAGCTGTAAACAAGAAATACATACGGTAAAGATAAAAACACTTAACTTCAAGAGAGCAAATTTTCCAAGGATGAGGGCTGCTCTCCAGGACTTAGACTGGGGGGGAATATTGGCAGCGATAAACACAGAACAGAAATGGGAATTCTTCAAAAAGACTGTTTGGGACCTCACTGCAAAGTATATTCCCATGGGCAATAAGTTTAAAAGGCTAAAAATAAAACCTATGTGGCTCACGGTCAAAGTTAGAAAAGCTATAAACAATAAGAAAAGAGCTTTTAAAAAATATAAAAATGAAGGAACACTAGTGTCGTTTAAATGCTACAAAGAATTTAACAGAATATGTAAAAAGGAAATCAAGGGTGCAAAAATTCAAAATGAACGACAGATCGCAAAAAAAAGTAGGACAAACCCCAAAAAATTCTTGAAATATATTAATAGTAAAAAGGTCAGGTCTGAGCATGTAGGCCCTTTACAAAATAATCTAGAGTGGGTGACTGGGGACAAGGAGAAGGCTAATTTATTAAATACTTTCTTCAGCTCTGTGTATACAAAAGAGCATGGGGGAGCTCATGTCCATAATGGGGGTGGTATTGACACAGCCCCAAATGATACACAATGGCTCAAAAGGGATATGGTCCAGAAATATTTAGACAGAATAAAGGTGGATAAAGCACCTGGACCTGATGGCATCCACCCACGGATGCTAAAAGAATTGAGCTCTGTAATTTCAAAGCCATTGTATCTAATTTTTAGGGACTCATTAATGACGGGAATAGTACCACTGGATTGGCGCAGGGCGAACGTGATGCCTATATTTAAAAAGGGATCAAAGTCTTTACCAAGTAACTATAGACCTGTTAGTTTAACTTCTATAGTCGGGTAGATACTGGAGCATTTAACCAGTTGCCGACCGCCGCACGACGATGTACGTCCTCAGAGCGGCACGGGCAGGCAAAAGGGCTTACAGGTACGTCCTTGCCTGCCCGCGGGTGGGGGGTCCAATCGGACCCCTCCCCCCCGGTGCCTGCGGCGGTCGGCAAATCCTCCCCGGCGATTGGTGGTGAGGGGGAGGCCATCCATTCGTACCCCCCCCCTCGCGATCGCTCCCAGCCAATGGGATCATTTCCCTGCCTCTGTATTGTACACAGAGGCAGAGGAAATGATGTCATCTCTCCTCGGCTCAGTATTTTCCGTTCCGGCGCCAAGGAGAGAAGACTGTAATGTGAGTGCACAACACACACACACACACAGTAGAACATGCCAGGCACACTTTACACCCCCGATCGCCCCCCAATCACCCCTCCCCCCCTCTGTCACAAACTGACAACAAGCAGTTTTTTGTTTTTTTTCTGATTACTGCATTGGTGTCAGTTTGTGACAGTTAGAAGTGGTAGGTCAGTTAGGGTTAGCCCCCTTTAGGTCTAGGATACCCCCCTAACCCCCCCTAATAAAGTTTTAACCCCATGATCACCCCCTGTCACCAGTGTCGCTAAGCGATCATTTTTCTGATCGCTGTATTAGTGTCGCTGGTGACGCTAGTTAGGGACATAAATATTTAGGTTCGCCGTCAGCGTTTTATAGCGACAGGGACCCCCATATACTACCGAATAAATTTTTTTTAAACCCCTTGATGGCCCCCTAGTTAACCCTTTCACCACTGATCACCGTATAAGTGTTACGGGTGATGCGGTTTAGTTCGTTTATTTTTTATAGTGTCAGGGCACCCGCCGTTTATTACCGAATAAAGGTTTAGCCCCCTGATCGCCCGGCAGTGATATGCGTCGCCCCAGGCAGCGTCAGATTAGCGCCAGTACCGCTAACACCCACGCACGCAGCATACACCTCCCTTAGTGGTATAGTATCTGAACGGATCAATATCTGATCCGATCAGATCTATACTAGCGTCCCCAGCAGTTTAGGGTTCCCAAAAACGCAGTGTTAGCGGGATCAGCCCAGATACCTGCTAGCACCTGCGTTTTGCCCCTCCGCCCGGCCCAGCCCAGCCCACCCAAGTGCAGTATCGATTGATCACTGTCACTTACAAAACACTAAACGAATAACTGCAGCGTTCGCAGAGCCAGGCCTGATCCCTGCAATCGCTAACAGTTTTTTTGGTAGCATTTTGGTGAACTGGCAAGCACTAGCCCCAAGCAGCGTCAGGTTAGCGCCAGTATCGCTAACACCCACGCACGTACCGTACGTCTCCCTTAGAGGTATAGTATCTGAACGGATCAATATCTGATCCGATCAGATCTATACTAGCGTCCCCAGCAGTTTAGGGTTCCCAAAAACGCAGTGTTAGCGGGATCAGCCCAGATACCTGCTAGCACCTGCGTTTTGCCCCTCCGCCCGGCCCAGCCCAGCCCACCCAAGTGCGGTATCGATCGATCACTGTCACTTACAAAACACTAAATGCATAACTGCAGCGTTCGCAGAGTCAGGCCTGATCCCTGCAATCGCTAACAGTTTTTTTGGTAGCATTTTGGTGAACTGGCAAGCACTAGCCCCAAGCAGCATCAGGTTAGCGCCAGTACCGCTAACACCCATGCACGCACCGTACGCCTCCCTTAGTGGTATAGTATCTGAACGGATCAATATCTGATCCGATCAGATCTATACTAGCGTCCCCAGCAGTTTAGGGTTCCCAAAAACGCAGTGTTAGCGGGACCAGCCCAGATACCTGCTAGCACCTGCGTTTTGCCCCTCCGCCCGGCCCAGCCCAGCCCACCCAAGTGCAGTATCGATCGATCACTGTCACTTACAAAACACTAAACGCATAACTGCAGCGTTCGCAGAGTCAGACCTGATCCCTGCGATCGCTAACAGTTTTTTTTGGTAGCTTTTTATTAAACTGGCAAGCACCAGCGGCCTAGTACACCCCGGTCGTAGTCAAACCAGCACTGCAGTAACACTTGGTGACGTGGCGAGTCCCATAAGTGCAGTTCAAGCTGGTGAGGTGGCAAGCACAAGTAGTGTCCCGCTGCCACCAAGAAGAAGACAAACACAGGCCCGTCGTGCCCATAATGCCCTTCCTGCTGCATTCGCCAATCCTAATTGGGAACCCACCGCTTCTGCAGCACCCGTACTTCCCCCATTCACATCCCCAACCAGATGCAGTCGGCTGCATGAGAGGCATTTTTATGTCCTCCCGAGTACCCCTACCCAGCGAACCCCCCAAAAAAGATGTTGTGTCTGCAGCAAGCGCGGATATAGGCGTAACACCCGCTATTATTGTCCCTCCTGTCCTGACAATCCTGGTCTTTGCATTGGTGAATGTTTTGAACGCTACCATACACTAGTTGAGTATTAGCGTAGGGTACAGCATTCCACAGACTAGGCGCACTTTCACAGGGTCTCCCAAGATGCCATCACATTTTGAGAGACCCGAACCTGGAACCGGTTACAGTTATAAAAGTTACAGTTACAAAAAAAGTGTAAAAAAAACAAAAAAACAAACAAAAATATAAAATAAAAAATAATAGTTGTCGTTTTATTGTTCTCTCTCTCTCTATTCTCTCTATTGTTCTGCTCTTTTTTACTGTATTCTATTCTGCAATGTTTTATTGTTATTATGTTTTATCATCTTTGCTTTTCAGGTATGCAATTTTTTATACTTTACCATTTACTGTGCTTTATTGTTAACCATTTTTTTGTCTTCAGGTACGCCATTCATGACTTTGAGTGGTTATACCAGAATGATGCCTGCAGGTTTAGGTATCATCTTGGTATCATTCTTTTCAGCCAGCGGTCGGCTTTCATGTAAAAGCAATCCTAGCGGCTAATTAGCCTCTAGACTGCTTTTACAAGCAGTGGGAGAGAATGCCCCCCCCCCACCGTCTTCCGTGTTTTTCTCTGGCTCTCCTGTCTCAACAGGGAACCTGAGGATGCAGCCGGTGATTCAGCCAGCTGACCATAGAGCTGATCAGAGACCAGAGTGGCTCCAAACATCTCTATGGCCTAAGAAACCGGAAGCTATGAGCATTTTATGACTTAGATTTCGCTGGATGTAAATAACGCCATTGGGAAATTGGGGAAGCATTTTATCACACCGATCTTGGTGTGGTCAGATGCTTTGAGGGCAGAGGAGAAATCTAGGGTCTAATAGACCACAATTTTTTCAAAAAAGAGTACATGTCACTACCTATTGCTATGATAGGGGATATTTACATTCCCTGAGATAACAATAAAAATGATTTAAAAAAAAAATGAAAGGAACAGTTTAAAAATAAGATAAAAAAGCAAAAAAATAATAAAGAAAAAAAAAAAAAAAGAGCACCCCTGTCCCCCCTGCTCTCGCGCTAAGGCGAACGCAAGCGTCGGTCTGGCGTCAAATGTAAACAGCAATTGCACCATGCATGTGAGGTATCACCGCAAAGGTCAGATCAAGGGCAGTAATTTTAGCAGTAGACCTCCTCTGTAAATCTAAAGTGGTAACCTGTAAAGGCTTTTAAAGGCTTTTAAAAATGTATTTATTTTGTTGCCACTGCACGTTTGTGTGCAATTTTAAAGCATGTCATGTTTGGTATCCATGTACTCGGCCTAAGATCATCTTTTTTATTTCATCAAACATTTGGGCAATATAGTGTGTTTTAGTGCATTAAAATTTAAAAAAGTGTGTTTTTTCCCCAAAAAATGCGTTTGAAAAATCGCTGCGCAAATACTGTGTGAAAAAAAAAATGAAACACCCACCATTTTAATCTGTAGGGCATTTGCTTTAAAAAAATATATAATGTTTGTGGGTTCAAAGTAATTTTCTTGCAAAAAAAAATTTTTTTCATGTAATCAAAAAGTGTCAGAAAGGGCTTTGTCTTCAAGTGGTTAGAAGAGTGGGTGATGTGTGACATAGGCTTCTAAATGTTGTTCATAAAATGCCAGAACAGTTCAACCCCCCCCCCCCAAATGACCCCATTTTGGAAAGTAGACACCCCAAGCTATTTGCTGAGAGGCATGTCGAGTCCATAGAATATTTTATATTGTGGCACAAGTTGCGGGAAAGAGACAATTTTTTTTTTTTTTTTGCACAAAGTTGTCACTAAATGATATATTGCTCAAACATGCCATGGGAATATGTGAAATTACACCCCAAAATACATTCTGTTGCTTCTCCTGAGTATGGGATACCACATCTGTGGGACTTTTTGGGAGCCTAGCCGCGCACGGGACCCCGAAAACCAAGCACCGCCTTCAGGCTTTCTAAGGGCGTAAATTTTTGATTTCACTCTTCACTGCCTATCACAGTTTCGGAGGCCATGGAATGCCCAGGTGGCACAAAACCCCCCAAATGACCCCATTTTGGAAAGTAGACACCCCAAGCTATTTGCTGAGCGGTATAGTGAGTATTTTGCAGACCTCACTTTTTGTCACAAAGTTTTGAAAATTTAATTTCTTCATTTTCAAAAACAAATGAGAGCTGCAAAATACTCACCATGCCTCTCAGCAAATAGCTTGGGGTGTCTACTTTCCAAAATGGGGTCATTTGGGGGGGGGTTTGTGCCACCTGGGCATCCCATGGCCTCCGAAACTGTGATAGGCAGTGAAGAGTGAAATCAAAAATTTACACCCTTAGAAATCCTGAAGGCGGTGATTGGTTTTCGGGGCCCCGTACGCGGCTAGGCTCCTAAAAAGTCCCACGCATGTGGTATCCCCATACTCAGGAGAAGCAGCTAAATGTATTTTGGGGTGCAATTTCCACATATGCTCATGGCATGTGTGAGCAATATATCATTTAGTGACAACTTTGTGCAAAAAAAAAAAAAATTGTCACTTTCCCGCAACTTGTGTCAAAATATAAAATATTCCATGGACTCAACATGCCTCTCAGCAAATAGCTTGGGGTGTCTACTTTCCAAAATGGGGTCATTTGGGGGGGGTTTATGCCATCTGGGCATTTTATGGCCTTCAAAACTGTGATAGGTAGTGAGGAGTAAAATCAAAAATGTACGCCCTTAGAAATCCTGAAGGCAGTAATTGGATTTCGGGGCCCCGTACGCGGCTAGGCTCCCAAAAAGTCCCACACATGTGGTATCCCCATACTCAGGAGAAGCAGCTAAATGTATTTTGGGGTGCAATTCCACATATGCCCATGGCCTGTGTGAGCAATATATCATTTAGTGACAACTTTTTGTAATTTTTTTTTTTTTGTCATTATTCAATCACTTGGGACAAAAAAAATGAATATTCAATGGGCTCAACATGCCTCTCAGCAATTTCCTTGGGGTGTCTACTTTCCAAAATGGGGTTATTTGTGGGGGTTTTGTACTGCCCTGCCATTTTAGCACCTCAAGAAACGACATAGGCAGTCATAAATTAAAGGCTGTGTAAATTCCAGAAAATGTACGCTAGTTTGTAGGCGCTATAACTTTTGCGCAAACCAATAAATATATACTTATTGACATTTTTTTTACCAAAGACATGTGGCCGAATACATTTTAGCCTAAATGTATGACTAAAATTGAGTTTATTGAATTTTTTTTAGAACAAAATTAGAAAATATCATTTTTTTTCAAAATTTTCGGTCTTTTTCCGTGTATAGCGCAAAAAATAAAAACGGCAGAGGTGATCAAATACCATCAAAAGAAAGCTCTATTTGTGGTAAGAAAAGGACGCAAATTTCGTTTGGGTACAGCATTGCATGACTGCGCAATTAGCAGTTAAAGCGACGCAGTGCCAAATTGTAAAAAGTGCTCTGGTCAGGAAGGGGGTAAATCCTTCCGGGGCTGAAGTGGTTAATAAAAGACCACATAGATGAGTTCTTGCTAGAAAAAAAACATTTTAAGCAACAGACAGCATGGGTTCATGAAAGACAGAAGTTGTCAGACAAACCTGATTTCTTTTTATGAAGAGGTAAGTAAAACCTTGGACAGAGGGGTGGCTGTGGACGTGGTATACTTGGATTTTGCAAAAGCGTTCGATACAGTTCCGCACACACGGCTCATGTGTAAGTTAAAGTCTACAGGCTTGGAAATATCAGTTTGTAAATGGATAGAAAACTGGCTAAAAGACAGAATTCAGAGAGTAGTGGTTAATGATTCTTACTCTGAATGGTCTAAGGTTATCAGTGGTGTACCCCAAGGTTCAGTGCTGGGACCCTTACTCTTTAATATCTTTATAAATGATATTGGGTCTGGGATCAAAAGTAACATTTCTGTCTTTGCAGATGACACCAAGCTATGCAGTGGAATAACGTCCTTACAGGATGTCTCCAATTTACAAGCTGACCTCAATGCTCTGTCTAATTGGGCGTCTATGTGGCAGATGAGGTTTAATGTTGAGAAATGTAAAGTTATGCACTTGGGGGCTAAGAATATGCATGCATCATACATGCTAGGGGGAGAACAACTGGGGGAATCCATGGTGGAGAAGGATCTGGGGGTTTTGGTAGATCATAAGCTCAATAATAGCATGCAATGCCAAGCTGCGGTTTCCAAAGCGAGCAAAGTCCGTTCTTGTATTAAGAGAGGTATGGACTCCAGAGAGAGAGATATCATTTTGCCCCTGTACAAATCATTAGTAAGACCTCATCTGGAATATGCAGTTCAGTTTTGGGCACCAGTTCTCAAAAAGGATATCGGGGAACTGGAGAAAGTGCAGAGAAGGGCAACCAAACTGATAAGAGGCATGGAGGAGCTCAGCTATGAGGAGAGATTAGAGGAACTGAATTTGTTCACTCTTGAGAAGAGGAGAATAAGGAGGGATATGATCAACATGTTCAAATATATAAGGGGTCCATATAGTGAACTTGGTGTTGAGTTATTCACTTTACGGTCAACACAGAGGACAAGGGGGCACTCTTTACGACTGGAGGAAAAGAGATTTAGTCTCCAAATACGGAAAGGTTTCTTCACAGTAAGAGCTGTGAAAATGTGGAATAGACTCCCTTCAGAGGTGGTTCTGGCCAGCTCAGTAGATTGCTTTAAGAAAGGCCTGGATACTTTCCTAAATGTACATAATATAACTGGGTACTGACATTTATAGGTAAAGTTGATCCAGGGAAAATCCGATTGCCTCTTGGGGGATCAGGAAGGAATTTTTTCCCCTGCTGTAGCAAATTGGAGCATGCTCTGCTGGGGTTTTTTGCCTTCCTCTGGATCAACTGTGTGTATAGTATTGGGTATATTGGATTGTACAATTTTTTTTTATTTTTTTTTATGGTTGAACTGGATGGACTTGTGTCTTTTTTCAACCTGACTAACTATGTAACTATGTATATTAGATAATTTGGGTTTATGCATAGCAGCAGCTACACTAATCAGGTGACCTCTTGTAACATCTTTATGTGCTGTCCCCATTCTGGAGGTCATGACAGACTCTGTGTCATAATGAAGAAAATAACCATCTAAACTTTTTTTGAGAGCCATTAAAGTAATGTTTGGTCAGTCAGAATAGAGTTACTTAGCCTCCAAAGCTGTTGTAAATGTCATAATATGATGATCAGAACAAGAACAAACAAGAATGTTGAAGAGGGGGGCGTGGTTTCAGTATGCAGGAGTGAGGACGTGTCTCTCTGGGGCTCCGGCGCTGACACCAGCTTACACTGATTTTATAAGCTTCCCCCCACCACTATCACTCCATCTATAATGCGGAAGAGAACAAGAAAGTCTCTGCCCAAGAGAGGTGCCACATCAGGCTCTCATTCCTGGCCGCAGAATCCAAGGACTTACGAGACATAGATGGCATTGGCCGCTCGCCATTTGGAACAGGCCTCGGCACAAGCCCCACCCCTCGACACAGACACCGCTCTCCTGCCTCATCAGTCGGCTCGGAGGGAGAGGGCAGCGCGTCCAGACACTCGGACGTAGCAGCACTGGTGAGGGATCTACCTACTAAATCTGAGCTGTCATCCATGTTCCTGAGTCTGGAACGCTCTATTAAGAAAGAGCTCTCTGCTGTCAGGGCGGATCTGTCACAGGTCTTGGAGCGTGTTGAAGAAACAGAGCAACGCCTGGACCGTCACGCAACTGCCATTAGAGGCCTACAATCCATCACCCGCAGCCTTACTATGGCACACAGGATGGCCCTGTACAAGATCGAAGATCAAGAAAACCACAACAGGCGGAACAATATAAGGATCAGAGGCCTGCCTGAAGCGACCGGAGACGATGACCTTCTCCCGTCCATCCGAGGTATCTTTAACGGCTTGCTTGGCCATGCTGTTGACCATCCCTTGAAAATTGACAGAGTGCATAGGGCCTTGCGTCCCCGCAATCTGTCTTCGGACACCCCAAGAGATGTTATCTGCAGGGTCCACTACTTTGAAGAAAAAGAACGCATAATGCGGAAAGCCAGAGAAAAAATTCTCATTGGACTTTGATGGTGCAACTCTCTCCTTCTTCCCAGACTTAGCCAGGGAAACTCTGGAGCATCGTAGGGCCCTGCGACCCCTGACCGAAAAGCTAAGAGAGGCTTCTATCAACTACCGATGGGGTTTCCCAGCAGCACTTATTGCAACCAGAGATAGGAAGACGGCAATTATACGCTTCCCGGAAGATTTGGAGAAGTTCTGTTTGGACCTTAACATCTCTCCACCGGAGCTCCCTGGATGGCAGGATACTATCCCCCCCTTACCTAACTCGGAGCCACACTGGCAAAAGGTGGAGCATAAGCGTGGTTCTTCCAACCCACATGTGTCCCCCCAAGTGGGGTGAACCTCAGGTTTGAGCTGTGATGTGGCCTAAGTACAACTTCCGGTATTGACCTGTGTTTGCAAGCATTCTGTCTGTCAACTGGGCCATGTTTACACCTTCTATACTTTAGTTCAGTTTTATATATGTTTTTTGTTTTTTTTCTCTTCTTTTCCTTTTTTATGATGGTCAGAGACGGCACTAGTACTTACTACATAGCAGATAGCATTGCCTTGCAAATATATATTGAAGTTTGTAGTTTGGTATTATGTTATTTTTAAAACAACCAATGCTATTTGATATGGTGTCGGCGCCGGGGCACCGGGACAGCACTCACGCCAGTTTAGGTGCCCGCTGTCTGATGTTCGGCTATTCACACCCTCTGCTGTGGGGTGCCGTGGGACCTCGTGCCCTCGCGTCCCTGCCGTTAACGTGGCGTCGGGCGAGGGGGTGTTGGAGACTATGGGTACCTCATACCTGCACTGCAGACTTTTGCGTGCACATATTGACTACCCCCTCAGGCGGTTCTCAAATAAGCTGTTGTACGTAGTTAACTTGATTCTTTTTTTCTATGCTGTGTATGTTCTTTCTTCCTCTTCTCTTCTTGTACCCCCTCCTCCTCCTTCCCTCCCCTATTGTTTTGCCTCAGGTCTGATTCCCTTGGAGATATATACTTCTGAGTTATCCATCCGATTCCAATGGCCACGGTGAACCTAATATCGCTTAATGTGCGGGGTCTACACGCTCCGGGTAAGAGGCATAATTTGTACAGAGAGCTGGGTCATCTGTGGGGAGACATTGTTTTTCTGCAGGAGACCCACCTCACGCATACCACTCCTGTGAAACTTACCTCCCAGCATTATCCTACATGGTATTATAGCCTGTCTGACGTTCATAAGGCAAAAGGGGTGGCCATTGGATTCCATAAAGGTACCTCATTTAAATTAGAAGCTATGATGGATGATCCTCTGGGTCGTTTCCTGTTCCTGAGAGGCAGCCTGGCTAATATGCCGTATACTCTAGCGACCATATACGCCCCCAACCGTGATCAGGCGAGCTTTATAGCAGCCACACTCAAAAAACTGGGCAACTTCGCCCGTGGTTGCATAGTCCTAGCTGGGGACTTCAACACTCCTCTGGAACCTCTCCAAGATACATCTCAGGGTAGTTCATGTATCTTGCATAGACGCCTGGTATTTATACGCAGACGCTTACATGAAGCACAATTAATGGATGTATGGAGGATTGTGCATCCGCGGACTAGGGACTACACCCACTATTCCCATTTACATCATACCTATTCTAGAATTGACTACTTTTTTATAGACCACCACCACCTCCCCCTCCTCGCAGACGCAGGCATTGAGACTTCTACTGATTCCGATCATGCCCCTATTACACTTAAAATCCCCAACTTACCACAAAAAAACACAAACTGGAAACTTAATGATCACTTGATATTAGATGATATTGACAGAAAAATGATTGAGGAGGACCTGAAACATTATTTTAAAGAAAACACACATCCTGATGTAACTCCAGGTACTCTATGGGAGGCCCATAAGGCCTTTATTCGAGGGAAACTTATAGAACTAGGTGCCAGGAAAAAGAAGGAACAAACACAAAAGCCGGCTGAGTTACTCGCTGACATTAGCTCTCTTGAAGAGACGCACAAAGCTGGTCTTTCTCAGACAATTCTTCACACTCTGACCCAGAGGAGAGAGGAATTGAGAGCCCTCTTTCGTCTGGAGCAGAAGCAGCAGTTCCGCATTGTAGCCCAACGTATGCATGAATGGGGCAATAGACCGAGCCACCTCCTGGCTCGCTCACTCCAACAGAAAAAATCTGCAACTTTTATAGATAAAATTAAGTCCCAGACCGACTCATTGGTACATGACACCCCTGCAATAGCCAAAGAATTTAGAGCGTTCTATCAGCAGTTATATCGTGTTCAACAACATGAATCAGATCAGGCCACTAGAACTAAACTTATTCAGGACTACTTGGCCCAAGCCTCCCTGCCTAAACTCCCCCCTGACTACTTAGCAGCCCTCAAAAGGGAGTTCACCACTGCGGAACTGCGTGTGGCATTGAAGGCCATGGCCAACGGTAAGGCTCTAGGCCCAGATGGCTTTATGGTAGTATATTACCGCACTTTTGCAGATACCCTTCTTCCTAGGCTGACCGGATATGCCAACACGATTGCAACTGGGGGAGCTTTCCGGCCGGAAACCCTTCATGCACACATTACAGTCATCCCTAAACCTGGAAAGAACCCCTGCAACTGTGGGAGCTATAGGCCCATCTCCTTATTGAATAAAGATGCCAAGTTATAAGCCAAGGCCATAGCTAATAGGCTCCTTCCGCTGGTACCGCAATGGGTCTCTAGGGACCAGACGGGATTCATTCCAGGCAGGGAGGCATGGGATAACTCGTTGCATACCCTGTCTCTGCTGGCTCATGTGCATGGATCTTCCCAGCCCACCCTGTTATTATCAACTGACGCGGAAAAAGCGTTTGATAGGGTGGACTGGGAGTATCTCATGGCTACTTTGACCCACCTGGGCATCCGCCCCTCCTTATTAGCCCAAATATCAGCCCTATATAAATTCCCCACTGCTCATCTAAGAATAAATGGCACCTTAAGTGACCCCTTTACATTATATAATGGCACCCATCAGGGCTGCCCCCTCTCACCCATTTTATTTGCCTTATCATTGGAACCATTTTTGTCTACAGTTAGAAACAACCCCAACATACATGGGATTGTTGTGGGGAGTTCGGAACATAAGTATGCTGCTTACGCGGATGATATTTTGTTCGATATACAGCAGCCCTTGATCTCTCTGCCTAATCTGATGTCAGCATTTTCAGAGTTTAGTGCCATTTCTAATTTTAAAATCAATATGACAAAATCGGAAATTTTAAATATATCGATTCCCAAAGCGTTGGCAACTCAACTGAAACAATCCTTCCCCTTTAGTTGGCAGACCCGGACCATGAAATATCTGGGTATATTCCTCACCCCTAACCCCGCTTCTTTGTTCCGAGCCAATTTTATGCCCTTGTTAAACAAAATCAACTCGGATCTGCAAAAATGGTCTCAGCTCGCACACTCATGGTTGGGAAAGATCAGTATAGTAAAAATGAATGTATTGCCCAGGCTGCTGTTTTCGTTCCAGATGATCCCATACAGAATCCCCACGGGATTTTTTTCATTATTGAGAACTCTGATCAACAGGTATATTTGGAACAGGAGACGACCCAGACTTGCTAGAACCTTTCTGACCAGGTCTAAAAGAGAAGGAGGTTTAGCCTTACCTGACTTTAGAAGATAATTCTCTGCAGTAGTTTTGAACAGAATCTCAGATTGGAGGTATCATAAAGACTCAAAACTTTGGGTAACTTTAGAAATGGATCTTTGTGGTACAGACCTTTTTTCACAAATATGGATCCCCAAAAAATATAGGTCTTTGTCCACAACCACCTCACCGCTCACACGCTCCACATTGATGACATGGGACTCATTATGTAAATCACATGAGTGGAAATGTAACTCTCCCCTGATGCCCCTTACTGGACACAAATATTTCCCCCCCCCCGGAAACATAGATCCCGGGAGTCACCTATGGAATCTTGGAACCACGGCTCTGCTACACCAAGTTATTACCTGGCGTGGTACCTCTCTCAACGCTCATCTCCACTCCTAAAGTGTTGCTCATGGATCAATGGCTACTATAGGATACCCTACTTTCATCAGCAACTGGGAAAAGGACCTTCATAAAGATCTCTCGGAGACCCAACGGTCCACGATCCTTTATCCTTTTATTACGTCTTCATTGTCCTCCAAAACAGCGGAAGTCAATTATAAATTGCTGACAAGGTGGCATTACATTCCAGTGGTGCTCCACAAGTTTTTTCCATTAACATCTCCACTTTGTTGGCGCGGTTGTGGGGAGCGAGCGACCCATGCTCATATTTGGTGGTATTGCCCTCTCTTTCGCCCTTACTGGTTAACTATTCTATATTCGTATACAAAAACCAAAAAAGGGGGGACTTTTGGACTTTATAGGCACAACTTCAAAACAACTAGTTATATAAAATATTATTTTATTGATTTAGAAAAATACGTAGCAAAAAAAGAGACAATATTAAAAACCCGACATGTGTATATGTTCAAACATTTGCTATACAACACTATATTGGCATATAGAATTCCTTAATAAGTATGTCAGGGAGAATATCAGTCCCTTGGGACTGAGGATACAAGTATATCCCTCTTTTCAGACTACAACTCCTGAGTTTAAGGTAGCATGGGAAGGTGCACTTACAACCTGTAGTATTAACTTGATGAAATTACTCATCTCCCAATATTAATCTGAACTGACCACACTCGATCAAGAGATTGTAATATTACAATCTTCCAATGAGAGCATCAAAACCCATGCCTTATACACCAAACGATGGCAAGATATTAGAGATTTTGTCACCAAAATCACTAGAGATATCATTTATAAAAAACAAAATAAACTTTCCAAAGATAGATTGGCCTTCATGGATGGTTTTGCGTATCACTGGCAACTACCTGCTCAGAACAGAGGGTCTAGGACCAGAAATCGCACCTTGAGAAATCAAGGGAATGTACCATATACCACAGATGATGACACAGAATCTGACTCTTCTCTGTTTTCTTCACAGCCTTCTTCCAGGAAAAGCAACTCCACTACTCATCACTCACATCTAGGAGCACGTAAGCGGGATCTTGGTGGTGGGTCTTATACTCCGTATTTCAAAAAACGTCCTCCCTCTGACAACACTTCTTTTCACAACAAATCCTCACAAGACACTTCTCTTAATGCTGACACTAATGGACATCCACCCGGAAAATACCTGGGAGCCACGGCTCTACAGGCAATTCAGCTTCTTAACTCACAATCACAGGCACATACTTTGTCGATGACTGCGACTCCATCTTCCACAACCAGTGACATGGGCAGACCCCTGTTACAGGGAGCCACTGCCGCTGAGAATACACAGCCTACACCTTCAAACACTCTTGGTAACAATACACATGGTACACACCTCAGACAAAGTACACTAGATTTACACGTCTCTCAAACCAGAAATTTGTCACAAAATTTTCAGGTGCCAGAGTACAAACTACCACTCACGTAAATGCGGATCTGGACATTCTCAACCTAACCCCTTATTCCCTTTAATGTTCACCAAGTGGAGGTTCTCCAACTTGGTTTGAGTTTCTGTCCATCCACTGTAATCGATAAATACGAGACTATCAAGGACTTGTATTTATTTTCTCGGAATCTCACATACAAATTTTTGTTCGATAAGGATCGGGCTCGATCCATACAGGACAAGCAGATTTCCGAACAAGTCAAACACTTCACTATGGAGGACTTCCGAGCCCTCCGAGATTTAATGTTACTACTTGACGAAAACGATCAAACCAGTCATACAGAGACTCCTACGGCCTCCAACTCCAACCTTTCAGTTGCTACCCCTACCAACCCTTTTAAAGCCAAATCTCAACGCTTTCCTGATTTGATGACTAATCCCAGTATTTGGGCCTTCCTGATGGGCACGATCAATGATGTCAAGAACATGAGTGTAATACCAAAACATAAGAATTTGACTCAAGCACAGGTATCAGCAATCACACAATTACAGAATCACCCTGATTTGGTGATAAAACCCGCCGATAAAGGCGGAAACATTGTCCTCATGACCAAAGCTGACTACAAACAGATGGTCATGATTATTTTATGTAACAAGGCATGGTACAAACGTATTGATTCGATAAAAATTGACCAATATAAAACAGAATTCTTGACTATCATTGGTTCTGCCCATCAGGAGGGCCTCATTGATCAAGACCTTTACAACTTTTTGAATGTGCGCCATCCTAGGATGGCCACATTTTATGCACTCCCCAAAGTGCATAAAAACCAGACCAAACCCCCGGGAAGATCGATAGTGTCAGGTATTGGGTCCTTAACAGAAAACGCCAGCCGACTAGTGGATTCAATACTCTTACCACATGTGCTGTCCCTACCCTCATACATCAGAGACACAATGGATCTCTTGAAGCATATCGAGGGGATGGTCGTGCCTCCTGATGCCCTGCTCGTGACCTTGGATGTCGAGGCCCTATACTCGAGCATCCCTCACGAGCAGGGCATCAGGACAGCACGCACCTTCCTTCGTGAACAAATGCATCATCGTTGGGAGTATTGCGAATTTATTTTGAAACTGCTACACTTCATCCTCACGCATAACTGTTTTACATTTGATGGGTCCCACTTCCTCCAGGTACAGGGCGTAGCTATGGGAACCTGTTGTGCGCCCACCTATGCCAACCTGTACCTGGGGGGGGTGGGAGCGTACAGTCTTTTCGGATGACAGTTTATCATATTTTACAAGTCAGGTGATGTGTTGGATGCGCTTCATTGATGACATATTCAATGTATGGTCAGGTTCTATGGAAAGCTTAAACACCTTTGTTAAAAGACTTAACAGTAATTCATTCAACTTGAAATTTACAGTATGTAGTGATCATTCTACCATTAATTTCCTTGACCTTACAATTCGCAAAGCTGGAGACGGCCGACTGGCCACCTCTTTGTTCCGCAAAGAAACAGCAGGCAACACCCTGCTGCATGCGGAAAGTGCCCACCCACACACCCTCATACGTAGTATACCATACGCTCAATACCTCAGACTCCGTAGAAACTGTACTTTCACAGAGGATTTTAAACTACAAGCCAATACACTTCGCGAGCGTATGAGGGCAAGGGGATACAGTAAATCACTTCTTCGCCGCGCTTACAATAAAGCATTGCATCAACCACGAAATTCTCTCTTATACCAAAATAAAATCCCTAAACCTAATTTGACGGTAAGATATATCACCAAATACTCCCAACACCATTCAGAATTACGTGACATCCTAACCACACATTGGTCGCTACTACGTGAGGACCCGATCCTGGCCAAATATGTAACCCCCACCCCAACTATTACTTTTTGGAGAAGCAGATCCCTTAGGGACAAACTTACATCTAGTCATTTTTGCAATGACCCTACAGTACAACTCTATCCAAAAGGAATTACCAGATGTGGGAGATGCTCCTTCTGCCCCTGGATCCGCATAGGGACCCGCTTCAAACTTCCCAATGGGGAAATATTCACCCCCCATTTCCATGCCAATTGTGAAACTCAGGGCATAGTCTACCTAATGACATGCGACTGCCAAGCCTTCTATGTCGGAAAAACTATCAGACAATTCCGTTCGCGTATCAAGGATCACATATACTACTCTGGAGGAGGGAAAATGATTACATCAGTGAGTAGGCACTTGGACCTCTATCACAGATTCGACACCTCGGTGGTTTCCTTCATTGCCCTTGCGGTTATTCCAAGGAGCCCCCGAGGTGGCGACTGGGACAAACAGATTTTGAGACAAGAAACTCTCTGGATAGAACGGTTGAATGCGACTCGGGCCCCTGGCATCAACGAAGCGCAGTCCTATAAACCTTTCCTGTGATAACCATTTAGCTATATAGGCTCGGATCACAGTCTATGTGGGATCCATTGTTTTGGGAGTAATTAGTAATGGTCAATATACATATGGGTCCATTTCCCTATTCTTGCCCATAGGAGCTATTTTTCCCTCCCCCCCCCCTTTCTTCTCCCTTCTGTTATTCTATATTTCTCCCCCCTTACCTATACGTTTATACATGCCCTCCAATAGATTGCTGCTACGAAGTTCATATCCTCCTACGTCCAAAAAATCTTTCCATAGATAGATCTACTTACATATACAGATTCGACTAGAGGTCTATTGGTGCTTGAGTGCAGAGCAAATATATTAACAATATAGATATTGAGGTATATATACGCATTAATAGAATTATTTGCAATGCCTTAATGTATAAAGCTTGTCTTAATCCTTCCATTGTAAACATTTTCCCCTTGTTTGCTGAGTTCTTACAGTGCGGTTCTATTGGAGCGCCACCTGGTGGTGCGTTCTTGGCTGCTATGCGGCCGCCCAGCGCCACATCAGGCTTCCTTGATGTGGCGCGTACATCAGCTGGTCTATTGTGCCGGCTGTTGTAGCTTGTAGTGGGCGTGTGCTGCTTCTCCCACTGGAAGTGCCGTCGTCCTTGTTGACGGCGCTCCCGGCTGCGTACTGTGAGCATTCGGCCGGTCCGGATGACGTCTCGTCGGCGCCGCCGATTGGATGACGATGGACGGGCACACAAATAGGACAGCGTCCTAACACAGTGTGTACTCCGCTCCAGTCACAGGAGGATATCGCACGCTACAGGTCCCTTCTCATCACATCCAGGTACTTTTTACTACAGTATCAGCCACTAGGAATATGTTACTGCTGGATGCCTGTTTACTTTAGGTTATATACTAGCTTACCCTTCCATTTATTTTATCCATATCCTACGATAAATTACCTGTAGTCCATCCTTGACAATACAGTACCTGTTGGCACTTGTGTAATCATCTATGACTGCCTGCACCCCACCGCGGAACCCAGGTGCATACAGACTATAGATTCTTATTTACAAGATCAATACTGGTGAGTGTCCCACACCATAGTAAGGACTAGATCACCAGAAATTTACACGTTTTACACTCTTAACTCCTTATTTTAAAATCAGCTGTTTCTTCTTCCAGGAACAGGCTTATATAAATAGCTAGTACCAGTTTACATCTACCTTGACGTGCATATATACACCATACTGCCGGTTATCCGGTTCCTCCTGACCTGCGGACCATTACCCTCTTCATGATTTTATATATGTTCTAAATGTGAGTATCCCCTCTCTTATACTGTGTTTCTGCCTTTTTTTTCCCATCTCTTTTTCTGGTCTTTCCCCTCCCCCCTCCCCCTCCCCCCCCTCCCCCCCTCCCTTCTCTTCTATCGCCCCCCTTTTCCCCCTCCCCCCCTTTTTCCTTTCCCCTCTTCTCCCCCCTTCTCCCTTCTTCCCCCCCCCCCTTCTCTCCTTTTCTCTGTCTGTCCCCTTCTTGCCCTTCACGTTTCCTTTTCCTCTTCTCTATTTTTCTCCTTTTTCCTTTGTCTACTTTTCTGCTTTGTTCTTCTTTCTTTTTGTATTTCTTTTTCCCCTCCCCTTCTCCCCCCTCCCTCCCCCTCCCCCCCTCCCCCCCTGCCCCTCCTTCCCACTTTTTTCCTCACTTTTTACTTTTTTCGTTTTTCTTTTCTTTTCTTTCCCCCCCCTTTTCCCCCCTTTTTTTCTTTTCTCCTCCTCACATAATGGGGTTACTTCAATTCCATCTAGTCCATAAACTTTCTTTACCGTATCACACCTTTAAGGCATCATTCAAAATTATGTTGTGCACGCCCCCATAGCAGCCTTTCAGCACCGTTTGGGTCTTGGCGCCCATCACCGCCCTGTCTGAACCAGCACACATCCTATTTTTGTACAGTATATGTGGCGTCACTATAGATGCCTGTTTTCTATGTAGACGTATATATGTATATACTAATCATGTATTTGTAATGTTATGTACTTTGATAGCCACAACATACATTGTCATCGCTCTTGAAGAAGCGTGGTTTACAGGCGAAACATGTCGAGCATCGAACAATTACGTGACATGAGCTGATTGCGGATTTGCTATCTAACCACCTCTTCGGACCGATCTATATTTGGAGTGACCATCAAGATGTCCGAACAATCATATACTTTAGATGGTGTTGTATAGCAAATTTTTGAACATATACACATGTTGTGTTTTTAATATTGTCTCTTTTTTTGCTACGTATTTTTCTAAATCAATAAAATAATATTTTATATAACTAGTTGTTTTGAAGTTGTGCCTATAAAGTCCAAAAGTCCCCCCCTTTTTTGGTTTTTGTATACGAATTTGTTAGGACGCGGCACAGTTTTACTTTACGTGTATCCACGGTGCCACTCCGTGTGACGATACACCTCCATTTTTTCAACTATTCTATATTGGATCAAAGAGATCCAGGGTTCTGCGATTTCTAATGATCCATGGGTTATTCTATTGCACTGTACGAGCCAACCAGTAGGATCATATAAAAAATCCATAACACCGCATTTGCTCAATGCAGCTAAAGCCCTTATTCCACGCTACTGGAAACAGTCCACCATTCCCACATTACGCCAATGGCTTATGGAGGTTGATCCAATATATTACATGGAGGATCTTACATTCTCCCTAAGAGATAAAGCGGATTTGTCAAAAAAAATATGGTCCTGCTGGTTTGCTTTTAAATATACAACCGCCTATGCGGAAATCATGTCTCAACCAAAGTAATATATTGTATACTATTTGTTACGTAAGGGGATCTGATGGAGGCGGACAATTCCCCCCCCTTTTTTTCTTCCAACCCCCTCTTATTTAATTTCCTCTCTCGTCCTTTCTTTTTCTAACTTTCTTATTTTGCTGGTCTCACTTCATTCTCTGTAAGTATTTGTGTTAATAAGGGTTGACTCTGTGATTCGAGGTTATGTATAAAAGTTACAAAATGATTGGTATTGAGATATACTAAGGTATTTGTATATATCATCATACAGATCACTGATGGATAGAATGACATGAGACCTACTTACTGTAATGTTTTCTTTTACCTGTATTGTGGATTTTGTTCCCTAATAAAAATATATTAAACAAAACAAGAATGTTGAAGAGTTGGATACAAGGACGGGAGTATTATAAATGTAATCAAGCCTAGCTCATCTTTATTAAATGCACACCAAGTGTCAATAAGTTGTAGAGTATCTAAAAAGAGTTTTAGGAAAATCCTTTGAGGAAACCGTAAGCCAGCTTCTGTCTATAGTTCGATGTGCTACCAAATTGAAGTCACCACCAACTATAACACATGGAGAATTGTAATGATCAAGTACTTAAAAAAATCTGTGGAAAAAAAAGCTATGAGTATCATTCGGAACACCCAATAAGAGGATAGTATGGGACCGGTCTAAACTACGTGGCATGTTTACTAGGGATGACACGAACACCCCTTGGTTCGGCTTGCACCAGAACCTGCGAACGGACCGAAAATTCGCACGAACGTTAGAACCCCATTGACATCTATGGGTCTCGAACGTTCAAAGACAAAAGTGCTCATTTTTTTTTTTTTTTTAAATCAGAAAATTATTTTATTGAGCCACAAAAGACAAATTACATAGCATACATCCGAGCATTAAAAATGACATCATATAGATTGTAATCTCAGAACAATAAATGTCCTCTCGACTATGTGTATTTAAAGTAAATAATGCATGTTACAGCAGTGGCAACAAATAGATTTTACGTTTATATAACAAAAAACCGTGTTGTGTGAGAGAGTAACAACTCTCCAACCCAACACAGCTACCAGACGACCAACTGGTCATCTAACCGTAAACCTTGTTCCTGGTCTGCACAAATAGGTACAATCTCATGGAAACAAAATATGAATACATCAATTATTACACCTGTCAGACAAGCAGCACTCTCTTAAACTTGAAATATCCTGTGCATAATTAGTTGTGGGGGTGCCAATCCCGGGGAGTCCAACCAGGGCTGCCATATGGAATTAAATTTCCGAGATGCATTTCTATGCTGATATGTTAGATGTTCTCTGATAAGGATATAATTTACCTGTTCTATCCATTGTTTTTTGGTTGGAACATTTACTGATAGCCAGAGTCTGGCCACCAGCTTACGAGCCAGATATAATAATCTAATTATTGCTATATTACTGGGAGGGGGATATATTTCTTCATCGATCGCTCCTAAAATGCATATCAGGGGATCCAGGGGGACCCTAATTTGGAATACTGATGAAATTAACTCGGTAACATCGCCCCAGTAACGATGTAATTTGGGGCAGCGCCACATCAAATGAATCAGTGACCCCTCTTCTCCACAACGTTTAGGACACAAGGAAGAATCTCTGCTACCCCATCTATGTAATTGTATTGGTGTACGATAAGCTCTATGTAGCAAGAATAAATGTGAAAGCCTATGCGTTTGTGATACAGAAGTTAATGGCCCTGTCTGAAGGCATATGTCCCATGTGTCTTCACTCACCTCCCCCAGGTCCTCTATCCATCTACGTCCACATGGTAAAGTTGTAGTGTCTTGTATAGCTGAAAGCAAATGTGAGTAAATGTAAGATATTAGGCCCTTTTTTTCCTGACCAAAGAAAATGTATTTTTTTAGGGGATGAGTAACAAGTGCAAGAACAGCTGACCGGCCTTGAATCTGAAGGGCATGGCGTAACTGAAGGTATCGGTAAAATTGATGTCTAGGAAGCCCAAATTCCGATTGCAACTCCATGAAAGATTTTAAAATGTTTTGGTGAAATAATTGATAAATATTATGAATTCCGGCGTTCCTCCACAATTGGAATCCCTCTAGTTTATAGACTTCTGCTAAATTCGGATTGTTCCACAGAGGAGTTTCTGCTAAGAAGCCCAGAATTTTTAATTTGGATTTAACCGTGAACCATAATTTTTTGAGAAGAACTATGGTGGGGGCCGTTTGTGGCAGGTGTAACAATCCTGCCTCCAAATTCGCCAGCACTGATGTATTTAGTGTTCCAGTTCGCAGCATGCTTTCAACCGAGTCAAAATCACTTAGTAACCCAAGACCACTCAAGTGTTGTAATTGAGAAGCATAAAAATATAGTTTAGGGTTGGGAACCGCAGCTCCTCCCCGATCTTTACCATACTGCAAGGTGGAAAGACTTATTCTAGCAACTTTTTTCCTCCAAATTAGGGATCTAAACAGTGTCTCAATACGATTAAACCACCTACGGGGTATCCATTGTGGAGAATTGTGCATAATGTACAAAAGTTGAGGTCCCCAAACCATTTTGATTAAATTTATTCTACCAATTACTGATAAGGGGAGTTTACACCAAGTATTGCATGTCATTTGAAGTCTTTTAAAAAGGGGTAGTAAATTATCTTCTAAGTATTTTTTTGGGTTGACCGACACTTGTATTCCCAGATATTTAAATGAGGAGACCACTTTAAGCGGCATTGCACTGTCCGGCAAAGTAACCGTTGGCTCATCCACCGGAAGAATGACGGATTTACTCCAGTTAATGGAGAATCCCGACAATGAACCAAAGTGCTGTATTATCTGCATCACATTCGTAAGTGAGGCCTCCACATCCCCCAGGTAAAGTAAAGTATCGTCCGCATAAAGAGAGATCTTATCAGATACTGGTCCTCTGCTAAAACCCACAATAGACTGTGAGGATCTTATCACCTCTGCCAGTGGCTCAAGGGCCAGTGCAAATAGCAGGGGTGAAAGTGGACACCCCTGTCTCGTACCCCTAAAAAGGGGAAACAAATCTGAAAGATCACCATTTACGCGGATTCTAGCCATAGGGGCTGAGTACAGCAGTTTAACCCATTGAATAAAATCGTCTCCTAAGCCAAAACGCCTCAAAGTTTCCCATAAGTATGGCCATTCAACGCTGTCGAAAGCCTTGGCAGCATCACACACAGGAAGCACCTCCATGGTTAACAGAGGACGGAATTAAAATTAGACTTGAGAAACTTAACATTAATAAATCACATCGCATCCGAGGGTACTTAGGGAACTCAGTCAGGTGATTGCCAGACCGTTGTTCCTAATTTTTATAGGAAGTCTATTGACTGGAATGGTACCAGCTGATTGGTGAAAAGCCAATGTAGCACCAATATTTAAAAAGGGCCCAAAAAACATCCCTGGGAATTACAGACCAGTTAGCCTAACATCAATAGTATGTAAACTCTTGGAGGGGATGATAAGGGACTATATACAAGATTTTAGTAATAAGAACGATATCATTAGCAGTAATCAGCATGGATTCATGAAGAATCGTTCTTGCCAAACCAATCTATTAACCATCTATGAGGAGGTGAGTTGCCATCTAGATAAAGGAAGGCCCGTAGACGTGGTGTATCTGGATTTTGCAAAAGCATTTGACACAGTTCCCCATAAACGTTTACTGTACAAAATAAGGTCCGTTGGCATGGACCATAGGGTGAGTACATGGATTGAAAACTGGCTACAAGGGCGTGTTCAGAGGGTGGTGATAAATGGGGAGTACTCAGAATGGTCAGGGGTGGGTAGTGGGGTTCCCCAGGGTTCTGTGCTGGGACCAATCCTATTTAATTTGTTTATAAACGACCTGGAGGATGGGATAAACAGTTCAATCTCTGTATTTGCAGACGATACTAAGCTAAGCAGGGCAATAACTTCTCCGCAGGATGTGGAAACCTTGCAAAAAGACCTGAACAAATTAATGGGGTGGGCGACTACATGGCAAATGAGGTTCAATGTGGAAAAATGTAAAATAATGCATTTGGGTGGCAAAAATATGAATGCAATCTATACACTGGGGGGAGAACCTCTGGGGGAATCTAGGATGGAAAAGGACCTGGGGGTCCTAGTAGATGATAGGCTCAGCAATGGCATGCAATGCCAAGCTGCTGCTAATAAAGCAAACAGAATATTGGCATGCATTAAAAGGGGGATCGACTCCAGAGATAAAACGATAATTCTCCCGCTCTACAAGACTCTGGTCCGGCCGCACCTGGAGTATGCTGTCCAGTTCTGGGCACCAGTCCTCAGGAAGGATGTACTGGAAATGGAGCGAGTACAAAGAAGGGCAACAAAGCTAATAAAGGGTCTGGAGGATCTTAGTTATGAGGAAAGGTTGCGAGCGCTGAACTTATTCTCTCTGGAGAAGAGACGCTTGAGAGGGGATATGATTTCAATTTACAAATACTGTACTGGTGACCCCACAATAGGGATAAAACTTTTTCGCAGAAGAGAGTTTAATAAGACTCGTGGCCACTCATTACAATTAGAAGAAAAGAGGTTTAACCTTAAACTACGTAGAGGGTTCTTTACTGTAAGAGCGGCAAGGATGTGGAATTCCCTTCCGCAGGCGGTGGTCTCAGCGGGGAGCATTGATAGCTTCAAGAAACTATTAGATAATCGCCTGAATGACCGCAACATACAGGGATATGTAATATAATACTGACACATAATCACACACATAGGTTGGACTTGATGGACGTGTGTCTTTTTTCAACCTCACCTACTATGTAACTATGTAATCTAATGATAGTATTGCTCTTCTGCCAGGTTTGTCAACAGGGATCTGGAGGTTGAGAAAAAGTCTTCTTATGTTAAGGGCTGTGGATCTCGATGGAATAAACCCGGATTGGTCCTTGTGGACCACTTTGTGGATGACTTTAGCTAGTCTTGTGGCCAATACCCTTGCCAACAGTTTTACATCTGTTGTTAACAACGATATGGGCCTATAAGAGTCTGGTAGATGGGCCTCTTTACCAGGTTTAAGAAGAAGGACAATAATAGCTTCATTCATGGATTGAGGTAAACTTCCTATTTTTTTGGCATCTTCAAATACTTCCTTTAAGTGTAATAATAGAGTTTCAGAGTAGCGCTTATATACCTCCGCCGGCAAGCCATCCGAGCCCGGAGACTTACCAGGAGAGGAGAGCGCCAACGCCTCCAATAGCTCCTCAGCCCTAAGGGGAGCGTTCAACTGTACTACATCCTGATTCGGGAGCTGCGGTAATTGGCATTGATCTAGAAAAGAGTTAATTTCTGTCAGGGTGGGATTGACCTTAGAGGAGTACACATCAGCATAGAAGTCTCTAAACGTGGACGATATCTCTGCATGGGAAGAAACCAAAGTGCCTGATGAGCCAGTGATTGCTTCTATGTAAGATGAGCCTTTTTGTGAGCGTATCATCATGGCAAGCATATCCCCTGTGGTTTCTCCCTTTTCAAAATATTTTTGTTGAAGAAAGAACCTTTTCTTTTCCGCAGTAGTTAACATTAGATGGTTGGCCATGTGTTGAGCCTCAAAAAAAGATTTCTCGGTGTTCTCTGAGGGGGATTCAATAAAAGCAGACTCAGCCCTCTTAACCTCTTTCAAAACAGTTTGCTCCCAGTTCTTGGTCTCGGTCTTAATGATATTAATAGATTTAATAAATTGACCTCTCAAAAAAGCTTTTAATGTGTCCCAAAAAATGCCAGGGCGAGATGAAGGTTTATTAAACCGAATAAAAAAATCAAAGTTATCACAAATGGGGTCAGGCGTAGGAAACAATGACAACCAAAACGGGTTAAGTTTCCAGTAATTCCTCTTTAAGACATCCGATGTAAGAATCTCTATACATAGGGGAGAATGATCAGAGACAGTTCTTGCTTCATAGTTTGTGGAAGTTACTAATGATAGCATTAAATCATTACCGAGACCGAGATCAATCCTGGAGAGGCCCTTGTGTGTAGCAGAAAAACATGAGTAACATTTTACTTGCGTGTGACTCATTCTCCATACATCTCTCAATCCCAGTTCCGCAATGAGGCGAGCAAAGGAAGTCTGTCCCCCTCTCATTCCACCCGAAGGGATTTTTGCGGTCATCTTATCTAGCTCGGCGTCCAAATAATTGTTAAAATCTCCAACAATAATTGCTGGTATCCCCGGGTGTTGTGAAAGGAAGGAGGCTAACGTCTTGACGACCTCTATCGAAAAAGGGGGTGGTATATATATATTTCCGATAATGCATTGTAACCCATCTAGTGAGCACACTAGAAAAACATAACGACCATACGGGTCAACAACCGATAGTGTATGAGTAAAGCTGATATTTTTACCAGAATGCTGACACCCCTGGCATAGGAAGAGAAGACAGAGTGGAACTGAACGCTAAATAATTTGGTAGAAAATTGGGATTCCTGAGCAGGTAGCATATGCGTCTCCTGAAGACACACTACTGAAGATCCCATGCGTTGAAGCATATGGAGTACAGCTAGGCGTTTCACTCTGTCTCCCAGACCTCTAACATTCCAACTAGTAAGCACTATCTGTTTAGCCATAAAACATTAAAGCATAAATAAATGAGGTTAAGCTGTAAAAGGCATATAGAGAATGCTCCAGAGAGCCACCACTATGATGTCTAGCAAGACCGTAAGAATTAGGCAGTCTTTGGTGTAGATTCTTTGAACCAGATGAGAGTAGGTTAGGCAGTACCAGGACCAATGAATTAACTGAGTCCCTGGGAACAAAAAACAAAAAGAAAGCAACGGAAAAAAACAGAAACTGTAGTGTCCACAAAGGACCCGCAACTGGGGGGCTAAATTCAGTAGCCAGCTTTGAAGAGCCAAAAGGCAACAGGCCTTGTTTTACTTGCATAAACGTAGATACCATTAACAAACTGTTCGTGCGGTATCCTCCGCCTTGGAAAGAATATTGCCATCTTGTGACCAGAACTATTATGAGCGATAATAGTTGCACCATTATTGCTTAAGTAAAAGAAAATTTCTTTCAGGGTAAGGGGAAAAACGTTGATCTTCAGGTATTTCTGCGCCTTCTGCCCAAATCTTCTCGTAAGGATTTTTCCTCTCTGTCCAGCCACTGCACCACCATCGCAGGCCTCTCAAAAAAATGTACCTCATCCCTGGCTACTACACGAAGATGAGCCGGATAGAGCATAGAATATTGTAATTCCAGAGAACGGAGTCTCTTTTTAACTTCATTGAACTGGGCTCTCTGCTTTTGTACATCAGCTGAGAAGTCTGGAAACAGTGATATTTTGGAATTTTCAATCACCAGGGCATCTCCCAGGGTGTGGGCTTTTGATAGAATTATGTCTCTGTCTCTATAATGGAGCATTTTAAAAAGAAATGCTCTAGGGGGATTGCCTGGGGGCAAGGGCCTAGACGGAACCCGATGCGCCCGCTCCACTGCAAACATGGGGGAGAATGAGTCTTTCCCAAATTTATCCAGCAGCCATTTTTCAATAAAATCAACCGGATTCCTGCCCTCCATTTTTTCAGGGATGCCAACAGCTCTGACGTTATTTCTGCGAAGCCTGTTTTCTAAATCATCGAGTTTCGCAGCGTGTTTAGCCACCATTATTTGTATGTGTGTCTCTTTGCATGGGGGCCCAGTCATCTTCTATGGTGCTAATACGTCCCTCAATAGCAGAGCTCCGATCCCTTAATTTCTGCATATCCTGACGCAGGAAAGACATCTCTGCCTTCATCCCCTTAACCTCTGATGCAAGTGCAGTAATAGAGAGATTACATGAGGTGACAGCGGAAAAGATATCCCTCAGTGTGGGTTCCTGTTCAGGCGAGCTTGTGGTTTGGGCCTTGTGTGATCTTTGGGGCATAGGTAAATTACTCACAGTATCCCAGGGCAGCAGAGCAGTGTGCGGATCTTCCAGGGGAACAGTGTCATCTGCCTCAGATTGCGAGCCGCTTCGACTCTCCGCTCCATTGCCATTTGTTTCTGGTGAGTCCCATATGTCAGACTGGGGGAAAAGCTTCTGCACAGCCTCCCTGTGTTTCGCTGCAGCCGACTTTAATGCCGCGCCACCATCTTGGGCCTCGTGGTCCGGAGCGGAGCCGCCCGTGGAGCCGCATCTGTTTTTTTTTTTAGTCATGCTGGTGTATCGCTGTGAGCGGGCGATCGTAGCTGGTGTACCAGGGGGTAATCTGGTGCCAGGTTCGGTTGGTCAGCAAAGATTTGCAGGATTTCTAAGCGGATTTTCGGCGGAGCTCACAAGACTGACTACATCCGCTGCCAAGCCACGCCCCCCGTTCAATCCGAACTTGAAAGAACTGTGCTCTATACCTGACCCACAACGTTGGTACTCCAAAGGCCAAAAGTGCTCATTTTAAAGGCTAATTTGCATGGTATTGTCATTAAAAGGGTTTGGGGACCCGGGTCCTGCCCCAGGGGACATGTATCAATGCAAAAAATGCGGCTTTAATGTAATGTCGGGTCCTGGCAATATGGATGAAAATCAGTGAGAGAAACGGCATGGGTACCCCCCAGTCCATTACCAGGCCCTTTGGGTCTTGTATGGATATTAAGGGGAATCCCACACCCAAATTAAAAAAGGAAGGTGTGGGGCCCCCAGGCCCTATATACTCTGAACAGCAGTATACAGGTGGTGCAAACAAGACAGGGACTGTAGGTTTGTTGTTAAGTAGAATCTGTTTGTAATTTTGAACTGGTAAATTTTTAACGTGTTTAGCTCCAGCCAAAAAATCTATTTTAAGCTTTTTGGAAAACATAGGGAAGGGTTATCACCCCTGTGACATTTGTTTTGCTGTCTGTGCTCCTCTTCAGAAGATTTCACCTCACTTTTTGTCCCAATGACAAATGTTTTTTGAAAATTTGGGGTTTTTAGTGAAACAAGGATTGGTGATAAAGCATCAGTGGAAAGGAGAAAAGTTTTTCCCATATTAACTCTTACATGAGAGAATTTCCCTTCCTAGGGGTAGATTTCCTCTCACTTCCTGTTATCTCCTTCCGTTTGCAAGTAGGAGTCATTTGTAAGTTGGATGTTTGAAAGTAGGGGCCTGCCCTATATACTCAGCAGAAATTTGGGCCTTAGGTGTTGTTGTGGCCTCACAGGGCCCTGCTGTGAAATATTAGATTAAGAATTGTAATTACATGCCCCTGTTGAACAGGGGCAGAAAAATTGGGCCTTTGGTGGTGGTGGTGGTGGTGGTGCTGGTGCCACAACACTGTAAGTTCTCACAGTTACTTTTGGTGGGCGCAGAAACGGGCCCTGCTCTGAAATATTAGATCAAGAATTCTAATTACATGTCCCTGTTGAACAGGGGTTGAAAAATTGGGCCTTAGGCACTGGTGCTGGTGCCACAACACTGCAACCCCTCACAGATACTCTAGTTGGAGCGCAGGAACTAGCCCTGCTGCAAAGGATTGCATCAAAAATTGTAATTACACGCCCCTGTTGAACAGGGCCTGAAAAATTGGGCCTTAGGCACTGGTGCTGGTGCCACAACACTGCAACCCCTCACAGATACTCTAGTTGGAGTGCAGGAACTAGCCCTGCTTCAAAGAATTGCATCAAAAATTCTAACTACACGCCCCTGTTAAACAGGAGCTGAAAAATTGGGCCTTAGGCACTGGTGGCAGCGCCCAGAACCAAAAATGTTCTTACAAGCTATCAGCATGATCATTGAGGAGGAAGAGGATAATTACTCAGCATAACAGGATAGTCACTCAGCATCAGCACAGGCAGTCTTTGAAAGGATCTGACATTTCAAAAAAAAATATTCGGTTACATGAGCATCAGGTGCTTGGTAGCTGGTGGTGATCCAAGGCTGATTCATTTTTATGAAGGTCAGTCGATCGACCGAGTCGGTGGACAGACGCACCCTGTGATCGGTTACAAAGCCTCCAGCAGCACTGAATGTGCATTCTGAAAGAACGCTGGATGCAGGACAGGCCAGTAGCTCAATTGCATACTGTGCAAGCTCTGGCCAGTGATTCATCCTCAAGACCCAGTAACCCAGAGGATTTTCGGTGGGAAAGGTGTCCAAGTCAGATCTTGCCCCTAGGTATTCCTTCACCATGTAAAACAGACGCTGGCGATGGTTGCTGGAACCAATCATACCTTGGGGCTGCGGACTAAAAAATTGTCTGAACGCATCGGTCAGACGGCCACCTTCTCCAACGCTCCTTCTTTGACTGACCGAAGCCTCAGCAACCCGTTGTCCAGAAACAGGAGTTTGTAACCTCCCAGTCTCTGGGAACGCGTTGCACAGACCTTTCTGCAAGGCCTCCCGTAGATGTTTCATCCTCTGCTCCCTCTGCAATGGCAAGATAAGGTCCGCAACCTTACCCTTGTAACGTGGATCAAGGAGGGTTGCCGGCCAGTATTGTTCCTTCTCCTTGATACCACGAATACGAGGATCCTTCCGCAGGCTTTGCAGGATCAGGGAGGCCATGCAGCATAGGTTTGCTGAGGCATTCAGGCCGGAGTCCTCTGGGTCACTAAGGACGACATGATCCGCAGCCACCTCCTCCCAGCTACGTACAAGTCCATGTGTTTCTTGGGACTGTAAATGATCCCTTAAAGACTGCTGCTTAAGCTGAGTGCCAGCCACCTCCATACTGACACAATCCTCCTCCTCCTCATCCTCTTCCTGTGTGATCGGCAGGCACGCAGGAACACTGTCTGCATAAAGGGGGCCTTGAGAGCTAAGGAAGTCCTCCTCTTCCTGCCTCTGTTCTGCCTCAAGTGCCCTGTCCATTATTCCACGCAGTGTGTGCTCCAACAGGTGGACAAGGGGACAGTGTCACTGATGCATGCACTGTCATTGCTCACCATCCTCGTGGCCTCCTCAAATGGTGACAGGACAGTGCATGCATCCCTGATCATGGCCCACTAGCGTGGGGAAAAAAAACAAGCTCCCCTGACCCTGTCCTGGTGCCATAGTCACACCGGTACTCATTGATGGCCCTCTGCTGCATGTGCAGCCGCTGCAGCATGGCCAACGTTAAGTTCCACCTGGTGGGCATGTCACAGATTAGGCGGTTCTTGTGCAGGTTAAATTCCTTTTGGAGGTCAGCCAGCCGAGCACTGCATTATATGACCTGCGGAAATGCACACAGACTTTCCTGGCCTGCCTCAGGACATCCTGTAAGCCTGGGTACCTGCCCAAGAACCGCTGCACCACCAAGTTAAGGACATGAGCCAAACAGGGCACATGGGTCATTTGTCCCTGTCGGAGGGCTGAGAGGAGGTTGGTGCCATTGTCGCAAAGCACCATTCCTGCCTTAAGTTGGCATGGCGTCAACCACCTCTGAAGCTGCCCCTGTAGAGCTGACAGAACTTCTGCCCCAGTGTGGCTCCTGTCCCCCAAGCACACTAGCTCAAGCACCGCATGGCATCTTTTGGCCTGTGTACTTGCATAGCCCCTTGAACGCCTACGGAGCACCGCTGGTTCCGAGGACAAAGCACAGGAAGAGGCCATGGAGGAAGAAGAAGTGGAGGGGGTGGAGGAGAGAGGTGTGTCAGAATCACTAGTAGTGGCATTTTGGAGGCGTGGTGGCGGAACAATCTCCAACACTACTGCACCTTGTCCTGCATCCTTCCCAGCTGCCGGAAGAGTCACCCAATGTACCGTGAAACTTAGGTAACGTCCCTGTCCATGCCTGCTGGACCATGAGTCAGCGGTAATACGCACCTTACCACTGATCGCCCTGTCCAGCGAGGCCAAGACATTGCCTTCCACATGCCGGTAGAAAGCCGGAATCGCCTTTCATGAAAAAAAGTGGCGTTTGGAAACCTGCCACTGAGGAACCGCACATTCCACAAACTCACGGAAGGGGGCAGAGTCTACCAACTGAAAAGGTAGCAGTTGAAGTGCTAGCAATTTTGCCAAGCTAGCATTCAACCGCTGGGCATGTGGATGGCTGGGAGCGAACTTCTTTTTGCGGTGCAGCAGCTGGGGCAGGGAAATTTGCCAGGTACAATCTGACGTCGGTGTACCGATAGGAGATTGCCCCCAAGTACTTGGCTGTGACACACCTAAATCTACACCTTCATTCCTCTCAGTGCAGGTCTCAGAGAGGACTGAAGGTATAGTGGGGTTGGAGATCCCAGCTGATGAGGAATAAGGAGAGGTCCTTTTTGTTTTTTGGTGTGGGTCTTCTAGGTACGCTTGCCAACGAACTGCATGGCAGGTCAACATATGTCTGGTCAAGCATGTGGTGCCTAAGCGGGAGATGTTTTGGCCACGCGAGATACGCTTGATACATAGAGGACTTTTGGAATAACGCACAGAGACAGCAGCGCCCTGCACATGCGGAGCTCTGAGGTGTGATGCAGTCAGTGTGCTGCCCTTAGGCTGGCCCCTGGAGGGCATCCTGCCTCATTGGTGATGTGCCTCCTCCTCTCTCCTATCAGGCACCCACATTGAGTCAGTGACCTCATCATCCCCTCCCTCCTCATCACTGGAGCAAACTTGGCAGTATGCTGCAGCAGGGGGAACATGACTGCCAGATTGCTGTGCTTCTTGGGCACCCCCTCTGTTCGTGCTCACGTTACTGGCTTCATCTAGCTCAGTATCATCATCAGAGCCTTCTAAACGCTGGGCATCCTCCTGGAGCATGTACCCAACACTGTGGTCAAATAGTTCGAGGGACTCCTTAGGAGGACATGGTGGGGCTAGGGAAGGAGTCACTGATGCCATTGAGCCGAGGGAAGAGGCGTTGGCAGCTGCTTTGCCAAACAAAGTACCCTGAGCATGGGTGAGAGAGGATGAGGAGGATGAGGACGGCTTGGTCATCCATTCCGCATGTTGCGGCTTAACATGGTCAGCTGCCGAAAAAAAAGGCCAAATGTGTCCTACGGCCACGTGCTAATGAGGATGCACTGCTGCCTCTAGACACAGAGCCTGCTTGCCCTGTTTTATTGGCTTGTGACTGTCTGCCTCTCCTTGTTGGCCTTCCAGACATACTAATGGCCTGCAGTGAGATGTAGCTGCACTAAGCTAGGATATATATATATATATATATATATATATATATATATATATAAATATATATATATATAAATATATATATAATATATATATATATATATTTATGATACTGCAGCTAGCAAAATCAACTGCCTGCCTGTAGTATTATTAGTATGAGAACACCACCAATCTTCTACAGGTAGCTTTAGCTGAACACTGTGCAGAGGTCGCACTACACTAACGTATAAATAATGTAGCTGCCTGCGATAGTGATAGGATCAGGAAAACAACACCAACCTTCTACAGGTAGCGTTAGCTGAACACTGTGCAGAGGCCGCACTACACTAACTTGTAGCTTTAGCTCAGGGGTCTCAAACTGGCGGCCCTCCAGCTGTTGCAAAACTACAAGTCCCATGAGGCATTGCAAGGCTGACAGTTACAAGCATGACTCCCACAGGCAGAGGCATCATGGGACTTGTAGTTTCGCAACAGCTGGAGGGCCACCAGTTTGAGACCCTTGCTTTAGCTGAACACTGTGCAGAGGTCGCACTACACTAACTTGTAGCTTTAGCTGAACACTGTGGAGAGATCGCACTACACTAACTTGTAGCTTTAGCTGAACACTGTGCAGAGGTCGCACTGCACTAACTTGTAGCTTTAGCTGAACACTGTGCAGAGGTCTCACTACACTAACTTGTATCTTTAGCTGAACACTGTGTAGAGGTCGCACTACGCTAAAAAATAATGTAGCTGCCTGTGGTAGTGATAGGATCAGAAAAACACCACCAATCTTCTACAGGTAGCTTTATCTGAACACTGTGCAGAGGTCGCACTACACTAACTGTAAATACTGTAGCTAATAGGACTAATAGGATCAGAAGAACACCAGCAATTTTCTTCAAATACTGTAACAACACCTGCCTGCCTGTCAGTAGGAAGATAATAACAGGAACGGCTATATATATATATATATATATACAACACCTGGGATGCATATATATATATATATATATATATATATATATATATATATATATATATATATATAGATATATCTATATCTATATCTATATATATATACAACACACTGTAAGTGCAGATAACTGACTGACTGTCCTGCCTAATCTATCTAACTTAAATCAAATGACACTGTCTCTCTGTCTCTGTCTCTCAACGCCGGAACACACTACACAGGGCTGACGTGCAGGTGGCCTTATATAGTGTGGGGCGTGTACTAAACCCCCTGAGCCATAATTGGCCAAAGCCACCCTGGCTTTGGCCAATTACAGCTCTCTGTACAGATGGCGCTGTGATTGGCCAAGCATGCGGGTCATAGTGCATGCTTGGCCAATCATCAGCCAGCAATGCACTGCGATGCCGCAGTGAATTATGGGCCATGACGCGCCACTCGAATTTGGCGCGAACGGCCCATATCGTTCGCAATTCAGCGAACGGTCGAACAGACGATGTTCGAGTCGAACATGGGTTCAACTCGAACGCGAAGCTCATCCCTAATATTAACCAATGCCTGGAGCCTGGCGCCCAAGATGGGTGAACTAGAGATACTGTTGTACGAGGAGGATTTGGATTTTGTTTTGACCTGGTTCAACAGCTCTCATGATTGGCTGGCAACCATTCAAGGGTATTCCCTTTATCACAGGGATAGAGAGGTTAAAAAAGGGGGGGTATGTCTCTATACCAAGAATAATGTACAAGTGAATGTGAGAGATTACATCACTAAAGGAGCCAGGGAGGAGGTGGAATCCTTATGGGTAGAGCTTCAAAGGGATGAAGCTAAGGAGAAAATAATACTGGGAGTATGTTTTAGGCCCCCTAACCTGAGGGAGGAGGGGGACCGCCTATCACAATTTGGATTAGCAGCAAGGATGGGAAGTGTCATCATAATGGGGGATTTGAATTATCCAGACATAGACTGGGCGGAGGGAACCACACATATGTCTAAGGCTCGCCAGTTCCTAAATGTCTTTCAGGACAATTTCATGGGTCAGATGATAAATGCACCAACTAGAAATAAAACATTACTAGATCTACTGATTACCAACAATACAGTGAAAATGGGGAACAATCAGTGCAAACAAATATAGATCACAAATAGATATGCAAGCTGGACACTTAGGTAATCACATATGCCTACAGTCGTATATAATAATGGGGGTAGTGCAGCGCAATAGAAAAAGTAAACTAAGAAAATCCAATATAAATCCAGAAGATAATGGCTGTCACATATCCTATGGCACATGAATGGTGAATAGGCAATCTCGCAAATGGCCATAAGCAGCTTCTCCCGGATAAACAAAAATTGCGCTTACCAGATTCCGTGGACCTCTGCGAGCAGAGGTCAAACTCGCATGTATCCCCAAGGGATGGTGGTGATGCCTGGTGCAGTCTTGCAGATTCTCTGTGGAGTCTGATGTGACAACCTGCCAGCAGATAAGTGTCCGAATTCTGGATAGCTGAGGCCAGTGGAGATGTGTACTGATCGTTCCAATGAGTAAAAAATGGGAACAAAATCTAAGTGCACTCCATATAAAATGTAGTTTATTTAAAAGTCTATAAACATGGGTTAAAAACGAGCGCTCCATGGCGCAACACTAAAGGATAGGCGACAGCCCAATCCTATGGCTAATAGCTGACAAGCACAGTGTGGCAGCGGGTGACGTCCACATGAAAAGCTCCTCCTCCTTACGTCCTGGCTGGATTTTGCCAGCGAGGGGTGGAGCTTAATGATCACCCGGCAGTTTATAAAGAGAAGGGGAGTGTCTGCAGGGATTATTGCGGCCAAGAAGAGAGAGGAAGATTTCCATGGCAACTACACACCGCAGAAACACCTCCCATGTATATGTAGATGCGGAGAGTCTCAATACAGGCAGTGGAGGAACCGGAAATAAGCTGACCTCCACTTATTAGTACGGGGACACCTCCTCTAGTCACCTGCCCTGACAGCAGGTATTATAAAGCATGAAATAAGGGCAATTATGTGTCCCAGTTTGGTTAAAGGCATAAACCAAATTCTATAGATTATTAACAGGACCTCTGTCAGGTCACCTTTAGGCTAGGTGACAGATGCACACCGCTGGGATCAGGAGTGCACCGCAAGGCAGTGGACCCTAGGACTGACTGCTGCGGATTGAACCCTGGAAGGTTTTGGAAGCAGGTCTACAGGATAAATAACATGGATCCCAGTGGGAGCTAGAGCATAGATTCCCCAGGGCGCAGAGTCTAAGAGCCAGCAGGTGTTCACCAGAGACTCTAGTGGTGAGGATGGACTGTGCTGCAGTCTGGCTCCAGGGCGCGGCCCCCAGGGTCTCACAGCTCACGCTCACCTTAGACTTACAGGAGAGGAGGAAGGAGGCAGCAGGCTGGAACGACAGGGAAGTGAGGGGTAAGCCAAAGGTCAGGGCGACTAGCAGACAAGGATAAACATAACACGCCAAAGTTCAGGGTAACAAGCAAACAGGGATAGCCGAGAACAGGCCAAAGTCGGTAACAGGAATCAGATGTAGGAAACACAGCAAGTACACACGGAGGCTAACACACAATGGTTGATCAGCGCTGCTGGCTTGCAGTGCACAGGTTAATATAGGGTTCCCTGATAGGGCCTGGGGTGGGGCCATGCTTAGAGGAGAGATTATAAAACCAGTCAGGTGAGAGGCAGCTGGTCTTTAGAGATGAACACATGGAGACAGGTAAGCTGACAGAAAACTCTATTGCATAACCCTGACAGTACCCCCCCTCTTATGAGGCCTCCCCCATCCCCCGCCTGGGCCCTGGCTTAAAGGGAAACTCCAGATGAAACCTCCTCAACAGACGAGGCACAAAGATCTCAGATGCAGTGATCCAAGACCTCTCCTCAGGACCAAACCCTTCCCAATGTACGAGGTACTGAAGAATGCCTCTACGGCGCCGGGAATCAAGAACTTGACTAACCTCGTACTTAAGATTTTCCTCAGAGACCGAAACCGAGGTAGGGAGAGGACGTATTGAGGGCTAAACGCTTCTTAGGAATGGGTAAAGGCATAAGAAGACCATCAGGAGTCTGAGCAGGGTCCCCCAGACCCTTAAAGATGAGCTGGACATCCAGCACAGGATCATCAGACTGGGCAGAAGTCAGTGGATCCCTGAGACCAGGTTGGTTAGAAAGTGATGTGTCACAGAAGTCAAGCTGGATAGCTTCACTGGGCATAGGCTGAACTGGTGCAGAGGCCAACTGAACAGCATTGCCAGGTGCAGCGACCACCAGAATGGCATCACAGGGCGTAGCGACTGTGGAACTGGTAGACGAGTCAGCCTGGGTGTGCGTCCAAGGGGGTCCAGGAACAGGCAAAGGTAAATGACCATGCAAACTGGAGTGAATGATCGGCTCAAGTTCACAGGTGGGCTCCCCATCCAGAGTGCCACATGACCCAGAGAGTGCCTCAGCCCGACTATTGCAGGAGACATTCCAGAAATCGCTATAAGCAGCGGGAAGAGCAGAAGATACTGGGATGGTGGCAACAGGGAGTTTCTCTTTTGGGGTAACCTTGAGTAGGCAGGAAGAGGAACAGGAGGAACCCCAGGCCAGGATCTGTCCAGCAGTCAAGTCATTGTGTGGAGAATGGAACTGTAACCAAGGAAGACCTAATATGATAGGAGCTGAAGCCTTAGGTAAGACAAGGAAGGATATCCACTCCTGGTGGAGTGTCCCTACCGACATCTTAACAGGGAGGGCCTGGAAGCGGATAGGACCCCCTGGGAGAACAGTGCCATCAATCGCCAAGACCACCAATGGCGTTCAAAGGGGCAAAAGGGTAAGTCTCATGGAAGATGCAGTTTCCCAATCCATGAAATTGCCAGCAGCTCTGGAATCCAGATGTTCCAAGACCGAACAAAAGGAAGCGCCGACATGAAGGAACACAGAAAGAAGAAGACGAGAAGGTGAAGGTGATACTTCAGGGTCTAATACTCCACCTTCCAGATGTATTAGTCCCGATTGTTTTTCCGGACGAAGAGAATAAGTGTCACGAAAATGACCTTTGGTCCCACAATAGAGGCACAGGCCCAGAGTTCTGCGCCTAGCGTGTTCTTCAGGAGACAACTAGGTCCAGCCCAGCTGCATGGGTTCCTCAGAGGGCAGGGGGTGCTCCTCGGATTGAAGAGAAGGGACTGGGAGCTCAAGCTGCCTAAGGAACGGGGAGTGCTGGCGTCATTTTTCCAGCGCCCTCTCCTGAAAGCGAATATCAATCTGGTTATACAAGGTGATGACACCGTCCAGATCAGCAGGAAGGGATCTTCCTGCTAATTCATTCTTCACTCTATCAGAGAGGTCATGTAAAAAGGTTGCAGCTAGGGCCTCATTATTCCAGCTCAATTCAGCTGTGAGGATACGGAACTGAAGAGCATACTGTCCCACAGAAGCGGACTCTTGACGGAGACGTAAAAGAGCGCTAGCTGCTGAGGAGACATGACCCGGTTCCTTGAAGATATTCCGAAAAGGTTTCAAGAAATCAGACAGGCTAGAAACCACTGGATCATTCGGTTTCCACAGAGGGGCAGCCCAAGCTAGCACCTCGCCAGACAAGAGGGATAAAATATAGGCTACTTTCGCCCGATCTGACAGGAAGTTTTGGGGCTGAAGTTCAAAATGAATTGTGCACTGGCTAAGGAACCTCCTGCAAGCCTTGGAGTCCCCAGAGAAACGGGCCGGAGCTGGCAGTTGTAATAAATGTGTGGCTGCGACTGGTGCGATAGGTGCAGCCGCAGATAGCGGTTGAGGTTGTTGAACCGGGGGTCCTAATGAGGCCTGAACCTGTTCAAAACGAGATGCCAAATCCTGAAGGAATCGCATCACTTGGGTCTGATGCGAGTCCTGAGTCTCAAGTCTGCGAACTAAGCCATGCAAATGGATCATCTGCGGGTATCGGCACATCAGCCGGGTCCATGGCTGATCAAACTGTCAGGTCACCTTGAGGCTAGGTGACAGATGCACACCGCTGGGATCAGGAGTGCACCGCAAGGCAGTGGAACCTAGGACTGACTGCTGCGGATTGAACCCTGGAAGGTTCAGGAAGCAGGTCTACAGGATAACTAACATGGATCCCAGTGGGAGCTAGAGCATAGATTCCCCAGGGCGCGGAGTCTAAGAGCCAGCGGGTGTTCACCAGAGACTCTAGTAGTGAGGATGGACTGCGCTGCAGGCTTCCTCCAGGTCGCGGCCCCCAGGGTCTCACAGCTCACGCTCACCGTAGACTTACAGGAGAAGAGGAAGGAGGCAGCAGGCTGGAACGACAGGGAAGTAAGGGGTAAGCCAAAGGTCAGGGCGACTAGCAGACAAGGATAAACATAACACGCCAAAGGTCAGGGTAACAAACAGACAGGGAGAGTCGAGAACAGGCCAAAGTCGGTAACAGGAATCAGACGTAGGAAACACAGCAAGTACAGACGGAGGCTAACACACAATGGTTGATCAGCACTGCTGGCTTGCAGTGCAAAGGTTAATATAGGGTTCCCTGATAGGGCCAGGGGTGGGGCCATGCTTAGAGGAGAGGTTATAAAACCAGTCAGGTGAGAGGCAGCTGGTCTTTAGAGATGAACACATGGAGACAGGTAAGCTGACAGAAAACTCTATTGCATTACCCTGACAACCTCTATCCCGCTGCCATTACTGTGTAAAAATAAAAACATGACATACCTTTACAATAAACACAATTAAAAACTAAAAGAACCCGAAAAAGAGGCTAAAAAAAGGAAGGAAAAAGAAAAAAGAAAAAGAAAGAAACATCCATAAAAATAACTACTACTTATTAAAAAATAAAACAGTTGAGGTCAAATTCTACATTTAACCCCTTGGGAACCATAGCCTGCGTCTCATGAATCCACATGGATTCACGCTGGCTTAGCTGCCTGATGAAATTCCCTCCCCTCCAATGTGGATGCACTTTTTCTAAGCCCCAGAATTGTAAGCACCTGGGATTCCTCTCGTGAAAAATTCTAAAATGTTTAGAAACATTATGTGTAACTAATCCTCTTTTAATATTGTTTACATGTTCGGCTATGCGGACTCCCATGGGTCTGGAAGTTCTGCCTATATATTGGAGGCCGCAGTCGCGCTGCAACATGTAAACAACCACTACTGTGTTGCACGTAATAAAACTTTTTATCTGATAAGACTTATTCGTAGCTGATGCGGTAAACTCTTTACTCCTTTTGAGATTGTGTCTGTATTGTTTACATGCTGGACATTTCCCGCAGGCGTAGAAACCTGTCAGGAAATTTAAAATCTGATTATCTTCTTTGCTCTTAGGGGGGTCAATTGCACTTGGTGCCAAAATATCCCTTAATGTGGGCGGTCTTCTACAGACAATTCTTGGGCGCAAGGGCAACACTGACCCCAGGACACTGTCCTTTTTTAAAAAGTCCCTTATGACCGATTGCGAGATAGCCTATTCACCATTCATGTGCCATAGGATATGTGACAGCCATTATCTTCTGGATTTATATTGGACTTTCTTAGTTTACTTTTTCTATTGCGCTGCACTACCCCCATTATTATATGCGACTGTAGGCATATGTGATTACCTAATCACAATGTGTCCAGCTTGCATATCTATATGTGATCTATATTTGTTTGCACTGATTGTTCCCCATTTTCACAGTTTTGATTATATCACATTCCTTTCAGCTGTATTCATGGAAGTGTTTTCTTTTTTGAAACATAGAGAGGTCAAACTCAATGAAGTGTTTTCTAACACCCAGCCCTCCAATGTTTCAGATGATCTACCCACCTGCTTTAGAAAAATAGGTTATATATATATGAAAAAAAGATTAAAGCTTGGTGGGAAATTGTTACTTTTGAGGAGTACACAAAGAGCAATTTAGTCCCCAGGAGACTCAGGTGGGATCTTCCCCCTAATGACGGCCTCATTGACGAGGAGTCAGTTTTAGAATGGTTTAACTTTCTTGATAAAAAAGGACATGAACTCATTGATTTTTTATTGCTTAGAAAACAGAGGAAAATGAAAATTTTAGATAAACAAATTGCGGATTTGAAAACCAAGATTGAGCCACTCCAAAATGAATCTGAATTTTCTAGGCTTTCTGGTGAATTAAAAAACAAAATGATGAAATGGGATAAAGAAACTCAGGAAAAGAAAAAGAGTAAATACATCAGGGATTCTGGTAACTACTCTAAAGGAGAGGTTTTTAAATGGCAATCTAGAATACAGATGGTAGATCCTGGGCTCACTAACATTTCTTCCTTGCCAGTTGTACCTAGACCGCCTCCCAGCACCCCTATTCCCCAACCCAGACCCGCTAATCCACAGGGAGCTATTCCCAAAGGATATGTGTATTCTAATTTCTAATAACAGAGGGTGGGGACAATTCACTAGAGGGGCTAACAGGAGAGGTAATCAACACCCTATGCCATATAATCAAGGGTATAGAGAGGACAGCTGCCCCCCCATACTTCTAGAGGGAGATATTCTAGCAACACTTTAAATAGGGGCCACCATGTACACAACGATCATTATCAGAGTTATGGAGAGAATGATAATCAGTATGACCAAGCCCCTATATCCATTCACAATAGGTTTGCGCCATTGTTTACTGATGACTCCTACCGAGGGGATGTTTTTTTAGGGAATCCTTAGCCCCATTGGCAGACACCATGGGGGCACACTCCTACTGGAAGCACAAAAAAGGGCAAAAGAAGGGAAACAGAGGGAGAAGAGCCGGACGAAAACTTCAAAAGGCAAAAATTCCATTAGGCACAGGGATTTATAACATTAGCGGTACTGATTTATCAGAAGAGGAACTCAAAGTTTTGCATAAAGGACTTAAATTCACTCCAGTTAGGAATTTTAATAAATTCCAAACCTACATTAGCTTACAAAAGTTCATTAGGACTCTTAATATCAAAAGGTATTTCTTGTCAAGACCTCGTGAAAGGTCAAGCCAAGCCAACTCTGATTCACTCTGGTTTGGTAAATAAGTCAATCTTTAACCCTCCCAAGAATGATCACCGCCATATTAAAGTGTTCAAAAATATGGTGGCCAGTGACTTACAGGATATGAAAATTAAGAAAGTAGGTGATCCCTCATATCTAAAGAAGGGTATAAGTACATTGGAGAAGAATAAAAATGTGGTGATCCGCCCTGCGGATAAGGGGGGAGGAGTGGTGGTTATGAGAAAATCCTATTATAAATTAGAAATGGAACGTCTACTACCAGATAGAAATACTTATCAATTGCTAGGAAACGACCCGGTTTTCAAATTCAAAAACGAGTTACAAACGCTCATTTCCTTGGAAAAAAATCAGGGAGTGCTGAATAAAAAAGAGGCATCATACTTAGATCCTTGCACCTGTAGATGACCAGTAGTGTATTTTTTGCCCAAAATACACAAGGATGCACGATCCCCTCCAGGCCGACCCATTGTAAATGGTATTGACTCCGTTACAGCATGCCTGGGTCAATACATAGACCATTTTTTTAAACCGCTGGTATCCACCACCAAAGCGTATCTTAAAGGTACGAAACACATCATCCAAATTTTAGAACATATTCCATGTAAAGAAAATAGCCTTCTTGTAACCGCTGACGTGAGCTCGTTATACACCATCATTGGGCATCAAGATGCCCTTGATTCTGTTAAATGGGTGCTTGATGGATCTTCTCTTCCCTCCCCGTTGCAAGATTTCCTTTTGAAGGCATTCGATTTTTGTCTGGCCAGAAATTATTTCTGGTACAACGGAAAGGTTTTTTTTACAAACTCTCGGAGTAGCCATGGGTGCCCGTTTTGCGCCCAGCATTGCTAACATTTTCATGGCACTGTGGGAGGAGGAATTTGTCTTTGGGGTAGACCAGCTCAGCTGGTCTACTACCAAAGATATATAGACGATCTCATCATTATTTGGGAGGGTGATATTATCAGCCTCCAACTGTTCATGTCCCGGCTCAATGGCAACAGTAAGGGGATCCATCTGTCTTGGAATGCTGATGCTGGACGCATAGCCTTCCTAGACTTGGAAATCTTTAAAGAAGGGGACAGTTTTAAGACCAGAAACCATTTTAAGCCGACCGACATAAACAGCTTTATTCCGTTAGATAGCTGTCACCATTACTCCTGGCTATATAACGTCCCAAAGGGACAATTCATCTGTTTAAGGAGGAATTGTGCCCTAGATTCGGACTATTTTGTACAAGCCTACACATTGGCTGACCGCTTTTTACAAAAGGGTCATGCCAAGGAACACATTACAGCTGATATCATTAGTGTCGGAAACCTTGACCGTACCGCTCTGGTTAGCAATACAGATAGAAAACAGCAATCTAAGGGTGACTTTGAATACAAAATTATCCTTGACTACAACATTCAGTACAAGAGATTTGAGAGGATAGTTAATAAGCATTGGGACATTTTAAAAAAGGACAGTGATCTGGGGTCAGTGTTGCCCTTGCGCCCAAAATTTGTCTATAGAAGACCGCCCACATTAAGGGATATTTTGGCACCAAGTGTAATTGACCCCCCTAAGAGCAAAGAAGATAATCGGATTTTTAATTTCCTGACAGGTTTCTACGCCTGCGGGAAATGTCCAGCATGTAAACAATGCAGACACAATCTCAAAAGGAGAAAAGAGTTTACCGCATCAGCTACGAATAAGTCTTATCAGATAAAAAGTTTTATTACGTGCAACACAGTAGGGGTTGTTTACATGTTGCAGTGCGACTGCTGCCTCCAATATATAGGCAGAACTTCCAGACCCATGGGAGTCCGCATAGCCGAACATGTAAACAATATTAAAAAAGGATTAGTTACACATAATGTTTCTAAACATTTTAGAATTTTTCACGGGAGGAACCCCAGGTGCTTACAATTCTGGGGCTTAGAAAAAGTGCATCCACATTGGAGGGGAGGGAATTTCATCAGGCAGCTAAGCCAGCGTGAATCCATGTGGATTCATGAGACGCAGGCTATGGTTCCCAAGGGGTTAAAGTTTTATTTTTATGGATGTTTCTTTCTTTTTCTTTTTTCTTTTTACTTGCTTTTTTTAGCCTCTTTTTCGGTTCTTTTAGTTTTTAATTGTGTTTATTGTAAAGGTATGTCATGTTTTGACTTTTACACAGTAATGGCAGCGGGATAGAGATCCTGTTAATAATCTATATAATTTGGTTTATGCCTTTACCCAAACTGGGACACATAATTGCCCTTATTTCATGCTTTATAATACCTGCTGTCAGGGCAGGTGACTAGAGGAGGTGTTCTTGTATTAATAAGTGGAGGTTAACCTATTTCTGGTTCCTCCACTGCCTGTATTGAGACTCTCCGCATCTACGTATACATGGGAGGTGTTTCAGCGGTGTGTGGTTGCGATGGAAATCTTCCTCTCTCTTCCTGGCCGCCGTAATCCCTGCGGACACTCCCCTTCTCTTTATAAACTTCCGGGTGATCGTCAAGCTCCACCCCTCACTCACGAAGTCCAGCCAGGACGTAACGCCGCGTACGGGGGAGGAGCTTTTCATGTGGACCATCACCCGCTGCCTCATTGTGCTTGTCAGCTATTAGCCATAGGATTGGGCTGTCGCCTATCCTTTAGTGTTGCGCCGTGGAGTGCTCGTTTTTAACCCATGTTTATAGACTTTTAAATAAACTACATTTTATACAGAGTGCACTTAGATTTTGTTCCCATTTTTTACTCATTGGAACGATCAGTACACATCTCCACTGGCCTCAGCTATCCAGAATCCGGACACTTATCTGCTGGCAGGTTGTCACATCAGACTCCACAGAGAATCTGCAAGACTGCACCAGGCATCACCACCATCCCTTGGGGATACATGCGAGTTTGACCTCTGCTCGCAGAGGTCCACGGAATCTGGTAAGCGCAATTTTTGTTTATCCGGGAGAAGCTGCTTATGACCGATTGCGAGATTGCCTATTCACCATTCATGTGCCGCAGGATATGTGACAGCCATTATCTTCTGGATTTATATTGGAGTTTCTTAGTTTACGTTTTCTATTGCGCTGCACTACCCCCATTATTATATACCAACAATACAGACCTGATCAGGGATGTGGAAATATGGGGCAATTTGGGAAACAGAGATCACAGATCAATTGGCTTCAGTATAAATCACACAAATAAGAAACATAAGGGGAATACAAAGACACTGAATTTCAAAAGAGCAAACTTCCCTAAACTACAAACCTTGCCAGAAGGCATAAATTGGGATAAAATTTTAGGAACAAAGAACACGGAGGAGAGATGGGTTTGCTTTAAGAGCATATTAAATAAAGGCATTAGCCAGTGTATTTCATTGGGTAATAAATTTAAAAGAGCGAACAAAAGTCCTGGATGACTTAACTCCAATGTAAAAATGCGTATACATTAAAACCTTGGATTGTGAGCATAATTTGTTCCAGAAACATGCTTGTAATCCGAAGCGAATATCCCATAAGAAATCATGGAAACTCAAATTATTTGTTCCACAACCATTTATTCATAGGTCCTTCAGTTTATAGTCCATATAAAAAGATTATAGCAATGTGACCAGGTTGTGTAACCATAAAATGTCCATCCACAAATGGAAGCCTCCACAAGGGGATTAGAAGCAAAATCCAACAGGAGCTAGAGAGTATAAAAGAGAAGAGAGGCGCCTCTAAGTGTAGCAATATGTTTCTAAATCTTGTACCTTCATTAAATGTAACCATATTGCTACACTTAGAGGCACCTCTCTCCTTTTTTACACTCATTTGTGACATGACGCTACTTGTATATCTAGACATCGTTTGTATATCAAGTCAAAGTTTATTTAAAAATTTTGTTTGTCTTGAAAAATGCTCTCAAACCAAGTTACTTTTAAACCAAGGTTTTACTGTAAAAGCAAAGGAGAAGGCTTTCAAAAAATACAAGGTTGAGGGATCATCATCAGCATTCAGATTTTATAAAGAATGCAACAAGAAATGTAAGGGTGCAATTAGGGTGGCTAAGATAGAACAAGAAAGACACATAGTGGAGGAGAGCAAAAAAAAATCCCAAGAATTTTTTTAAGTGTTTAACCACTTCAGCCCCGGAAGGATTTACCCCCTTCCTGACCAGAGCACTTTTTACAATTTGGCACTGCGTCGCTTTAACTGCTAATTGCGCGGTCATGCAATGCTGTACCCAAACGAAATTTGCGTCCTTTTCTTCCCACAAATAGAGCTTTCTTTTGATGATATTTGATCACCTCTGCCGTTTTTATTTTTTGCTCTATATACGGAAAAAGACCGAAAATTTTGAAAAAAATTATATTTTCTACTTTTTGTTCTAAAAAAAATCCAATAAACTCAATTTTAGTCATACATTTAGGCCAAAATGTATTCAGCCACATGTCTTTGGTAAAAAAAATGTCAATAAGTGTATATTTATTGGTTTGCGCAAAAGTTATAGCGCCTACAAACTAGGGTACATTTTCTGGAATTTACACAGCCTTTAATTTATGACTGCCTATGTCGTTTCTTGAGGTGCTAAAATGGCAGGGCAGTACAAAACCCCCACAAATGACCCCATTTTGGAAAGTAGACACCCCAAGGAAATTGCTGAGAGGCATGTTGAGCCCATTGAATATTCATTTTTTTGTCCCAAGTGATTGCATGGTGAGTATTTTGCAGCTCGCATTTGTTTTTTAAAATAAAGAAAGACGAGAAAAAAATTTTTTTTTTTTCTTTTTTCAATTTTCAAAACTTTGTGACAAAAAGTGAGGTCTGCACAATACTCACTATACCTCTCAGCAAATAGCTTGGGGTGTCTACTTTCCAAAATGGGGTCATTTGGGGGGGGGGGGTTGCCCACCTGGGCATTCCATGGCCTCCGAAACTGTGATAGGCAGTGAAGAGTGAAATCAAAAATTTACGGCCTTAGAAAGCCTGAAGGCGGTGCTTGGTTTTCGGGGTCCCGTACGCAAAAAAAATAAAAAAAATAAAAAATTGTCTCTTTCCCGCAACTTGTGTCACAATATAAAATATTCCATGGACTCGACATGCCTCTCAGCAAATAGCTTGGGGTGTCTACTTTCCAAAATGGGGTCATTTGGGGGGGTTTTGAACTGTCCTGGCATTTTATGCACAACATTTAGAAGCTTATGTCACACATCACCCACTCTTCTAACCACTTGAAGACAAAGCCCTTTCTGACACTTTTTGATTACATAAAAAAAAAAAAATTTTTTGCAAGAAAATTACTTTGAACCCCCAAACATTATATATTTTTTTAAAGCAAATGCCCTACAGATTAAAATGGTGGGTGTTTCATTTTTTTTTTCACACAGTATTTGCGCAGCGATTTTTCAAACGCATTTTTTGGGGAAAAAACACACTTTTTTAAATTTTAATGCACTAAAACACACTATATTGCCCAAATGTTTGATGAAATAAAAAAGATGATCTTAGGCCGAGTACATGGATACCAAACATGACATGCTTTAAAATTGCGCACAAACGTGCAGTGGCGACAAACTAACTACATTTTTAAAAGCCTTTAAAAGCCTTTACAGGTTACCACTTTAGATTTACAGAGGAGGTCTACTGCTAAAATTACTGCCCTCGATCTGATGTTCGCGGTGATACCTCACATGCATGGTGCAATTGCTGTTTACATTTGACGCCAGACCGACGCTTGCGTTCGCCTTAGCGCGAGAGCAGGGGGGACAGGGGTGCTTTTTTTTTTTTTTTTCTTTATTATTATTTTTTTTTATCTTATTTTTAAACTGTTCCTTTCATTTTTTTTTAAATCATTTTTATTGTTATCTCAGGGAATGTAAATATCCCCTATCATAGCAATAGGTAGTGACAGGTACTCTTTTTTTAAAAAATTGGGGTCTATTAGACCCTAGATTTCTCCTCTGCCCTCAAAGCATCTGACCACACCAAGATCGGTGTGATAAAATGCTTTCCCAATTTCCCAATGGCGCTGTTTACATCCGGCGAAATCTAAGTCATAAAATGCTCGTAGCTTCCGGTTTCTTAGGCCATAGAGATGTTTGGAGCCACTCTGGTCTCTGATCAGCTCTATGGTCAGCTGTCTGAATCACCGGCTGCATTTTCAGGTTCCCTGTTGAGACAGGAGTGCCAGAGAAAAACACGGAAGACGTTGGGGGGGGGCATTCCCTCCCACGGCTTGTAAAAGCAGTCTAGAGGCTAATTAGCCACTAGGATTGCTTTTACATGAAAGCCGACCGCTGGCTGAAAAGAATGATACCAAGATGATACCTAAACCTGCAGGCATCATTCTGGTATAACCACTCAAAGTCGTGAATGGCGTACCTGAAGACAAAAAAATGGTTAACACAGTAAACGGTAAAGTATAAAAAATTGCATACCTGAAAAGCAAACATGATAAAACATAATAACAATAAAACATTGCAGAATAGAATACAGTAAAAAACAGCAGAACAATAAAGAGAGAATAGAGAGAGAGAGAACAATAAAACGACAACTATTTTTTTTTTATATTATATTTTTGTATGTGTTTTTTTTTTTTTACACTTTTTTTTGTAACTGTAACTTTTATAACTGTAACCGGTTCCAGGTTCAGGTCTCTCAAAATGCGATGGCATTTTGGGAGACCCTGTGAAAGTGTGCCTAGTCTGTGCAATGCTGTACCCTGCGCTAATACTCAACTAGTGCATGGTAGCGTTCAAAACATTCACCAATGCAAAGACCAGGATTGTCAGGACAGGAGGGACAATAATAGCGGGTGTCACGCCTATATCCGCGCTTGCTGCAGACACGACATCTTTTTTGGGGGGGTTCGTTGGGTAGGGGTACTCGGGAGGACATAAAGAAAATGCCTCTCATGCAGCCGACTGCATTTGGTTGGGGATGTGAATGGGGGAAGTACGGGCGCTGCAGAAGCGGTGGGTTCCCAATTAGGATTGGCGAATCCAGCAGGAAGGGCACTATGGGCACGACGGGCCTGTGTTTGTCTTTTTGGTGGCAGCGGGACACTACTTGTGCTTGCCACCTCACCAGCTTGAACTGCACTTATGGGACTCGCCAAGTCACCAAGTGTTACTGCAGTGCTGGTTTGACTATGACCAGGGTGTACTAGGCCGCTGGTGCTTGCCAGTTCACCAAAACGCTACCAAAAAAACTGTTAGCGATGGCAGGAATCAGGCCTGACTCTGTGAACGCTGCAGTTATGCGTTTAGTGTTGTAAGTGACAGTGATCGATCGACTGCACTTGGGTGGGCTGGGCTGGGCCGGGCGGAGGGGCAAAAAGCAGGTGCTAGCAGGTATCTGGGCTGATCCCGCTAACACTGCGTTTTTGGGAACCCTAAACTGCTGGGGACGCCAGTATAGATCTGATCGGATCAGATATTGATCCGTTCAGATACTATACCACTAAGGGAGGTGTACGGTGCGTGCGTGGGTGTTAGCGGTACTGGTGCTAACCTGACGCTGCCTGGGGCTGGTGCTTGCCAGTTCACCAAAACGCTACCAAAAAAAACTGTTAGCGATCGCAGGGATCAGGCCTGACTCTGTGAATGCTGCAGTTATGCGTTTAGTGTTTTGTAAGTGACAGTGATCGATCGATACTGCACTTGGGTGGGCTGGGCTGGGCCGGGCGGAGGGGAAAAACGCAGGTGCTAGCAGGTATCTGGGCTGATCCCGCTAACACTGTGTTTTTGGGAACCCTAAACTGCTGGGGACGCTAGTATAGATCTGATCGGATCAGATATTGATGCGTTCAGATACTATACCACTAAGGGAGGCGTATGCTGCGTGCGTGGGTGTTAGCGGTACTGGCGCTAATCTGACGCTGCCTGGGGCGATGCATATCACCGCCGGGCGATCAGGGGGCTAAACCTTTATTCGGTAATAAACGGCGGGTGCCCTGACACTATAAAAAAACAAACTAACTAACCAGCGTCACCCGTAATGGTTATACGGTGATCAGTGGTGAAAGGGTTAACTAGGGGGCAATCAAGGGGTTAAAACATTTATTAGATAGTAAATGGGGGTCCCTGACGCTATAAAACGCTGACGGCAAACCTAAATATTTACCTCCCTAACTAGCGTCACCAGCGACACTAATACAGCAATCAGAAAAATGATCGCTTAGTGACACTGGTGACGGGGGGTGATCAAGGGGTTAAAACTTTATATGGGGGGTAGGGGGGTATCCTAGACCTAAAGGGGGCTAACCCTAACTGCCCTAACACACTAACTGTCACAAACTGACACCAATGCAGTAATCAGAAAAAAAAACCTGCTTGGTGTCAGTTTGTGACAGGGGGGGTGATTGGGGGGGGGATCGGGGGGCGATCGGGGGGGGATCGGGGTGTTTTGTGTGCCTGGCATGTTCTACTGTGTGTGTGTAGTGTTGTGCACTCACATTCCTGTCTTCTCTCCTCGGCCCGGAACGGAAAATACCGAGCCGAGGAGAGATGACATCATTTCCTCTGCCTCTGTGTACAATACAGAGGCAGGGAAATGATCCCATTGGCTGGGAGCGATCGCGAGGGGGGGGCCACAAATGGATGGCCTCCCCCTCACCACCGATCGCCGGGGGCGATTTGCCGACCGCCGCAGGCACCGGGGGGGGGGGGGTCCGATCGGACCCCCCACCCGCGGGCAGGCAAGGACGTACAGGTAAGCCCTTTTGCCTGCCCATGCCGCTCTGCCGACGTACATCGGCGTGCGGCGGTCGGCAACTGGTTAAACAGTAAAAAAGGGAGGACATACCATATTGGACCCATAAAGAATGAAGAAGGACATATGGTTACAAAGGATGGGGAGATGTCGAAGGTATTGAATTTATTCTTCTCCTCAGTCTTCACAAGGGATTTGGGGGGCTTTAGTAACCAAAACTGCAGTGCTTATCCTCATGACATGTCACAGGAAGCACCCTAATGGCTAACAGAGGACAGAATTAGAATCAGACTTGGGAAACTTAACATTAATAAATCACCGGGACCGGATGGCTTACACCCGAGGGTACTTAGGGAACTCAGTCAAGTAATTGCCAGACCATTGTTCCTAATTTTTACTGACAGTCTACTGACTGGAATGGTACCAGTGGATTGGAGAAAAGCCAATGTAGCACCAATATTTAAAAAGGCCCAAAATACATCCCGGGGAATTACAGACCAGTTAGCCTAACATCAATAGAATGCACGCTCTTGGAGGGGATGATAAGGGACTACATACAAGATTTTAGTAATGAAAACGGTATCATTAGCAGTAATCAGCATGGGTCCGCGAAGAATCGTTCTTGCCAAACCAATCTATTAACCTTCTATGAGGAAATGAGTTGCCATCTAGATAAATGAAGGCCTATCTGGATTTTGCAAAAGCATTTGACACAGTTCCCCATAAATGTTTACTGTACAAAATAAGGTCTGTTGGCATGGACCATAGGGTGAGTACATGGATTGAAAACTGGCTACAAAGGCGAGTTCAGAGGGTGGTGATAAATGGGGAATACTCGGAATGGTCAGGGGTGGGTAGTGGGGTCCCACAGGGTTCTGTACTGGGACCAATCCTATTTCATTTATTCATAACCGACCTGGAGGATGGGGTAAACAGTTCAATCTCTGTATTTGCGGACAATACTATCCTAAGCAGGGCAATAAGTTCTCCGCAGGATGTGGTAACCTTGCAAGAAGATCTGAACAAATTAATGGGGTGGGCAACTACATGGCAAATGAGGTTTAATGTAGAAAAATGTAAAATAATGCATTTGGATGGCAAAAATATGAATGCAATCTATACACTAGGGGGAGAACCTCTGGGGGAATCTAGGATGGAAAAGAACCTGGGGGTCCTAGTAGATGATAGGCTCAGTAATGGCATGCAATGCCAAGCTGCTGCTAACAAAGCAAACAGAATATTGGCATGCATTAAGGCCAGGTTCACACTGGTGTGACAAACGCTCCGACACTGGGAGCTCATGTCGCATGACGTGTGAAAATCAATGTTTCTGTCTTAACTGGTCCGACACAAGTCGGTCCGACTTTGAAAATGCTTACTGTATTATTTTGGTCCGACTTTGATCCTACTTGAGCCCATTAAATATCATTGAAGTCGGATCAAAGTCGGATCGCCGTCTTGCATGATCCGACTTTGGCATGTGACTTGTGCTCTGATAATCTTGAGGGGGAACTCCACGCCAAATTTTAAATAAAATAACGGCATGGGCTCCCCCTCCAAGAGCAGGCCCTTGGGTCTGATATGGATCTTAAGGGGAACCCCCTACACCGAAGAAACGGCATGGGGGTCCCCCCAAAATCCATACCAGACCCTTATCCGAGCACGCAACCCGGCCGGTCAGGAAGGGGGTGGGGACGAGCGACACTGCGGCCCCCCACCCCAAAGCACCTTGTCCCCATGTTAATGAGGACAAGGGCCTCTTCCCGACAATCCTGGCCGTTGGTTGTCGTGGTCTGTGGGCTGGAATCTTATCAGAATCCGGGAGCCCCCTTTAATAAGTAGGTCCCCAGATCCTGGCCCCCCACCCTATGTGAATGAGTATGGAGTACATCGTATCCCTACCCATTCACCTAGGGAAAAAAGTGACAATTAAAAAAAAACACACTAGACAGGTTTTTAAAGTAATTTATTAGGCAGCTTCCGACTTGGGGGTCTCTTTCGACTTCTCCGCTCTCTCCGGCCTCTTCTCTGTGCTCTCCAGCCTGTTCTCCCGGTCTCTGGTTCTTCTCCTGCTCTCCGGTGTCTTCTGCCGGGCTCCTCCACTATCTTCTGCTCTTTTGCCCGGTCTTTTGCTAGCGTTGGCCCGGTCTTCTCCGTCATCTTCTTCCCTCCAGTCTTCTTCCGATGTTGACACAACGCTCTCTTCCGATGTAATGCCGTGTGCGTGGTGAGCAACGACTTATGGGGCGTGGTCACGGTGATATCATCTGGTGACCCCACCCCTTATGACGTCACCGCCCCAAAACCCTGTCTAGTGTGTTTTTTTTATTGACACTTTTTTCCCCCAGGTGAATGGGTAAGGGTACGATGTACCCCATATTCATTCACATAGGGCGGGGGGCCGGGATCTGGGGCCCCCTTATTAAAGGGGGCTCCCGGATTCCAATTAGCCACCCACCCGCAGACCCTGACAACAAACAGCCAGGGTTGTCAGGAAGAGGCCCTTGTCCTCATCAACATGGGGCAAGGTGCTTTAGGGTGGGGGGCCGCAGTGCGCCCCCCTGCCCCAAAGCACCCACCCCCATGTTGAAGGCATGCCGCCTGGTACAGTTCAAGAGCGGGGGGCGTTTGCTCGTCCCCACCCCCTTTCCTGAACGGCCAGGCTGCATGCTCGGATAAGGGTCTGGTATGGATTTGGGGGGGACCTCCACACCGCTTTTTCGGCGTAGGGGGTTCCCCTTAAAATCCATATCAGACCGAAGGGCCTGGTATGCCCTTGGAGGGGGAACTCATGCCAGTTTTTTATTTAAAGTCGCATGCCAAAGTCGGATCAGGCAAGATGGCAATCCAACTTCAATGATATTTAATGGGCTGAATTAGGATCAAAGTCGGACCAAAGTAGTGCAGGGAGCATTTTCAAAGTCGGACCGTCTTGTGTCGGACCAGTTAAGACGGGTCCCACAGGGAAACATTGATTTTCACACGTCATGCGACATGAGCTCCCAATGTCGGAGCGTTTGTCGCACCAGTGTGAACCCGGCCAAAGCGAAAATTCTCCAACTGTACAAGACTCTGGCTGCACCTAGAGTATGCTGTCCAGTTCTGGGCACCAGTCCTCAGGAAGGATGTACTGGAAATGGAGCGAGTACAAAGAAGGACAACAAAGCTAATAAAGGGTCTGAAGGATATTAGTTATGAAGAATATGGTTGCCAGCACTGAACTTATTCTCTCTGGAGAAGAGATGCTTGAGAGGGGATATGATTTCAATTTACAAATACCCTACTGGTGACCCCACAGTAGGGATAAAACTTCTTCAGGGAAGGGAGTTTAACAAGACACATGGCCACTCATTAACCACTTGAAGCCCACCATATAGCAATATGACGTTGTCAAAGTGGTTGCGATATCCTGACCGGAGGTCATATGACGTCTCCAGGATATCAAGCCGCTGCACGCCCCCGTTGTTGTGGTGTGTCAGTCTGACACACAGCAACTCCGATCTAGGTAAAGAGTCTCTGACAGAGACGCTTTACCACGTGATCAGCCGTGTCCAATCACGGCTGATCACAGTGTAAACAGGAAGAGCCGTTGATCGGCTTTTCCTCACTTGCGTCTGTCAGACGTGAGTAGAGGAGAGCCGATTGGTTGCTCCTCTGACGGGGGGGTCTGTGCTGATTGATTATCAGCGCAGCCCCCCCGAGGATGCCCACACTGGACCACCAGGGATGCCACCAGGACCACCAGGGATGCACACCACTAGTCACCACCAGGTATGCCACCCATGGCCACCAGGGATGCAAATCAGTGCCCACAATCAATGCCAATCAGTGCCCACAATGGATGCCAATCAGTGACAAACAATAATGTCTGCCAATCAGTGATGCCCATCAGTACTATCCATTAGTGTACATCAGTGCCACCTATCAGTGCCCATCCATGCCTATCTGTGCCACCTATCAGTGCCCATCTGTGCCACCTTTCAGTGTCCATCAGTCCCGCCTTTCAGTGCTGCCTTTCAGTGCCTATCAGTGACGCATATCAGTGCCACCTATCAATGCCGCCTATCAGTGCCCCATCAGTGCCCCATCAGTGCCGCATATTAGTACTTATCATCAGTGCCACCTCATCAGTGCCACCTCATCAGTACCCATCAGTGCCGCCTTATCAGTGCCCGTCAGTGCAGCTCCATCAGTGCCCATCAGTTAAGGAGAAAACTTACTTGTTTACAAAGTTTTGTAACAGAAACAAAAAAAACGTCTTTTTTTCAAAATTTTCGGTCTTTTTTTGTCTAGTTGAAAATAAAAATCCCAGAGGTGATCAAATACTACCAAAAGAAAGCTGTGGGAACAAAATGATAAAAATTTAGTTTGGGTACAGTGTAGCATGACCGCGCAATTGTCATTCAAAATGCGACAGCGCTGAAAGCTGAAAATTGGTCTGGGCAGGAAGGTGTATAAGTGCCCTGTATTGGAGTGGTTACAATTAGAAGAAAAGAGGTTTAACCATAAACTACATAAAGAGTTCTTTACTGTAAGAGCAGCCAGGTTGTGGAATTCCCTTCCACAGGCGGTGGTCTCAGCGGGGGGGCATCGATAGTTTCAAAAACTATTAGATAAGCACCTGAACGACCACAACATACAGGAATATACAAGGTAATACTGACTTATAATCACACACATAGGTTGGACTTGATGAACTTGTGTCTTTTTTCAACCTCACCTACTATGTAACTATTTAACTATGTAATTAGAGGTATAGATGTTTGAAATAGTGAATACGACCCGTCATAGAGCTCTGTTTAAGTACAAGTCTACTATTTGGGTCTTTGTAAATATGTTGTAATACAAATGGTAGATAATTGCAGATGAAGATGTTTTAGAAACAATGGTGAAAACCCATTGGGGAGATTTACTAAAACTGGAGCACTCAGAATCAGGTGTAAGTGTGCGTTGCATCCAATCAGCTTCTAACTTTAGTTTGTTCAATAAAACTTTTATAATAAAGCCTGGAAGCTGATTTCTATGCAGAGTTGCACCAGATTTTGCACCATGTAGTTTAAGTAAATAACCAGGAAAAAAAAGAAAAAAGCATAGGACTTTAATGGTTGCACTTCAAACATATAAAAAATGGAAAAGCTTATTTCACAACATCATTAGATTAAAACTGATTCCATAAAAAGATATCCAAAATACATTTAGCTATATAAATATATTGCATTCCCCAAATGGCTATAGGTAGCACTCCAAATGCATTGAGACCTGTATAAACTGTCCCAATCCGCGTATGTTATATAAACAAGTAGATAAAATGGAAGTCTTCCATCTGCAGGGCCAGGTACAGGAATCAGTATTACATCACTAGCATGGATCTCTGCTCGATTAGCCAAATGGCTTCTTCAGGGGATCCTATTAGTGCTGGGAGATGCATCACAATTAGTATCAAAGCTCGTATAACAATAACAGAACATAAAAAATATAAATAATGTAAATAACATATATATATATATATATATATATATATATATATATATATATATATATATATATATATATATATATAAATCAATATTGAGTACTCAAATATGTATATAAAGCCAAAATTTGAACCTTAGGGCTGGGTCGCACTAGATGAGGTGCAAATTCACAGTGAATGCAATTAAAACGCAACCTGTTAGTGCAAACTGATTGCAGAGTGTATGTTAAGTTAACAACACCCTGCAATCAGTTTGCAAAATGCAGTGTGATTTGCAGAATCGGATCGCATGGGTGTGCACACCCATGCGGTCCGATGCCGTTGCGGACATAAAAAGGGTCCTGTACGAGTTTGGTCTGAATGAGATGTGAATTCAGCCATACAGTTTGTATGGCCTGAATTTGCATTCTACAGACATCGCATGTGATCTGCACAGCAATGCGGTGTGAATCACATGCGATGCCTGGCATCGCACTAGTGTGAACCGGCCCCTAAAGTGCTTAATACAAGGTGAGGGAGGAGGAGGAAAGACATCCAGATCCAGTCACACAGAGAGAGGCATCACAGCAGGGTCAGTACAGCTTCAAGAGGAACCCACTGAAGCAAGTATTTGCCTGTTGAAATTCCTTATTGGGGGACAGGTCATCCTTTAACAGGAGTGGAGAATTTGTAGAAAATAAATGAAAAAAATAAATGAAAAAGGTATATCTAACACAATAGGCATAATCGAAAACTCACTTCAAAAAATGGTGGAAATAATGAGCCCACAAATGCAGGGATTGGAAACGTATGGCATACTAGTAAGTAAATGAAGTTCTCATCAAAATAGTTTGACACGGAAATAGAGCAAAATATGGAAACTGCTATAAGGCCACCATTTTAATCGTGTGCCCAAACAAATAGGGCCCCCAAAGAACAGGACACATCCCACCAAGCATTTGACTGTAGGCATATAGAATTAACCTCAAATGTTGTTCAAACAAGCTGTCACTCTGGATCCAGTCCTTAAAGATGCCCTCATAGCCTAGAGATTATGGACAGGCAGTTCATCCCTTATGAAGGTTATGTGGTATATGTTTAATACGTTTAGCTGCTTACTTCCTTAATTTGGGGTTACAGATGGCAACCATTAAAGTCTTATGTTTTTTTTTTTTTTCTTTTTTCTGATTATCAATAATGGATGTGGTGCCACGCTAATCAAGTTATGTCATCTTTTATGTTATATTTTAGTAAATAATCCCCATTGTCTAAAGACTTAAACACTGGGGATGGTTGGCAGTAGAGATATGTATCTCTTGGAGAAGGACAATGTCTTTTATATTGGCAGAAGCCTTTTCTCCTTCTATGGGAAGAGTTCATTCCTGCACATTATGTGAGATATGTGCTATTGCCAGGAAGAACAGTTTAAAAAGCTGTAATGCAAAAGTAAAGTTTGGGATACCATAAGGTGCAGGTCCTATGGATAAACAATCAACTTCTCTATGCAAAACTGCAAGGGGGAGTTACCAGCCCCACTGAATTACAGTCAGGTCCATAAATATTGGGACATCAACACAATTCTAATCTTTTATGGCTCTATACACCCCCACAATGGATTTGAAATGAAACAAACAAGATGTGCTTTAACTGCAGACTTTCAGCTTTAAATTGAGGGTATTTACATCCAAATCAGGTGAACGGTGTAGGAATTACACTTTTGTGCCTCCCACTTTTTAAGGGACCAAAAGTAATGGGACAACTTAACAATCATCCATCAAACTTTTACTTTTTAATACTTGGTTGCAAATCTTTTGCAGTCAATTACAGCCTGAAGTCTGGAATGCATAGACATCACCAGACGCTGGGTTTCATCCCTGGTGATGCTCTGCCAGGCCTCTACCACAACTGTCTTCAGTTCCTGCTTGTTCTTGTTTTCCCTTCAGTTTTGTCTTTAGCAAGTGAAATGCATGCTCAATCGGATTCAGGTCAGGTGATTGACTTGGCCATTGCATAACATTCCACTTCTTTCCCTTAAAAAAAGTCTTTGGTTGCTTTCGCAGTATGCTTCTGGTCATTGTCCATCTGCACTGTGAAGCTCCATCCAAATGAGTTCTGAAGCATTTTGCTGAATATGAGCAGATAATATTGCCCGACACACTTCAGAATTCATCCTGATGCTTTTGTCAGCAGTCACATCATCAATAAATACAAGAGAACCAGTTCCATTGGCAGCCATACATGCCCACGCCATGACACTACCACCACCATGCTTCACTGATGAGGTGGTATGCTTTGGATCATGAGCAGTTCCTTTCCTTCTCCATACTCTTCTCTTTCCATCACTCTGGTACAAGTTGATCTTGGTCTCATCTGTCCATAGGATGTTGTTCCAGAACTGTGAAGGCTTTTTTAGATGTTGTTTGGCAAACTCTAATCTGGCCTTTTGTTTTTGAGGCTCACCAATGGTTTACATCTTGTGGTGAACTCTCTGTATTCACTCTGGTGAAGTCTTCTCTTGATTGTTGACTTTGACACACATACACCTACCTCCTGGAGAGTGTTCTTGATCTGGCCAACTGTTGTGAAGTGTGTTTTCTTCACCAGGGAAAGAATTCTTTGGTCATCCACCACAGTTGTTTTCCGTGGTCTTCCGGGTCTTTTGGTGTTGCTGAGCTCACCGGTGTGTTCTTTCTTTTTAAGGATGTTCCAAACAGTTGATTTGGCCACACCTAATGTTTTTGCTATCTCTCTGATGGGTTTGTTTTGTTTTTTCAGCCTAATGATGGCTTGCTTCACCGATAGTGACAGCTCTTTGGATCTCATATTGAGAGTTGACCGCAACAGATTCCAAATGCAAATAGCACACTTGAAATAAACTCTGGACCTTTTATCTGCTCCTTGTAAATGGGATAATGAGGGAATAACACACACCTGGCCATGGAACAGCTGAGCAGCCAATTGTCCCATTACCTTTGGTCCCTTAAAAAGTGGGAGGCACATATACAAACTGTTGTAATTCCTACACCGTTCACCTGATTTGGATGTAAATACCCTCAAATTAAAACTGAAAGTCTGCAGTTAAAGCACATCTTGTTTTTTTCATTTCAAATCCATTGTGGTGGTTAGGGATGAGCCGAACACCCCCCTGTTCAGTTCGCACCAGAACATGCGAACAGGCAAAAAATTTGTTCGAACACGTGAACACCGTTAAAGTCTGTGGGACTTGAACATGAATAATCAAAAGTGCTAATTTTAAAGGCTTATATGCAAGTTATTGTCATAAAAAGTGTTTGGGGACCTGGGTCCTGCCCCAGGGGACATGGATCAATGCAAAAAAAAGTTTTAAAAACGGACGTTTTTCGGGAGCAGTGATTTTAATAATGCTTAAAGTGAAATAATAAAAGTGTAATATTCCTTTAAATTTTGTACCTGGGGGTGTCTATAGTATGCCTGCAAAGGGGCGCATGTTTCCCGTGTTTAGAACAGTCTGACAGCAAAATGACATTTCAAAGGAAAAAAAGTCATTTAACCGCTAGCTGACCACCTCACGCAGATATACTGCGGCAGAAGGGCTCGTACAGGCAAACCCACGTACCTGTACGTTCCCCTTTAAGAGGCGGTCAGATGCCCGCGGCAAGCTCCTTGAGTCGGGTCGCGGGTCCCGTGGACTCGATCGCTGTGGGGATACCCGCAATCGCCTCACGGGGAGGAAGAACAGGGAGATGCTAATGTAAACAGCATCTTCCTGTTCTGCCTAGTGACAGTGTCACTGGATCTCTGCTCCCTGTCATCAGAGCAGAGATCAGTCACATGTCACACACAGCCATACCCCTCACAGTTAGAAACACGCCCCTAGGACACACTTAACCCCTACACTGCCACCTAGTGGTTAACCCCTTCACTGCCAGTGTAATTTACACAAGAATCAGTGCATTTGTATAGCACTGATTGCTGTATAAATGACAATGGTCCCAAAAATGTGTCAAAAATGTCCGATGACTTGACGGGGACATCCCTGTGGCATTCCCTGTGATGTCAGAGGGGGCGGGGTCACCCGTTATGTAACGGGTGACCCCGCCCTCCTCTGACGTCACGGGGAATGCCACAGGGATGTCCCCGTCAAGTCCCCGTGCGTCAGAGGGGGGCGGTGTCACCGGGTGGCCCCACCCTCCATTATTTAAGAACCGTCAGAAGACGAGAAGCGTCACACAGCGGGAGCCTCCCATCATGGATGCGGAGCGGCCCGAGAAGAAGAAGGGAAAAAGACGCCACGGAGGAAGATGCCGGACGAGAACACCGGAGGAAGAACCAGAAGAACCAGAAGAAGAAGAAGATGGAGGAAGAAACCGAAGGAGGATAGAAGAAAGAAGATAGAAGAAAGAAGATGGAAAAAAGAAGACTTTAAATAAATGAATTGTCAAAAACTGTCTCTTGTCATTTTTAACATTTTTGACAGTTTTTTTGTGAAATGGTAGGGGTACTTTTGTACCCCTTACCATTTCACACAGGGGGGGGCGGGATCTGGGGGTCCCCTTGTTAAAGGGGGCTTCCAGATTCCGATAAGCCCCCCGCCCGCAGACCCCCACAACCACCAGGCAAGGGTTGTGGGGATGATGCCCATGTCCCCATCAACATGGGGACAAGGTGCTTTGGGGGCTACCCCAAAGCACCCTCCCAATGTTGAGGGAATGTGGCCTGGTACAGTTCAGGAGGAGGGCTGCTCTCTTGCCCCCCCCTCTTTTCCTGCAGCCTGCCAGGTTGTGTGCTCGGATAAGGGTGTGGTATGGATTTTTGGGGGGACCCCACGCCATTTTTAAAAAAATTTTGGCACAGTGTTCCCCTTAAAATCCATACCAGATCTAAAGGGTCTGGTATAGATTTTGAGGGGGCCCCCACGCCATTTTTTTAAACAATTTTGGCCGGGGTTCCCCTTAATATCCATACCAGACCTGAAGGGCCTGGTATGGAATTTAGGGGGACCCCCACGCCATTTTTTTTATTTTGGTTCAGGGTTCCCCTGTGGGGAAATCCCATGCCGTTTTTATCAATGAACTTTTATGTGTATTGTCGGACCGACAATTCATTAATAGCTGCGCGTAGTTTTAAATGACCTTTTTTCCTTTGAAATGTCATTTTGCTGTGAGGCTGTTCTAAACACGGGAAACAGGCATACTATAGACACCCCCCCAGGTACGAAATTTAAAGGAATATTACACTTTTATTGTTTCACTTTAAGTATTATTAAAATCACTGCTCCCGAAAAAACGGCCGTTTTTAAAACTTTTTTTTGCATTGATCCATGTCCCCTGGGGCAGGACCCAGGCCCTCAAACACTTTTTTGACAATACCATGCATATAAGCCTTTAAAATTAGCACTTTTGATTTCTCCCATAGACTTTTAAAGGGTGTTCCGCGGCTTTCGAATTTGCTGCGAACACCCCAAATTGTTCACTGTTCGGCAAACTGGCGAACTGGTGAACAGCCGATGTTCAAGTCAAACATGAGTTTGACTCGAACTCGAAGCTCATCCCTAGTGGTGGTGTATAGAGCCAAAAAGATTAGAATTGTGTTGATGTCCCAATATTTATGGACCTGACTGTATGTCAACCTGGCTAGACTGAAAACCTGTTAAGGATTCTGCAGTAGGGATGAGCCAAACACCCCCCTGTTCGGTTCGCACCAGAACATGCGAACAGGAAAAAAGTTTGTTCGAACACGCGGACACCGTTAAAGTCTATGGGACACGAACATGAATAATCAAAAGTGCTAATTTTAAAGGCTAATATGCGAGTTATTGTCATAAAAAGTGTTTGGGGACCTGGGTCCTGCCCCAGGGGACATGGATCAATGCAAAAAAAAGTTTTAAAAACGGCAGTTTTTTCAGGAGCAGTGATTTTAATAATGCTTAAAGTCAAACAATAAAAGTGTAATATCCCTTTAAATTTCGTACCTGGGGGGTGTCTATAGTATGCCTGTAAAGGGGCGCATGTTTCCTGTGTTTAGAACAGTCTGACAGCAAAATGACATTTTGAAGGAAAAAACTCACATAGAAGTTCATTGATAAAAACGGCATGGGAATTCCCCAAAGGGGAACCCCGAACCAAAATTAAAAAAAAAAAAAATGACGTGGGAGTCCTCCTAAATTCCATACCAGGCCCTTCAGGTCTGGTATGGATATTAAGGGGAACCCCGGCCAAAATTTTAAAAAAAAATGACGTGGAGTTCCCCCTAAATTCCATACCAGACCCTTCAGGTCTGGTATGGATTTTAAGGGGAACCCCGCGCCAAAAAAAAAAAAATCCATACCAGACCCTTATCCGAGCACGCAACCTGGCAGGCCGCAGGAAAAGAGGGGGGGACGAGAGTGCGCCCCCCCCTCCTGAACCGTACCAGGCCACATGCCCTCAACATTGGGAGGGTGCTTTGGGGTAGCCCCCCAAAACACCTTGTCCCCATGTTGATGAGGACAAGGGCCTCATCCCCACAACCCTGGCCGGTGGTTGTGGGGGTCTGCGGGCGGGGGGCTTATCAGAATCTGGAAGCCCCCTTTAACAAGGGGACCCCCAGATCCCGCCCCCCCCCTGTGTGAAATGGTAAGGGGGTACTTACCCCTACCATTTCACTAAAAAACTGTCAAAAATGTTAAAAATGACAAGAGACAGTTTTTGACAATTCCTTTATTTAAATGCTTTTTCTTTCTTCTATCTTCCTTCATCTTCTGGTTCTTCTGGTTCTTCTGGCTCTTCTGGTTCTTCCTCCGGCGTTCTCGTCCAGCATCTCCTCCGCGGCGTCTTCTATCTTCTTCTCCTTGGGCCGCTCCGCACCCATGGCATGGGGGGGAGGCTCCCGCTCTTCTCTTCTTCTTTTCTTCTCTTCTTCTCTTCTTCTCTTCTTCATTTTCTTCTCCGGGCCACTCCGCAACGCATGCTGGCATGGAGGGAGGCTCCCGCTGTGTGACGGCGCTCCTCGTCTGACAGTTCTTAAATAACGGGGGGCGGGGCCACCCGGTGACCCCGCCCCCCTCTGACGCACGGTGACTTGATGGGACTTCCCTGTGACGTCACGGGGAATGCCACAGGGAAGTCCCGTCATGTCCCGTGCGTCAGAGGGGGGCGGGGTCACCGTGTGGCCCCGCCCCCGTTATTTAAGAACTGTCAGACGAGGAGCACCGTCACACAGCGGGAGCCTCCCTCCATGCCAGCATGGGTTGCGGAGCGGCCCGGAGAAGAAAATGAAGAAGAGAAGAGAAGAAGAGAAGAAAAGAAGAAGAGAAGAGCGGGAGCCTCCCCCCCATGCCATGGGTGCGGAGCGGCCCGAGGAGAAGAAGATAGAAGACGCCGCGGAGGAGATGCTGGACGAGAACGCCGGAGGAAGAACCAGAAGAACCAGAAGAACCAGAAGAACCAGAAGATGAAGGAAGATAGAAGAAAGAAGAAGCATTTAAATAAAGGAATTGTCAAAAACTGTCTCTTGTCATTTTTAACATTTTTGACAGTTTTTTAGTGAAATGGTAGGGGTAAGTTCCCCCTTACCATTTCACACAGGGGGGGGGCGGGATCTGGGGGTCCCCTTGTTAAAGGGGGCTTCCAGATTCCGATAAGCCCCCCGCCCACAGACCCCCACAACCACCGGCCAGGGTTGTGGGGATGAGGCCCTTGTCCTCATCAACATGGGGACAAGGTGTTTTGGGGGGCTACCCCAAAGCACCCTCCCAATGTTGAGGGCATGTGGCCTGGTACGGTTCAGGAGGGGGGGCCGCACTCTCGTCCCCCCTCTTTTCCTGCGGCCTGCCAGGTTGCATGCTCAGATAAGGGTCTGGTATGGATTTTTGGGGGGACCTCACGCCGTTTTGTTATTTTTTTGGCGCGGGGTTCCCCTTAAAATCCATACCAGACCTGAAGGGTCTGGTATGGAATTTAGGGGGAACCCCACGTCATTTTTTTTTTTAAATTTTGGCCGGGGTTCCCCTTAATATCCATATCAGACCTGAAGGGCCTGGTATGGAATTAGGGGTAAACCCACATCATTTTTTTTTTTAAATTTTGGTTCGGGGTTCCCCTTTGGGGAATTCCCATGCCGTTTTTATCAATGAACTTCTATGTGTATTGTCGGCAATGCAATAGCCGCGGGTAGTTTTGAATGAGTTTTTTCCTTCAAAATGTCATTTTGCTGTCAGACTGTTCTAAACACAGGAAACATGCGCCCCTTTACAGGCATACTATAGACACCCCCAGGTACCAAATTTAAAGGGATATTACACTTTTATTGTTTGACTTTAAGCATTATTAAAATCACTGCTCCTGAAAAAACGGCCGTTTTTAAAACTTTTTTTTGCATTGATCCATGTCCCCTGGGGCAGGACCCAGGTCCCCAAACACTTTTTATGACAATAACTTGCATATTAGCCTTTAAAATTAGCACTTTTGATTTCTCCCATAGACTTTTAAAGGGTGTTCCGCGGCATTCGAATTTGCCGCGAACACCCCAAATTGTTCGCTGTTCGGCGAACTTGCGAACAGCCAATGTTCAAGTCGAACATGAGTTCGACTCGAACTCGAAGCTCATCCCTATTCTGCAGTACTACAGTTTATGTAAAGAAGTATTAAACCCAAAAGAATGCATTTATTATATTGCAGCTACCAATTCTTAGATGTGATGGCTGCATTAGTTTCCTTTTTAGGCTTTCTTTCTTCTATATTCATCTTGTGATCCAGCCAGTAAGTTTGTTGTTTTTCAGAGTGCAAATTCTCCAGCAGAATGTATTAGGTTACATGAATAAGACAAACCACTTAACACTGGCAGGTGTGATTCAAATCATCAGCTTTAATTAATACATGCAAAACCTTTATCCCAAAAGGAAAAATACAGTTTGCTGTAACTGCTTATAAAGTGTGAGCTGGAGTTTGGCTCCAATTTGTTAGTGATTCTAAATTTGCTCATACATGTAACTCTCCTCTTTCCTTCAGATTGACAATGCTGCTGTCTACAGGCCTCCTCTACTCATTCCTCCAGAGAAGTTTCTCACTAATACAGGAGATGTGTTACTGGCCAGATCACCAGGAGAAAGTAGAGGGAAAAATAAAAAAATAAAACGAATGCAGCCACTACATCTAATGACTGGTAAGCTTCAATATATTACATTTTTAATTTTGAGTTTAATACCACTTTAAGACAGGTTACTTGCTTGCCTAACATCTAAATGAAAAAAATAGAAAACTTTATAATTGGGATATATTTGTACAACAAGAGATAACTGGATAAAATCAGTTATGGGATCAGGAAAAAACAATCTTGAGTAATATACAAAAACATTAGCTTATATGATCCTATACTCAATAAATATAAGCAGTAGAAAGTAAACAGCTCAATGTAATTCAGAGCATGTGGGTCTGGGGAATTCCAATAGCCATACACAGTAGCCACAACAAAAAGAATATTTGAGTACGGGGTCATTTTCACAAACACAAAAAGACAAAGCCCAGTAGAGATGGTACTGTATTAGCTTTTGTTTGTGCATGAATACTTGAGAGTTTCAGAAGAAAAAGGATCCAACTCTATAGGTATTTCATAGGAGAAAGAAATCTTGAAACACCTAAGAGCATCAGGGAGTTGGTTTCCAGGTGTCATTTTCAAGAAAAAGAGGCCTATGAACTCCCAAGAACTTGGCAAAAGCAGGATTGTGGGATAAAGACCATGAAGAGCTTTGGGGCTGTCCTTAGAATTTGTAGAGGGATCAGGCTTCATATGGCGTTAAAGAAATTCACGATGGAGATTTAATCACGTATGTACTGAACAGAGATTATACTGTCAGACCAGTAAAATCATGACAGGTTTTTTCCTATTTTAGAGTTTCAATGGGATCACTCAGACTGGGGTTGGACAGGGTGTTGTCAGAAATCTAGAAATTGCATCAGATTGAACAGTTCTGGCTTGTCCAAGATTTCTTTACCTTCCAGAACTGAAGTTGCTGTGTAGGTGGAGCCATTATGTGGTACAATCACCTTAAAGGGGAAACCTCATCTGTAACAAATACATGCCAAAAATAATACAGTGGTAATTTATTTCATTTTATGCCTCCTACATAGAGTGCTGCATGATATCTCAGGGTAGAGTTGAATCTTAATGCCATCTAGTTCTATATTAGAATATCCTGTTAGAAGTGCAGTGCACAGTGGATTATTTCTCTGGAGAATGCAATATTTTGCAATTTAGGTAATAGAGAATGAAACAGTTTGGTGACTGCTGGGGAGAGATCTGTGTCCATCTCTGGTATTCCACATATTTGCAGATATTTGCATCTGTGATAATTGTCCAGGTCCTCTACCTGTGCTTGGATAGGTTGTAAGTTGTCTGAGAGTGTTTTATGATCTTTCCTTAAAGTGGTTGTAAACCCCCCAAAAAAACAAACAAACAAAAAAAAAAAAAACCTGCAAGACAAAAGGCATAATGAGCTAGTATGCATAGCATACTAGCTCATTATGAATTACTTACCTGAGATCGAAGCCTCTGCAGCGATCCTCATACAACGCTCCGACCGGCGACATCTCGGCTCCAGCGCTGTGATTGGCCGGAGCCGAGTTGACATCACTCCCGCACATGAGCGTTGGAGTCGCCGGTAACGGCACAGTCTAACTGAAGCAACGGCGCGTACTGCCATTGCTTCAGTGTGCATGTGCCGATGATGTCGGCACATGCAAATACAGGGGATATCTCCTAAATACAGGGGATATCTCCTAAACCAGGTTTAGGAGATATCCAGTGTAGCTACAGGCAAGCCCAATTATAGGCTTAACTGTAGCAAAAAGTGGTTGGAAAGGGTTTACAACCACTTTAAATCATTGTATGCCAGACTGAGCTTGAGGTTTTCTTTCCAGTCTGTCTGTGTGGCTCCCCAGTGAAGTCAGTTCTTGTGTGAGAATATTAGTGGTTTTACAAGTTCACTGTGGAACATAGCTGGTAATTTTTCATGCATGACTTCCAGTCCTCTGTCAAAGTTCTCTTTGGTGAGTTGGTATGAGTTCTCGTGGTTCCCTGAGCAATTTCAGAGTGTCAGAGAGGCCGCCCACATGGCTGGGGAGTCATGCAGTAGTGAGCCATGAGCTTGAGATATGTTGGAATGCTCTCTAGCCCTGAGAAGATAGGTGGTTAGTGTGAGTAGGTGCAGCATGGTGCAGTGTCAGTAAACACTCAGAGCCCAGTTGCAGAAAAATGAACTGCATTGGAAGTAATTCAGTAATGCACAATAAGCCTGGTTGGAAGACAACCTGACGGATGCACTCACTGGATGAATAGCGATCTGTAATAGCAGCAGGTCTCAGTTATGCCAATAGTGTCTGTCTCGAGGGACAGAATGTAGCCTGGCTGGTCCCTACCCAAGTGGGGAGGCTTTCAGAAAGGATGGCATTTCCCTGCAATTTCCCTACTTGTCTAGAACCTCTCTCTGACAGACGGGTGACACTACTCTCTCCACACAAAAAATATGTGCCAAACCCAGGAGCAAAGGTCGTAAGTGCCTGACACAAGATGGCCACCAGAATCACATGGAAAGCCAGCATGCAATTGGATGCTGCATTCCTGTGACCGAGGGGATCATAGAGGAACAAGGCTCCTCTAGACTTCCTCCTCCACCTTCATTATTGCTACGCCACCTGCAGTGGAGAAAATAGACTGCACCTTCCAACATTAGGGATTTTTGCAAAGATCTTCCACACGATTTACTGCTCATCAGCATGCATGAGGATGTACCATTGGGGTCATTGTATCTGGTGTCAAAAGTATAGCTTGTTAGCCCCAGAGATCAGGCTTTTGTCTCCAAGTGCTGCAGAGCTACCAGAACAAGCAACAACATTTTTTCTTAATTGTAAGGCCATCCTTTCCCTGGTATATCGAAGGCAAACAGTGACAGTAATGCCGCGTACACACGAGCGGACATTACGGCGGACTTTGCCCGGCGGACTGGATTTCGTCGGACAATTCGATGTGTGTGGGCTCCAGCGGACTTTGTTTTCTCAAAAGTTCGACGGAATTAGATTTGAAACTTGTTTTAAATTTATCCGTTGAAATCGAGTCCGGTCGAAAAGTCCGCCGTCTGTATGCTAGTTCGACGGACAAAAAGCCACGCTAGGGCAGCTATTGGCTACTGGCTATGAACTTCCTTGTTTTAGTCCGGTCGTACGTCATCACGTACGAATTCGACGGACTTTGGTGGATTGTGTGTAGGCAAGTCCGTTCATTCACAAAGTCCGTCGGAAAGTATGTCGAAAAGTCCGCCGGGCAAAGTCCGCCGTAATGTCCGCTCGTGTGTACGCGGCATTATGCAAACTAGGTACTGTTTTTTTAAAAACAGGAAGTCCTAGGCCTAAACCCCATCTTGTCCTTATGCAAAAAAAAAAGAGGGGGTTTATTACAAGATATGGCATCCAGTTCAAATACTGGCCTACCAGAGTTGATGGGGTTCTCTTGGCAGTATCTGCACATGGTTCTCCGATATTAAAGAGTTTTTCAATTTCTCCTTAACTTCATCCATGCGATCCTCTGACAATGTGAAGGGGCTTGATATCATATCAGAAAAAGTGGATACTGATGTTTCAGGAGGAGCTTGAAGTTTCACTCAAAGAATCCAATAAAAGAGTATATGATATATTGAATAACACATACAACAGAGTTGCAAACCAGACCAGTAAAGAAATTTGTCTTATTGAAGCCATCAAATAACAGTTTTTATTCAGTGTTAAATTCTAAAATAATATTTTATCATAAACCAATAATAATCCAAATGTGGATAATTTATTGGCTGTCAAGAAGACAATTAAAGGTCTATTTATGTGTAAACTAGTAGAAAGCAGCAGCACTGAAGAGTCTCATGAACGAAATTAAACTGTCCATAGTCCATTGTCTTACAGCAAAAAAGAAAACAATCTAATGCCCCGTACACACGATCGGACATTGATCGGACATTCCGACAACAAAATCCATGGATTTTCTCTGACGGATGTTGGCTCAAACTTGTTTTGCGTACACACGGTCGACAAAGTTGTTGGAATTTCCGATCGCCAAGAACGCGGTGACATACACCACGTACGACGAGACTAGAAAAGGCCAGTTCAGAACAAAGCGCGGCACCCTTTGGGCTCCTTTTGCTAATCTCGTGTTAGTAAAAGTTTGGTGAGAGACGATTCGCGCTTTTTCAGACTCGTGGTTTTCAAATAGTTTTCTGCTGTTCAGTTTGTGCTTGTGGGTTTGTATCTGCTCTTCAGTGCGTGCAGCGAGTACCATTCACTCTTGTCATTGTGTTCTTGTTCGTTCGTTACTGTTTTTCAGGTCGCTCTTCACAGACCTTGCTGTTCTTCAGTGCGATCTGTTACTTCGTTCTGAGCAGCCAACCATTTTCTAGCCATGTTGCGTATACGTACTCCTCGTAGAGTTCGTGCTGTGCGGGGGCTTGGTGTTGGGGTCCTGACCTCGACACAAGTCCAGTCCATGAACAGGGTGGGGAGGAGTTCATGGACCAAAAATTGGTTGCTTTAGCGTGACCAGTTCTCTCATATGCCTTTGCTCCGTGAGATCCGTGAGAGTAATCCTGATGATTTCAGGAACTTTCTCAGGATGACGGACCCCATATTTCACCGTTTGTTGGCTTTGCTGACCCCCTATATCAGCAGGCAGGATACCTGAATGAGGCAAGCCATCACTGCAAAGTCGGTGGAGAGTAGGGATGAGCCGAACACCCCCCTGTTCGGTTTGCACCAGAACTTGCGAACAGGAAAAAAGTTTGTTCCAACACGCGAACACCGTTAAAGTCTATGGGACATGAACATGAATAATCAAAAGTGCTAATTTTAAAGGCTTATATGCAAGTTATTGTCATAAAAAGTGTTTGGGGACCTGGGTCCTGCCCCAGGGGACAAGGATCAATGCAAAAAAAAAAGTTTTAAAAACGGCCGTTTTTTCAGGAGCAGTGATTTTAATAATGCTTAAAGTCAAACAATAAAAGTGTGGAGGGATGTGGGAAGTGAGGACGTGAGAACGTAACGTCCGTCACAGAGGGAGGGATCCCAGTGTACCAGCAAGACGCTGCCTCGAGGAATGCTCTGTGAAGCCGTCAGCGTCCACAACATAACAGGAGGAGAGCTTCAGCCCCAGCCTGCCAATGAGGAAAAATGACAGCTCTATGAAAAATCATACCTCCAGAGAAGCGACCGGAGCAGTAAGAGGGAAATGAGAACCTGTGACCTGTGAAGCAGCGGCAAGCTTCAATCCCCCGTCCCCCCTCCCCCTTCCTCTCCCCCCCTCCGTATCCCTGGTATGCCGGGCGGCTGGTAAAATTTATTGTGTGTAGTGATTTGCAGCTATAACACCGGAGGAAGCAAAAATGAAACTGCCGGAGATACGGAGCCGCAAGGAGTGGAGAGGGTAAGACGTGGATGGATGAGAGGGATGTGGATAAATATCATGTAATCTATAGAAGCCATGCGTAATATGAAACGAAGAAAGTTTTAAATCTGAGTGGAAACAACTGAGAAATATACTACTGAAAAAAGCTGATAAGGTGATTGAAGGTGAAGGGACTGTGTTTGAAAATAGTTTGTAAAACAGGTGTAAGCCTTGGCGTCCCGTCCCCCCCCCCTCCGCTCTCTCGGTCTCCCCCCCCCCCTGCCCCCCTCCCTCTCCTGTTCCCCCTGTACCTAACGTGGCTGATCAGAGGATTGCTTATCTGTAATGCCGCGTACACACGGTCCTACTTTTCGTCTACAAAAGTCCAACGGACGCTGATGGACTAAAGCTGGCTGGTAATCCGATCGTGTGTGGGCTTCTCCGGACTTTCAACTGACTTTTTTAGCCTCAAATCCGACGTACTTTAGATTTGAAACATGCTTCAAAACTTTACTTCGTAACTACGACGGACCCCGAAATCCGCTCGTCTGTGTGCTAGTCCGACGGACAAAAAGCCACGCTAGGGCACCTATTGGCTACTGGCTATGAACTTCCTTATTTTAGTCCGGTGTACGTCATCACGTACGAATCCGTTAGACTTTTGTGTGGTCGTGTGTAGGCAAGTCCGTTCGTTAGAAAGTAGGCCGCAAGTCCGCCGCAAGTCCACCGAAAGTCTGCCGGAAGTCTGTCGGACAGGCTGTCCGACTTTTGTAGACGAAAAGTACGACCGTGTGTACGCGGCATAAGGATTTAAAGCTGGACTGTGTGTACAAAGGAATATATATGAACCACAGCAGTTCCCTGTATTGTCAGCATAAAGTATCTTGGAGGCAGACCTGAAAGAACAACATCTATTTAAAGGTTAAAACGGTCAAAGCTTATGAAACCAGCAGAAGTATAGTACGCAAAAAACACATTTAGCTGGGGAGCACCTGATTAATATACCTGGTTACTACAAAAACACAAACAGGACTGATATAAGGGTACCCCCGGATAGGGGTAACCTGGAGTAACGCTCGCAACCACCATCCTCACTGCCCACCTTCATAAATTGCTCGCGGCCCCCCCATACACTCAGATATATTTCTCCCCACTAAAAAAGGGGGAGCAAGGAAATAAGACTGGGTAAACGAATAAGAGTAATAAAGAAGGTAAAAATGAGTAAAAGCACAAATAAAGCGACAAGAGGAGGCGCCCTTAAATCCCCAAAAGATAAACCAGGGACTAATACACTGAAGCAGTATATGTCACAAGGAGCTAGTCCAAGAAACCTAGAAGCAGAGAAGCAGGGGAAAGCAAAGGTGGAAAATAAAAAAGGGAACGATAAAAAGGCAGGGGAGACCCCAGAACACTCCAGGGAAGAGTTTACATCAGAAGGGGAGTTGGAAAGTAGTAGGATAGAGGGGAGACCACCCGAGTCTCTCCCCCCCACAAAGGGAGAAATGAACGAGATGCTACTGAGGCTGGAAAAGTCGATCAAAGCAGACATCAATATGATGAGAGGAGATTTGGGAAGCCTCCTGGACAGGGTAGAAGAAACAGAAAAAACGGTAGAGAATCAAAAGAAAGAATTGGAAGCCCTTAAACAGCAAATGAAAACAGCAAAACAAATACAGAGGGAAATCCTTTATAAAATAGAAGATCAGGAAACTAGAAACAGAAGACAGAATATAAGGCTGCGATCAGTCCCAGAAAAAGAGGGAGAAGATCTAAGGAAAATGTGCTCAATAATATTTGACCCCCTTATAGATAAAAAAGATGAAGAACCCCTAAGGATAGAAAGAATACACAGAGTCGGACACCGGAGAAACTCAGAAGAAAGACCACGGGACATTATAATTAGATTTAGATTCTATGAAGATAAGTCGGAGATCTGGGGAAAGTTAAGGACAAAATCACCCCTGGTATATGAGGGTACGGAGATACAGGTGTATGCTGATCTATCTCAAGAAACCTTAACAAGAAGAAGACATCTTAAACCCCTCTTAGAAAAGATGAGGCAACAAAACATCAGATATAGCTGGGGATTCCCAGCCTGCCTGATAGGATACAAAGAGGGGAGATCAGCGAAATTGCGCTTCCCTGAAGATCTGGAAGGGTTCTGTGGAAAACTAGACTTGCAGATACCAGATATACCGGGCTGGATGGGGGGGGATTAGGGGGGAAGAGTACACAGATCACGTAAAATAGAAGATAGTAGGTCAACACCCCTTCAAATTTCCAATCTAAGGAAGGGGTGAGAGGGTACACTGGGTCCCATACCTTGGGATAAATAGGTTTGTAGGTTGCCCTGATGTTTGGGGCACCGAACAAACGAGGGGCCCACAGGGGGCCGGGGGGGGGGAGGGGGGGAGATGGATGGGGGGGGTGGTGGGAGGGGGGGGGATGGGGAGGAGGGGGGGAATATGATGCATATGTCGGGATAGAGGGAGGGGGCTCAGGGAGGGGGGGGATGGAGGGGGGGAGGGGGGGATGGGCAGGAGGGGGGGTACAGAGTGCACATGTCCTAATAGAAAAAGGGGTAGCTCAAGGTAGGTTAAAGGCACAAAAGATAGCAAACTCAGAAAAATGACAACATTGAAATTTCTTTCCTATAACGTAAAAGGGTTAAACTCAAATTTAAAAAGGCATAAAATCTTGAGGGAACTACAAACCTATGGAGCAGGGGTGGTGTCCCTGCAGGAGACCCATTTAACGCATGAATCAAATATTAGATTAAGATCAAAAGAATTCCCGAACTGGTTCTATGGAGATGCAATATCGAAAAGAGCAAGGGGAGTGGCAATAGGATTGGCCAAGGGGGTACAGTTTAAACTAGGAGGTATGATGCAGGACCCAGGAGGGAGATTTTTATTCCTCAAGGGAATACTTGGAGGAATGGAATGTACCCTTGCCAACATATATGCCCCCAACAAAAACCCACTAAGGTTTCTCAAGGGCACATTAGAGAAATTAATGGATTTCAAGAAGGGAGAACTCATAGTAATGGGGGATCTTAACGTGTGTTTAGAACCAGAGATCGATAGTACGTCCGGGGCACAGGGGACGAATAACGGACAGATGAGGAAGATAAAACAGGAACTACATAAAAATCAACTGGTAGACATATGGAGGGTAATGAAGGGTAAAATACGAGATTATACGTTCTACTCCCCTGTGCACCGGACGTACTCTAGGATTGACTACATATTAGTAGACCATAGACTTTTGGATAAGATAGTAGGTTCAAAAATAGGAATAATTACAATATCAGACCATGCCCCTATTGAGATGGAGATGCAGATTAATGGGGCACAAGGGAGGCAATCACTGTGGAGACTAAATGAAGATTTACTGCAAAACGAAGAAATATCCAAAAAAATAGAGAGAGAGCTAAAACACTATTTTGAAACAAATGAAACAGGAGATACATCGGGATCGGTGACTTGGGAAGCACATAAAGCCTATATAAGGGGAATAATAATAAAAGAGGGAGCAAGGAGAAAGAGGGAAAGGAAAAACAGGATGGGAAATGTTATAAAAGAAATTTCTAATTTAGAACAAGAACATAAAAAATACAGAGGACACCACCAAACAACATACCTTGCACTAATAAATAAACGGGATGAATTAAAAAAACTGATGGAACAAGAAACAAAGGAAAAATTTAACCAAATAGCTAAAGAAAGATATCTGTACGGAAATAAGGCGGGAAAGCATTTAGCCAGAATGCTCAGGAAAAAAAAAGCCCTTAACTTTATAGGAAAGATACAGGATAAACATGGGAAGATGGTGTATGAAACCAAAGAGATTGGGGAAGTATTTAGAAACTACTATAGTGAACTATATACGGAGGAAATAAATGGAGACCAGATAATGGAAGAAAGTAAAAACAGGAAGATAGAGGAATTCTTAAAAGGCGCCAAATTAACCAAAATTACAAAAAATACTAGAGAGGCCCTGGAGAAACCAATTACAGAGGAAGAGATATATAGAGCAATAGCAGATAGTGCACAGGGGAAAAGTCCGGGTCCGGATGGGTTCACCACATATTACTACAAAAAATTTAAAGACATATTAGTTCCGAAAATGTGTAAATACATGAATGGGGTGGGAAGCGAATATGAATTAAGTAATGAGGCGCTTTTCGCTACAATCACCGTAATCCCCAAAGAGGCCAAAGACGCAACTTTATGCGCGAGCTATAGACCGATATCACTGATCAATGTAGATACAAAAATATATTCAAAAATATTGGCCACAAGGATAAAAGAACTGATGAATGGGGTGATTCATCCGGACCAAGTAGGCTTTATAGCGGGAAGGGAAGGAAGAGACAATGGGGTGAGAACCCTGCTGTTGCTCCAGAAGAGAAGGGAGGAGGGACTCCCAGGCCTGCTCCTGTCAAGTGATGCCGAAAAGGCGTTTGACAGGGTGGCCTGGGAGTTCCTGTTTAGAACCCTAGAAATGATTGGAATCGGCCCCAAGATGATAGAATGGATTAAAGCACTATATAGGAAACCTAAGGCGGCCATTAAGATTAACGGAACCCTGTCATCACCCTTTGAGATGAAGAGAGGGACAAGACAGGGATGTCCCCTGTCTCCCCTTCCCTTCGTCCTGGCCCTAGAACCCCTCCTGTCAACAATCAGAAATAACCCTGATATTGAAGGATTCAAGGTGGGAAAAGAGGAGCACAAACTGGCTGCTTATGCGGACGACGTGCTCTTCTATATAAGTAACCCCGGAAATACACTACCAAGATTGGTCAAAACATTAAAACAATATGGAGAAATAACAAACTTTAAGATCAATATGGGGAAATCAGAAATCTTGAAGATAAAAGTGAATAAAATAGAGGAGGAAAAATTGAAGAGAGATTTTCAATTTTGTTGGAAAAAAGAGATTAAATACCTAGGAATAATGCTCTCGAACTCCCCGGAAAAGCTATATAGGAAAAACTATATCCATCTCTTAGAGGAAATAAGGAGGGAAGGGAAAAAACTTCAGATAAAACCTCTCTCATGGATGGGACGTATTAACGCCATAAAGATGGTCCTTTTACCTAAGATTACGTATAAATTCCAAATGCTACCCATTAGACTCCCACAGGAATATATTAGAAAGCTGAAATCAATAATCTCTAACATAATATGGAAGAACAAAAGATCAAGAATATCTCTTAAAACACTAAAACAAAATAGAGCCAAAGGAGGCCTCGCGGTCCCAGATATCCAAAAATATTACAAAGCAATAATTATGTCAAGAGCAATAGAATGGGCTAGGGATAACCAAGAAAAAAGATGGGTGAATATAGAGAATCACTACAGTAAAACACGCTTAGGATCTATAATTTGGAACCCTCCGAGTCACAGAACGGTAGATGAGGAAACACACGGTTTGACAAAAATAGTTTTAAAAACATGGGAGGTAGCATATAAACAGTTAGACAGGACTTTTAACTCTCCTCTGATAGAATTAAAGGAGAATGAATATTTTGCACCAGGGAAAAGAGATATAGGGGGGAACTGGATAAAAAAAGATAAAGTACAGCTTAGAGAAATACTTAAAAAAGGGAAAATAGTCACAATAGATGAGATGAAAGAAAACACAGACACATGGGTGATAGATGAATGGAGGTACATGCAACTAGATCGCTTCGTGAAAAATTTACCTCAACCAATAAGATCTGGAGAAAGCTTGACAGATCTAGAAAAACTATGCTGCGCGGAAAAGACAAAAAACACAATATCCAAGTTATATAAACTATTACTAAAAGTAGAAGAAGCAGAGGTACCTACATTCATCAGAAATTGGGAAAAGGAGCTGGGAACACAAAAAGACACGAACACGATTAATAAAATGCTTCGTCTAGCCCATAGCTCAGCGGCAGATACAAAAACGGCCGAGATGAATTATAAATGCATGGCAAGGTGGTACGCAACGCCAGATAGGATGAGTAAATTTCAACAGGGGAAATCGGCAGAGTGCTGGCGGGGATGTGGAGAAATGGACACTATGGCTCACTTATGGTGGAATTGCCCGGTAATTAGGAAATATTGGAAAAAAATCCTGGGTTTGATAAAGGAGATTACAAAAATAGAGGTGAAGGAGGATCCGTGGGTGGTTCTCTTCCACGGCATAGAAGGAACTGTGAAACAATATAAGACATCTCTGGTTCCCCATCTACTGAATGCAGCAAAAAGATTAATCCCCAAAAATTGGTGGGGAAAAGAAAGTCCAGAGGTGTGGGACTGGATAAATGCCGTGGAGGAGACCCACACCATGGAGCAGTTTTCTTTGTATAAAGAGGAAAAGAGAGAAGTAGACAACTGGAAACGTTGGAAGGAGTTTAAAAAAACATGGAGCTATGCGGAAAAAATCAATGTAACTACCCACTGAATAAGACCACGGGCAGTGCACGGAGGGTGGGGGGGTGGGAGGGGGAGGGGGGAGGGTGGGGAGGGGTTATATATACATATATATACGTGTACGTTTTGTTCTTTTTTTTTTTTTTCTTTTTTTTGTTCTCTCTCTCTGCCTTTTCTTCTGTCTTAGCTTTTAGATAGGGGAAACAGAGAGTTTCATAAATAAAGATAAAATTTTAGAGAAGGAGAAGGAAGGGCTACGCCTTAATAGGTGAGGCTAAGTTTTATATAACTATTTTATGTAAACCCCTGTTTTGACCCCCCGTGGGAAATAAAAATAAATATGCCACAATGATGAAGAAATAAGAAGAGAGATGTATGAGCGAGAAAGCTGAATTAGTCTCTTTAAGAATTTTCTGAGGTGGCAAAGAGAAAAAAAAACAAAAAAAAAAAACAATAAAAGTGTAATATCCCTTTAAATTTTGTACCTGGGGGGTGTCTATAGTATGCCTGTAAAGGGGCGCATGTTTCCTGTGTTTAGAACAGTCTGACAGCAAAATGACATTTTGAAGGAAAAAACCCATTTAAAAACTACCCGCGGCTATTGCATTGCCGACAATACACATAGAAGTTCATTGATAAAAAACGCATGGGAATTCCCCAAAGGGGAACCCCGAACCAAAATTAAAAAAAAAATGACTTGGGAGTCCCCCTAAATTCCATACCAGGCCCTTCAGGTCTGGTATGGATATTAAGGGGAACCCCGGCCAAATTTTTTTTAAAAAAATGACGTGGGGTTCCCCCTAAATTCCATACCAGACCCTTCAGGTCTGGTATGGATTTTTAGGGGAACCCCGCGCCAAAAAAACCCCAAAAAACGGCGTGTGGTCCCCCCAAAAATCCATACCAGACCCTTATCCGAGCACGCAACCTGACAGGCCGCAGGAAAAGAGGGGGGGACGAGAGTGTGCCCCCCCCCCTCCTGAACCATACCAGGCCACATGCCCTCAACATTGGGGGGGTGCTTTGGGGTAGCCCCCCAAAACACCTTGTCCCCATGTTGATGAGGACAAGGGCCTCATCCCCACAACCCTGGCCGGTGGTTGTGGGGGTCTGCGGGCGGGGGGCTTATTGGAATATGGAAGCCCCCCTTTAACAAGGGGACCCCCAGATCCCGGCCCCCCCTGTGTGAAATGGTAAGGGGGTACTTACCCCTACCATTTCACTAAAAAACTGTCAAAAATGTTAAAAATGACAAGAGACAGTTTTTGACAATTCCTTTATTTAAATGCTTCTTCTTTCTTCTATCTTCCTTCATCTTCTGGCTCTTCTGGTTCTTCTGGCTCTTCTGGTTCTTCCTCCGGCATTCTCGTCCAGCATCTGCTCCGCGGCGTCTTCTATCTTCTTCTCCTCGGGCCGGGCCGCTCCGCACCCATGGCATGGGGGGAGGCTCCCGCTCTTCTCTTCTTCTCTTCTTCTCTTCTTCATTTTCTTCTCCGGGCTGCTCCGCACCCATGCTGGCATGGAGGGAGGCTCCCACAGTGTGACGGCGCTCCTTGTCTGACAGTTCTTAAATAATGGGGGGTGGGGCCACCCGGTGACCCCGCCCCCCTCTGACGCAGTTTGACTTGACAGGACTTCCCTGTGATGTCACAGGGAATGCCACAGGGAAGTCCAGTCATGTCCCGTGCATCAGAGGGGGGCGGGGTCACCGGGTGGCCCCGTCCTCCATTATTTAAGAACTGTCAGACGAGGAGCGCTGTCACACAGCGGGAGCCTCCCTCCATGCCAGCATGGGTGCGGAGCGGCCCGGAGAAGAAAATGAAGAAGAGAAGAAGAGAAGAAAAGAAGGAGAAGAGAGGGAGCCTCCCCCCATGCCATGGGTGCAGAGCGGCCCGAGGAGAAGAAGATAGAAGATGCCGCGGAGGAGATGCTGGACGAGAACACCGGAGGAAGAACTAAAAGAGCCAGAATAACCAGAAGAACCAGAAGATGAAGGAAGATAGAAGAAAGAAGAAGCATTTAAATAAAGGAATTGTCAAAAACTGTCTCTTGTCATTTTTAAAATTTTTGACAGTTTTTTAGTGAAATGGTAGGGGCAAGTACCCCCTTACCATTTCACACAGGGGGGGGGCGGGATCTGGGGGTCCCCTTGTTAAAGGGGGCTTCCAGATTCCGATAAGCCCCCCCGCCCGCAGACCCCCACAACCACCGGCCAGGGTTGTGGGGATGAGGCCCTTGTCCTCATCAACATGGGGACAAGGTGTTTTGGGGGGCTACCCCAAAGCACCCTCCCAATGTTGAGGGCATGTGGCCTGGTACGGTTCAGGAGGGGGGGCCGCACTCTCGTCCCCCCCTCTTTTCGTGCGGCCTGCCAGGTTGCGTGCTCGGATAAGGGTCTGGTATGGATTTTTGGGGGGACCCCACGCCGTTTTTTTTGGCGCGGGATTCCCCTTAAAATCCATACCAGACCTGAAGGGTCTGGTATGGAATTTAGGGGGAACCCCACGTCATTTTTTTTTTTTTAATTTTGGTTCAGGGTTCCCCTTAATATCCATACCAGACCTGAAGGGCCTGGTATGGAATTTAGGGGGACTCCCACATCATTTTTTTTTTTTAATTTTGGTTCGGGGTTCCTCTTTGGGGAATTCCCATGCCGTTTTTATCAATGAACTCCTATGTGTATTGTCGGCAAGGCAATAGCCGCGGGTAGTTTTAAATGGGTTTTTCCTTCAAAATGTCATTTTGCTGTCAGACTGTTCTAAACACAGGAAACATGCGCCCCTTTACAGGCATACTATAGACACCCCCCAGGTACGAAATTTAAAGGGATATTACACTTTTATTGTTTGACTTTAAGCATTATTAAAATCACTGCTCCTGAAAAAACGGCCGTTTTTAAAACTTTTTTTTGCATTGATCCATGTCCCCTGGGGCAGGACCCAGGTCCCCAAACACTTTTTATGACAATAACTTGCATATTAGCCTTTAAAATTAGCACTTTTGATTTCTCCCATAGACTTTTAAAGGGTGTTCCGCGGCATTTGAATTTGCCGCGAACACCCCAAATTGTTCGCTGTTCGGCAAACTTGCGAACAGCCAATGTTCGAGTCGAACATGAGTTCGACTCGAACTCGAAGCTCATCCCTACTTACTACTGTACTTTTGTACTTTGTCCCTGGGGAACATAACTCCTTAAACAAAAATTGAGTGAGACTTCTTGAAGCCGTACTGACTATTCAAATTTACTTATTATTTCCAGCATAATGAGTTTCAAAATTGAAAAAAATAAAAAGATAGGACAGTTTTAATCAAGGATAATAGCCCTAACCAGCTTAGATGCACATTGTTCTTGCACTTTTTCTTCTTTTAAGCAATGCAAAACAAAATATAAACATAAAACCAGCGCTCGCAAATAATAAGTGGTAAGGTGTTGATCAAACTAGCCTGTTGCAGCAGCAGAAACAAAAAGTGCTGCACTTTTAGTGATATATATGACCAAAAAAGACTGTGCTAGCAACAAAATAAATTAAAAATAAGAGAGTGTCAGAACCAAATGCACTTATAACAAGGATTGTAGTGGATAAGACACAATCTTGTCTGACAGAAAGGGTAGGATAGGATATATATCTAACACAACACACCATGTGCCAAATAGAAGCATGCACGAATGCACTAACAAGATAAATAGCTCATATTATCATAAAAAGTGTACATAATAAACATGTGCAACTGTGGAGTGATATGGGTGAGCCTATCACTGCACTTAGACAAAAAATATAAGATATATAGAAATATATAAATGTATGTACTCTCCTAGTTTTACAAACACCAATAAAGATATCACTGATGCGGACTTCTAGGAAAATGCTAGGTGAGATGATGAATGAAAAAAAGTCACCAATGACAAAGTTGTAAACTATAAGTATTGAGTTGGATGAAAATCTTCCATATTAGAGACAATAGGCAGACTACCAGTTAACCAGTCCATGTAGTAAGCAGAACAAACGGTAGACTGATGTTGGAGATGCCCGGAAGAAACCTTTGGAGGACCACAAAGACTCGCGTTCCACAAAAAAGGAGAAAGAGAAGTATATAGTGTAAAACCTTACGGCACCATCGGGTCACCTGCGCATACACGCGCTACTCACGGGACCGGAATGCAGACTTTTGATAACGCCCTGGGGGAGGGGCGAAACGCGTCGACGCAACATCCTGCCTACGCTAAACCAAGTGACATCACTTCCTGGAGTTGGTGGAACGCACGCTGGCCAGCGGCGAACCGACCTAGTATCTGATTGCCTGCTCTGCATTCCGGTCCCATGAGTAGCGCGTGTATGCGCAGGTGACCCGATGGTGCCGTAAGGTTTTACACTATATACCTCTCTTTCTCCTTTTTTGCGGAACGCGAGTCTTTGTGGTCCTCCAAAGGTTTCTTCCGGGCATCTCCAACATCAGTCTACCGTTTGTTCTGCTTACTACACGGACTGGTTAACTGGTAGTTTGCCTATTGTCTCTAATATGGAAGATTTTCATCCAACTCAATACTTATAGTTTACAATTTTGTCATTGGTGACTTTTTTTCGTTCATCATCTCACCTAGCATTTTCCTAGAAGTCCGCATCAGTGATATCTTTATTGGTGTTTGTAAAACTAGGAGAGTACATACATTTATATATTTCTATATATCTTATATTTTTTGTCTAAGTGCAGTGATAGGCTCACCCATATCACTCCACAGTTGCACATGTTTATTATGTACACTTTTTATGATAATATGAGCTATTTATCTTGTTAGTGCATTTGTGCATGCTTCTATTTGGCACATGGTGTGTTGTGTTAGATATATATCCTATCCTACCCTTTCTGTCAGACAAGATTGTGTCTTATTCACTACAATCCTTGTTATAAGTGCATTTGGTTCTGACACTCTCTTATTTTTAATTTATTTTGTTGCTAGCACAGTCTTTTTTGGTCATATAATGCAAAACAAAAAGCTCTTACTGTAAATAGTAAGAAAAAAATCGTGCTAAGTCAGAAATAATATACCTGTAAACGAAAAAAAACATTAAATAAATAAAAAAAATAAAATAAAGTCCAAAAAGCATCAGCTCACAATGTGATAACACAAATAAACTGTATAAAGGGAAAAAAAGGCCGCGCTACAAATGGAAAGTCCATACAGTGGTTCTTGGATGGATGATATTAATTCAATCTAGTGCCGATCACCCAGCTGAATCAGAAATTATATCAACCGTGCCACCACCTGAAGAAAAACCTGCTTACCAGCTGGCAGGTAAGTTGGGCAGTTGGCTTATACCCAGCCAGGGCCTTTCCCCATAGGGGAGATCCACTGACGGACCGGAGGTTGGATATAGGATGAAATGGATTGGATACTCAAACTCCTCCTGGCAGCACGAGACCTTACACAGACCACGAGACCCAGCCACATATAGAGGAAGAAAGACCATCCATAGCGTAATACTGTCACAATTATTAGTTTAATAAAAAGTAATGCACTTACATGAAGTTAAAATATCACAGATAAAATCAGAGCCGGCCGGCTGCAAACAAACTCCCGTCCTCCTAACGTAGGAGCGTGGTGACGTCAACACGTGTCCTCGCCCAGATGCATTTCGTCATAGATGACGTTATCAATGGGGAACGGGAAGCGCGTTGAATCGCCACCTTTATATTGTTACCAAGCCTCGTTCTGAGTCCCGCAGGCAGAGTCACGAGGCACCATCTTAGGCAAGGGCAACAGTACCTAATCTAAGGGGAAAGTATGGGAAACCGAAGGAGAATTTATTTTCTTAATGAAAGAAAAAGGAAATAGAAAAAACAAAACAAAAACAGCACTAAACCAATGCCAATGTATATCCAGTGTCAATGTCGACAATGCAACATTAACCAAAGAGTAACACAAACTAAGTGTAATTAAAAAATGTTACAATTATTGGATAACGGAATATTATCCAAAAATAAAAACAATAAATAATCAAAGTAGTTGTGATGAATAAGAGTAAACGAATACTCAAAACCAACCAGAACACCTGTGTATAAATATATGAATGAATTAATGAATGAATGAATGATTTGTATAGCGCTGCACATGCGAACTGAATCGCCTCGAGGCGCTTGATCTCTCCTGTGTTGTCCAGCTCCTTAGAAGAGGTATGTTTTGACTTTCTTCCTAAAGGCCTGATGGTTTTCTTCCATGCGGATCTGGGTAGGTAGAGCGTTCCATAGCCGTGGTCCTTGGACTGTGAATCTTCTTTCTCCTTTTGTTTTGTAGCGGGTTTTTGTAATAAGGAGGAGGTTTTGGTTTGAAGATCGAAGACTGCGATTGGGTGTATAGTGCTTTCTTTTCTCGCATAGGTATTGAGAAGCATTTCCTTGTATACATTTGTGGGTGAGGCAGAGGGTCTTGAATTTGATTCGGTTCTTTACGGATAGCCAATGTAGGCTCCTCAGGGAAGGGGAGATGGATTCCCAGGGTTTTTTTCCTGTTAACAGTCTTGCCGTCATGTTTTGGATGAGTTGCAAGCGCGCAAGCTGATATTGGGGTTGTCCTATGTAGAGGGAGTTTGCGTAGTCAAGTCTGGAATTGATGATTGTTCCAACTACTGCTGCTTTGTCCTCTTCTGGGACGAAGGGGATGAGTCTACGTAGCAGGCGGAGGAGATGGTGAGATTGGCTGACTACTGATCCTATTTGTGCATCCATTGACATTTCTGAGTCCAAAATGACTCCGAGACTCTTGGCTTTGGTGCTTGGAGAGATGGTCTGTCCGAAGATGGTGGGTGGTGTCCATGGGGTCTTAGTTTTGGAATTTTGATTTGCGTGTAGGAGAAGAAGCTCTGTTTTTGATCCGTTGAGTTTAAGAGAGCTAGTGGTCATCCAGTCGTCTATCAAAGTGAGGCATTTTTCTAGTTGCTGATGATGGTCTTTTTCTCCAGGGATGCGAAGGTAGAGTTGGGTATCATCAGCGTATGAGTGGAACCAGAGGTCCGATTTTCTGATGATTTTGAGGAGTGGGCGGATATAGATGTTGAAGAGCATGGGTGACAATGGTGAACCTTGAGGAACCCCGCAAGAGATTGCCCGGGTTTCAGAGGTGAAAGCTCCTAGTTTCACTGTCTGAGAGCGATTTCCTAAGAAGGATGCGAACCATTGTAGATCTGGATCAGTGACTCCTGCTACTTCTGTGAGGCGGATGAGTAGAGTATTGTGGTCCACTGAATCGAATGCTGCACTGAGGTCCAACAGTACCAGGAGACATGATTCTCCATCATCAGCTGCTTCGAGGGCGTCGTCCCATATTTTGAGAAGTGCCGTTTCTGTGCCATGGCCTGGGCGGAAGCCTGATTGCAGAGTGTCTAGAAGTTTGTGCGTGTCCAGGTGGTGTTGAAGCTGTTGTACTACTGCTTTCTCCATAATCTTGGAGATGGTGTTGAGGCTTGTTATCGGTCTGCGATAGTTAGGGTCCTTAGGGTCGAGGTTGGGTTTCTTTAGGAGGGGTTTGACGATGCCATGTTTGAGGGCGGTTGGAACAGTGCTTTCTTTGAACGACTGGTTGATGAGGTGTGTTATAATGGGAGCCAAGATGTCGGAACATTCTTTCAGGAGTTTTGTGGGAATGATGTCGTTTGGTGATGTGCTGTCTCTGAGGCTTCTGATGATGTTTTTGGTGGTGTCAGTGGTGATTGGGATCAGTGAGAAATTCGGTGCTTGTGTGATGATCGTATTGATTTTTTCTTTTTGCTTTAGTTGAATGAGATTGGTTGTTTTTTCCTGTTGGATTGTTTTCCGGATGTTGTCGATTTTATCGATAAAAAAATCCGATAATTCATTGCAGAATTCTTGGGTTTTAGTTTCCTGGGGGGCTCTAGACAGGTAGGGTTCATTGTCTTGGTGACTATTTTGAAGAGTTCCCGAGGGCGGTTTAAGGCTGATGAGATGGTGTTTGAGAAATGTTCCTTTTTTGCTTTGAAGATTGCTTTGTGATATTTCTCCGTGAGTGCTTTGTAGTTTGTGTGGTTTTCCTTTGTGGGTTTTCTTCTCCAGGCTCTTTCAGCTCGTCTGCGTTCCTGCTTTAATAAAGTAAGAGTGCCATTAAACCATCCAGAGGTTGTTTTGTGGATGTTTGTTCTACGTTTTGGAGCCACTGAGTCCGCAGTTTGTAGTAATGCCTTGTTTAAGGAGTTGAGTGTTTGTTCCGTTGAGTGGTTTAAGTTTAACATTGCTATTTTGTTAGATAATGTGGTTTTGAAGAGTTTGGAGTGTAGTTTCCTCTGAGATCTTGTCCAGTGTGTTGTAATTGCCTGTTTCCGTTTTTGGAGGTTGGTGTTGGTAGCGATTAAATTTGATAGCGTGGTGGTCCGTCCATGGTAGCGGTAGATTGTCGAATATGTTGACGTCCATATTTTGTTTGAAGATGAGGTCTAGAATGTGTCCTGAACCATGTGTGGGAGCATTTATCAGTTGCTGCAGACCTAATTCTTTCAGTTGGTTGATGCAGGTGGTGGCGATAGGGTCTTGGGTGGAGTTTGCCCAGAAGTTGAAATCTCCAAGTGCCAAAAAGTTTTCATCCTTCAGGGTGTGAGTTGACATGAATTCTGTTAAGGGTGTGAGGAGGTTTGTCTTTGGTTCTGGTGGTCTGTAACATAGAAGTATGTGAATAGTATCTTGGGGTGTTGTTTGCAGATGTAGGGTGAGTGTCTCCATGAAAGGCACTAAGTTCTGTACAGTTGGTTTGGTGAGCATGAGGTGAGATTTGAAGATCACTGCTAGGACTCCTCCTTTTTTTCCTGTTCTGTGCTCCATTAGGATCCTGTAGTTCTCAGGTACTAATTCGGTTAGGATGGCGTTGCAGTCGGGTGTTAGCCAGCTTTCGGTAATGAAGAGGCAATCTATGTTGTTTTGGGTGATGAAGTCGTGTACTTCCAGTCTGTGCTTGACTGCAGATCTGGTGTTGATCAGAGCGCATGCTAATTGTTGTGGTTGAATTGTTGTCTTCCTAGATTTGATGGTTGATTGTAGGTTGGCCCTTAGTAGTTGTTCTTTCTGTAGTATTTTATGAACGGAAGTTGTTAATGTTGAGGTGGTATTTTAGCCTGTGGAGCGCGTCCGCTGAGTACTTGAAGTTGCACATGGCGAAAAAATTACTGAAGGTAGGATGATGTGGTGATGATCCTTATGTATCGACGGTGGAGTTGCTAAGAAGATGGTGGTCATGAAGGGTGCTGTTGCTTCTGTTGCTGAGAAGATGATGGTCTGAAGAAAGCCACTGCTTCAGGTGGCGTTGATGATGGCACAATGGGGCTTGGTGGTGGTGGTGGGAGGGGGCCGCGCGGGCCTAACCACCTCCTGTTGATCCAGAGGAAGGCAAAAACCCCTAGCTGAGCTGGCCAATTGCTACAGCAGAAGAAAAAATTCCTTCCTGATCCCAGAGGCGATCGGACTGCATCCCTGGATCAACTGCTAGAGGGTGGCCCCGTGTACTTACCTGACCCCGGTTGGTCGGTGATGAGTAGGGGGGTGGGTGTCAGACCAAGGAGAAGGCCCTGAGGTTGATCTAGACTACTGCTTCCTGGTACTGGGCTGCGTCTGGGGGGATTTGAGATGTATTATTAGTATTAGATGTATTAGACCAATATAATTCGATAGGCTAAGCCCAATATTATTTAATAATATTGTATTATGCCTTCTTAAATATAATCCATAATTCAGAGTTGAGATAAAAAGAGTAAGAATATAAATTAAATTTCGTAAAGATGTAAAAATAAATAAATTAAATTAAATCTCTACTGATAAACCCGCCAGCATGGCTCAGAACGAGTTCACATCAAAGAAGGGGTGCAGGGATACAAAACACAGGAATCTTATCAAACCAAACAAGCAAAAGAGTTATGAGTTATCGATAAAGGCATTTACATCGACCTCTATGTTTAACCCGTACGGGGTGTATGTTTTAACCCTATGAATCCACAGCTTTTGAAATCTCACGTACCAGGGAACTCCCCCTCCAATTGGGACTATATTTATCGATGCCCAAATTTATTGTGTTGGAAGGGTCTCTATTATGGACCAAACGATAATGCTTGGACACTGAATGTTTTTTAAACCAGATATGATATTTGTAATGTGTTCATTAAGGCGGACTTGCAAGTGGCGTTTCTTCCGCCCTATATACTGCAGCCCACAAGGGCACTGCAGTAAATAGACAACACCCCTAGTGGTACAAGTAATAAAAGGACTAATAGTGTGTTGTACTTGTGTGCTTGTAGATGTAAAGTTGATAGTCCTCCTACGTGCACAATTATTAATAGAACACACATGACAACGCCCGCATTGGTAAAAACCAGTCAACTGATCAAAAAATGTCACCTTCTTAGTAGGGGGGTCCAATATATTGGGGGCTACCCTATTCCTAAGGGAGCTGGCTCCCTTGAATACAAACTGAGGTTTTGTGGGTAACACACCTTTCAAGATAGTATCATTGTTGACAATATGCCAATGTTTGGAAATAATCTGTTTAATACTCCTATGCTGAAGTGAGTACGTGGTCACAAACGGAACCCCTGATTCAAAAATGGTTTTGTTTTTTGGTCGAGGAGGATTATCCCGCAGTAAAGACTCCCTATCCAGGTCCTGGATCTCATCTAATATGGGCATAAGGGACTCCATAGTGTATCCATTCTCAAGCAATCTGCTCCTGAGAATAGCAGCCTAAGTAGAAAACATCTGTGGGTTGGAACACTTCCTCCGTAGCCTTAAATACTGCCTCTTAGGAATTGAGCTGAGCTAGGGACGGTGATGGCAGCTTTCCATTGGGATGTACGCATTCCAATCGGTGGTTTTGAAAAAAGTAGATGTGGACAAAACCCCATCCTCAATGGACAGTGTGAGATCCAGGAAGTGTATCTGAGACTGACTTATCTCATAACTCAAACGTATGCCACGTTCGTTCGAGTTAAGAGAAGACATGAATTCCTGTAAGTCCTGACCATCACCATCCCAAAGGAGGAGGATGTCATCTATATACCTGGCCCACAGGATGAGCTGAGGTCTCCTGTGGGTATAGATGACATCCTCCTCCCATCTGGCCATAAAAAGATTCGCCAGACTGGGGGCATACTTAGCCCCCATAGCTACCCCCCGACACTGAAGAAAAGACTGATTAGAAAACCAAAAATAATTATGAGAAGCTGCGTATTCCAAGAGCTCCATTAGAAAGGAAATCTGGCAGGCTGGGAGTCCTGAATCTCTATCCAGGAAACCCTTAACTGCTTCAAGGCCCAGGGTATGGGGAATAATGGTGTACAGAGAAACGACATCTGCAGTAACCATCCATACCCCTGGAGTAAGATTAATCCTTTAGAGTAGATTCAACACCTGTCGAGAATCTTTCAAATAAGACGGCATATTGCGAACAAATGGCTATAGGTAGGTAATAGGTAGAAATCAATATATCTTCCCACCCAGGACGTGATGGAATCTATTCCACTCACAATGGGACGTCCCGGGGGGCAGATAGGGTTCTTGTGAACCTTCGGTAGATAATAAATAGTCGGCATTCTTGGCGCCTTAGGTACCAAGAATAAACTCTTTTTCTTGTTTAAGATCCCTGCTGACAAACCTCTGGAGATAATATTCTCCAAATCTTTTTTATAAGCTTTTTTCAGATCAGAAGGGAGTGTGATATATGTCTGCTGCCAGAAATAAAGGAAACATGCCCTTTTGTTGCAAATTCTCTATTTATCAAATGAGACCCTTGAGACAGTGCACAAATTATGGAAAATTGTTATCAAATACGTATTTATTTTCTTTTCCTTGCCTATCCTCACGGCAGCACACAATGGGTTAATGCCTCCTCTGGAGCTCACAGGGCCACCTCTTTCTAGCTAAATAAAAGACAGCCCCTCCCCCACCGAAGTATTTAATAACCTAGCCTGCAAAAGGCCTCTAGGGAGGGAGTCCTGTGCTGACGTGAGGATAGGCCAGGAAAGGAAAGTATTTGATAACAATTTTCCGTATTCCTGCCCCTATCTCACGTCAGCATGCAATGGGATCTAACTAGCTGAATAAATGGACAGGAGAGAACACATGAAAAGAAACGTTGACAATCAAAGAAAAGCTGCCAAAGACAAAAATAATTTATATGTCTCCTCCCAAACTTTGCAGAACTTGCTGACTGCATGCCTAGCTTGTAAAGTTGAGTGAAAGGCTAGATGTCCCACATATATCCTTCACTGAAATCCTAGCATAACTGCCCAAAAGGCTGCCACCCCTCCGATCGAAGGAGCTTGTCCCTGTTCCTAAGCAGAAAGGTCTACTTCCTGCATGCCAATCTAATCACCCTGGTAAACCAATAGAAGATGACTCAAGAACCCGACGGTGAAATGAAGAGATTGCCCAATTTCCTCATGTCTTTGACCTTTGCATGTACACTGTTGGCAACTTGTGTAAGGACCTGAAGTATTCCTGTTGTGTAATTAGTGACTCCATGTAAATGCTTGGAGAGACTGCCCCCAGGTTTTCCTGGAAACTGGATACCACTTGGAGATGGACGTAGTATCACTATTTCTGGTAAAAAGACACAAAAGAGATCTTTGCATGAAAGTGCTGCAATCTCCAACATCCTTCTGTCTAAAGCAACTGCTGTCAGAGGTCCTAGTTTTTCCACTAGGAACTGCAATGGAAATTAAGCTATTGGAGCAAAGGATGCCTGTAGTAATACTTTCAGAACCAAGCCTAAGTCCCATGAAGGAAACAAGAATTTCCTTGGTGGTCGTATATGGATTACGGACTGCATGAAGCATTTGTTGAATGGCTCTTCCACCCATCTGCAGCTTGAAAAAGAGGATAAAGGCAGAAACCTGGAGTTGTATGCCAGACCAACCTCAAGCGCTGATTGTAAAAATGTCCAGGATATTGGCTAGAGCTGGGGACACAGGAGAGAAAACTTTGCTGAGCAAACAGAACAAACTTCCTTCATATCCTCTTATATGTAGCGTTCATGGTCTTGTGGTCTTCACCAAGGTCTAAACCACCTCGGATGAGAATCCCTGCACCTCTAGTCCAGCTGATTCAATAGCCAGCTATTAAGAGTCTCACTGGATTGGGGTGGTGCCATTGACATTGGCATAAAAGATCTTGTTTGACTTAAAATGGTATTGGTGGTGCTGATGACAACTGGGGGAGCAATGAAAAACAAGGCCTCCTCGGCAGGTGGAAAGGACACTGGAGGAAGACAAACATCAACAGAAAAAAAACCATGGCACTGTGAATCTATTTTCTATCACTTCACCTTTGTACCTTGTTGCAAATACCGGAAGCTGTGTGTTCAGTGGACTCTCTATGAGAACTATCACTGGAATGCCCCATAGAGCCAATACTAGTTGAGGTACGTATTGTTGGAAAATAATTTGCCTAACTGATCCAAACTGCTATTAACTGCCTGTGAGCGGCTCTCCGCCCAGTGAACAGTTTATGTTACAAACAGTACAGAAAAAGACAGACACTTGGTGCCCCCTTGGTGGGTAATGTTGGCTACTGCTGTCTTTTTGTTAATCATCAACTTTACTCTGGCCCCTTGGAGGAAGATCTTGAAAAGTTTGCATTGCTAGAAAAAACTGCCTTACATTTAAAAACAGTCAGAGCATCTGCATTTCACTAGGCTCCAATGGCATTGCACTTGTCTCCTCAGACTGGAGGCAGACTGGCATCCAACATCAGAATCTCCTGGGCTGAGAGGCACATCACAAAAGAGGCACACTGGTGTCCAAAAACTCTAGTTCTTGCTAATTTGTGCAGACACAAAGACCTTCTGATCCATAGACTGTCCATCCCATTGACTGAGAAAGGCAAACTGAAAAGCTCCCATGTGCCACCTGGCCTGAGGCAACACTGGAATGGTCACTGTATAATGTCACAATAGGGACAATGCAATCCCTCGCTGACATAAATGCTGTCTCCATGACTCTTCGTACGCAGATTTTAATTTGCAAATTTTGCAGTTTTGGAAAACCACTTGACTTATTTGGGCATGAAAAACTACTCCAATATCCTTCATAGATTAAGAAAGAGTTAACTGCTTTCCCCTGTTTGTTCACTAGTCCACTGAACTTGGAAAAGGATTTCTAGGAAAAGGGTTGTAATGCTTTGCCAGCTCCTGACGTACACAATTGTGACAATCAAAATGTCATGCAAGTAGTGGTAGAGCCTTATCCCCAAAGATGAATAACTAGCACTACGTCCAACAAAATGTTCAAAAAGTTTCTTGGTGCTGTGCCAATTCTAAAAATGACAAACACCTGAACTGAAAGTGACAGCCAGTCACTGCAAATCTCAGATGTCTCTGGTGTTATGCACCGATTGGTACCTGGAAGTATACGTCAGCCAGGTCGATTGACACTAATCGGTCCTCATGCTGAACTATCGCCATGACTGTTGCCATGGACTCCATCTTGAACCTTTTGTTGTGTATGTACCCATTTGATTTCTTCAAACCCAGACAGTAGGGAAAGCTCCTGATGCCTTGGGTACTAGAAAGAATGGGGAGAAAACTCCAGATTTGTTCTTTTGGACTTGTTGCAGTTTAATTCTTATACGTAATCTTGCAATAAGTCTTTCTTCTTGAGATCTGTTGGTCATGAATAAAAAAAATGTGGTGATTGTACTCCCAGATAACTGTCTTTGATGTTTGTCGCCTAAACCCTTCAAAAATGGAAGCTATCCAGGCTCCCACTGGAAGACACTGGTTGGGCCCACCTTCAAAGACTTTCCAAATGTCTAGCAGCCTGCTTTGGATTTGATTCCATGTAAACAGGAAGTTTGAGCCGCCTTCACTGTGGTCTGGTAAATTTAAGCCTGGCCTATAAGATTTGGCCTCCTGAACCCTTCTGAAGATCGACCAATTTGAGCAAAAAGATGGCTGCTTCCTTTTATTTCACTGTGGTCACACTCTGGACATTTCTTCTGTCACTCGCTTTGTCCAGCATTTTGCCAAACAACAACCTCCCATTATGGAGTATGTTACAAAGGGCTTGTGTGGAAGCTTCATCCACCCTCCAGTGGCACAACCACAAAGCTCTCATCACTGTGACTTAATGTGCCAGCCCTAGAACTAGGTCTATTGAAGCCTCGGCCAAAAGTCAGCAGCCAGATTCAAGTCCTCCAGAACCATGCTCACTCCTGCAGGTTCCCCTTAAATTAAAGGCCATTGCTTAATGCTTTAAACATCATGGTTAATGCTGTTGCTAGTCAACAGGCAAAAACCTGCAACAGTATAGATTTTCTACAAGTCTGCGAGCCAGTTCACCACAATTTCTGAGTTGAACCAGTCTTAAGTTCACTTTTCAATCCATAGGATCCCTAAAGGTATTGAAAGGCAAAGACACTTGCACACCAGACACTGGTAGGCCCCATCCCCTTCTGGAAATGCACTGCTTAAACATGCATCAGCCAGCTTCATTGGATAAAGCTTGTAGACTCTCCCATTCTTCATCAATGGGCTTTTAATTCTGTGATTATGGGAAAAGAAGGCCCTTCCTTTTTCACATTTGGAAATATCTGCATGCTTTGCAATAATTGAGCCTGTGTCTTGCCTGTGGCATGGATATTTCCTGCATACATTCCGCAACAGCCTCTAGGCTTTGAAATGTGTGCATTCCCTTCCTTATCCATTGTCATTTGAGGCAATCCATGACAATTAATTTCCCATCACTGCAGACTGAATGCAGGTCCAGCATGCATCCAGGGCTGGGCAAGGCATTTTCTTTTGCGCTGATTTAAACACATGTGAGCCATTGCCACGTGAGCTGCTTGAGGAGCATGAAAGCTGCCCTGTGCTGGAATGTTAGAATTCAGATTGTTCTGGTCAGGAGATGACCAGTGGGGGGGGGGGGGTCTTATGTTTTCTGGAGTGTTTGCACCTAAAATAATGCAAAACATCATACTTTGCATCCTTGAGCATTCCTTGAGCACTATTTTTAAAAACATGTCCCATGCTGCCCCTTCCTACCTTTTGCTAGTCTTCTGTGCCACTGACAGGTGTGGTGATCTCATATCTGCAAAAAAATCATAATTTTCTCATCAAGAAAAAACAGGTGAGGTCTGGCAGCCTTCCAGAGGCAAACAGGAGACACAGAATCTGGGACAAAACCAGGCAGATTGAATAACCCCCAGGAACACAGCACAGCAGGGGAGCAAACAGCAACAAGTCTTTACTGCACAGGCGAAAACTGTCTCTGGACTGCAGAGAGAGAGGGAGAGAATCCAGTTCTTCTGCTGGATCTAAGACTGTTTAAGCTGCTGCTTGGTGACTGGTGGTCACTACCCTGCGCCATCCCATCTCCCTGCCCTCTGTGACCTCATCCACTGCTGCTTTGAAGACAGGCCAGGAGAGCAGTGCGGCATACTACCTGTACAAGACAGGAAAAACCCCAATGATGACATTGCAGAGCTCACTAATACCACACCTGTGGAATATTTGCGCTATCTAAGCAACATTGCTCGTGGCCTGGGAAAAAGGGCACCCAGTTTTTAGGAGGGTTTACCATCCAACATTCAGGGTCTTCCAACTCCATGAGAGGCTGAACGTGGAGGGGTAGGTTTAGCGGGGGGGATATTCTTGCAGCAACCAAAGTACTTAACAACTGCAATCAATCCACTGGTGACCTGGAGCATGTAGTTCAATAAAGTTTGACCGCACTCCCAGGTATGAAGCAGTGATGATTACTTTATTGAAGATAAAAATCCATCAAGATACATCATAAGACATCATGAGACCTCAATGCAGGCATGGCAAGATTAACGCCTTTCATGAATCAAGGTTCGCTTAGTTCTCTTTGCTTGGTCTGGAGCATAACCAAAAAAAAAGAACACTTCAATGGGGGAGGGGCTGCCTTTTATTTAGCTAGAAAGAGGTGGTCCTGTGAGCTCCAGAGGAGGCGTTAACCCATTGTGTGCTGATGTGAGGTAGGGCCAGGAAATAAGGGAACAGTTAACATATGGCAAATCACATAAAGTGATTGCACATAGCTTCATAAGGCACATAAACAACAATAAACCAGGGAAGCCATTCTCTATACATAAGCTTACAATCCAGTACCAGACAGCACTACCCTTAAAGTAGCAAATAAAGTTGAAATTTAAAGACAAATTAAAAAAGACACGAGGAGCATCTAAAGGGTAGGGATAGGGTAGCATATCTAAGAGTAGCGGAACTTGAGGTGTGTTATTGGATAGATTTTCAGTGTTCGTTAGTGCTTCCTCCAATAATAGATTGAGAGTAAATAAACACAGACTTGTGGGTCCACCAGTTTAGTGGATGGAGGAAGGAAGGAAATAGGGAGTGAAAAGTTAGAGAAAGCGAGAAAGCAGGGAGAAATAAAGAGTGAGCTAAAAGAACGGACAGTCGAAAAAGGGAAAGAACGTGGGAAGAAGAGAGGGAGCAAACATGGGAGGGGAAGAGTGAGAGGGGAAGGGTAGGAGCCAGTATGTGAACCTGGTATCAGAAGAAAGAACCCAGCAGGGCCTTTTACACATCTGAGAAAGTGAACCCAATAAAGCCACATTTTGCTATAGATTTTATGCTTATTCTGAGAAGGTAGAAATATGCAGTTTCAAGAACACAACATTCATCCCTTTTATGACTTTGGACAGTACATGTGGGTAGATTGTGTGCAGGACACACATCAGCACCCAGGAGCAATAAGATATAGAAATTCTTTCCTCCCCACCCCAAAATTTTCCACGATACACAGCATTTTGCTACCTAAAGGACATTAACGTGGTTGGTGACCTCTACATACTGTATAACCAGTGAAGTGACTAGCCTCAGGTGATAGAAAGAGATAAAACAAATCCTCCAATACATATGTTGTACCTTTTTATCTGCAGTCATCTCTCCTGTAGAGCTTTCTGCAACACACATAATTTACAGAACCTGTCGGCATCTCTCAGCAGCACAATGCAGGGAGTGTGGATCTGAATTCACACACTGTACAGCTAAGGGAGAAGAGCTCTAAACCTGTTTGGAGGGAAGGGATACACCCCCTCCTTACACTATACACAAAACAAGCACAAAATAATCCCATTTACTGGAGCTCCCTTCCGCCATTTTTCTCTTGGTGGTGAGAAAAAGCTGTCAGAAGTGAATCATGCAGATAACAGAGGAATGAGACAGCAGAGAGAAATCAAGCTCAGAGCTTTGGATAGAGACATGTACACAGTATAGAATGGAGTGTGTTGTTAGAGAGATTTACAACCACTTTAAGTAAAGGATTCACATCTATCTCAAGTATGGTTGCCACCTTTGTTCTGGCAAAATAAAGGACAGGGGGTGTAGCAGGGAAGAGTGAGGGTGGAGCAGGAAAAGGGCTAATCAATACATACATAGTGCACAACACCCCATGGTGGGTGTGGCCAAATCAAATTGTATTAAGCTCCCTGGCGGTATGATTATTTCAGATTTTAGGTGCTGAAAGCAGTACAATTATTTTGCACAGAAATTTGGCGTTTTATATTATAGGCCTGTAATTCTTAGGAATAATTCACTTAAATCTGTCCAAACAAGAGTCTAGTAGACATCCCGGGTATGATAAAGTTTGAAAAATGAAATCAAAAATTATAATATAATAAATAACTATAAATAATTATACCAAATAATAATATAATAATAATAAAAATTATTCAATAATGGAATCAAATCCGAAACTCCGAAATTTGCTCAGTTGCAGAATTGTCGCTTTCGTTACTTTTAGTGTTTGGTGACAGATTTCCCCACGAATCACTATCATTCAATTCTGCAAGTGATTCCAATTTATTATCACTGTTTTCTAGCTGGTCTAAAGCCACTTTTGATGCAAAGGGACAGTTTTGGTTGCTATGGACAATCTCCAGTTTCCAGGCAGAAAGAACAGTTTTTACAATATAAAACTGCATGCAGGACACTGGACAGACCACTAGGGACAAAGGGGATGTGTAATTATTTGATACAGTACTGTAATCTTACAGATTACAGTATACTGTATCTATACTGTGTGTTTCACTTTTTGAATTTGCCGCCGAACTCTGTCCCCGTGCGTCGCAACGCTCGCAGGGAAGGAGCTCGGCACTGTGAATCGAGCGAGACACGGCGGCTCGCCGATCACAGCGGGGAGACATTTCAGGATCCAGGGGACAAGGTAAGTATCCTCTAGATGGATCCTGCGATGTGATCCCGAGTCTGGCTCGGGGATACCGCTTTTGGTATTGAAAATCCACCCCAAGCCAGACTCGGGAATACCGCTAGGGGGGTTAATAGTGGGAGGTACTTAAAGGTGTATGAATAAGTAAAACCTGAACCTACTTTTTTTCTTGTTCAAGAGTGTGTAATGCATAGAGTGCTGTAGTCACTAGTGCATAATGCACATGTCATGAGTGTGAAACTCACAGAGTGCAGGTGTCAAGTGTAAGTAATGCATAAAGTGCAGGGGCCAGAAATAAGAAACACTCAGAGAGCATGGGTCCAGTGGTGTCTCCAGTTTTCATATTTAGGGGGGGCACATGGGGGGACAGGGACAAAAATAGGGGGGCAATATAAAATGCAAATATATCTATCTATATATATATATATATATATAGATAAAATATATATAGATAGATAGATATATCTATCTATCCTGGGGCCCTTTACCCCTTTACTACGATCCCACAACGGCCCTTTCACATGTTCTGCAGTGAGCTCCCTTCCTACTGTACTGGGCCCCCCCCCCCAGGGTGACAGAGAACAAGAATGTTCACCAGCATACCATCATGTATGTCACCAGCATACCAAGAAAATATAAGGGTCCAAAGCAGTGGGAGAACTATCAGGGTTGCAAAGGTTGTCTTGCCACCGGGCCCTGGTGTTCTGCCACTGTGGGGTTCCCCAGCCTCCTCTTGCTGTCCTGCCCCTGCCCTCAGTCTGTTTTTTCAGTAACTGAGAGTCCTGGTGGAGTCCTTCTTGCAACTCGCTCTTCTCCCTGCCAATGAGGATGCAGGGGAAGGAGCAGATCGGGCGGCTGTGGTTGTGTGAGCGCTCGCATTATGCAGTGTCAGCGAGCAGAGGGAGGGGGAGGAATCACCCACTGGGGACCTTCTCCCTCTCAATAGAGACTGTGTTACCCCAGCGGTGGCCCGAGTAAGATGCGGCACATCCGATATGAATACAAACAAAAAGAAATTGCCTTTTTGTAAAAAAAAAAAAAAAAATTAAAAAAAAATAATTTTTTTTTTTGGGGGGGGCACATGGTGGGGCCCAGCATAATGTTGGGGGGGTCAGGGCCCCCTCTGGCCCCCCCCCCAGGGTCGCCATTGCATGGGTCAAGCATCCATAATGCACAATGTATTGATTAAAGTAAGTAACACACAAAGTGCTATTGTCAGGAGTGCAGAATGCACTGAATGAAGAGGTCAGACTCCAACCTACTTTCTCCTTGTTCCAGACCACTTGTTTTTTTCTGCTCTGACCCAGCATTTTCTGCATTCTTCTTCTGTATTCACACACATACCGGTGGTAGGGAGGCAGAAGCATCAAAGTGCCAGGGGAGGCGGTGCAAGTATAGAAAGCAGTAGCCGCAGCAGCAACCAAAAATGCAACAGTTTTGGTTGCTATGGACAATCTCCAGTTTCCAGGCAGAAAGAACAGTTTTTATAATATAAAACTGCATGCAGGACACTGGACAGACCACTAGGGACAAAGGTGATGTATAATTATTTGATACAGTACTGTAATCTGTAAGATTACAGTATACTGTATCTATACTGTGTGTTTCACTTTTTGAATTTGCCGCCGAACTCTGTCCCCGTGCGCCGCAGCGCTTGCAGGGAAGGAGCTCGGCACTGTGAATCGAGCAAGACACGGCGGCTCGCCGATCACAGCGGGGAGACATTGCAGGATCCAGGGGACAAGGTAAGTATCCTCTACATGGATCCTGCGATGCGATCCCGAGTCTGGCTCAGGGATACCGCTTTTGGTATTGAAAATCCACCCCGAGCCAGACTTGGGAATACCGCTAGGGGGGATAATAGTGGGAGGTACTTAAAGGTGTATGAATAAGTAAAACCTGAGCCTACTTTTTTTCTTGTTCAAGAGTGTGTAATGCATAGAGTGCTGGAGTCACTAGTGCATAATGCACATGTCATGAGTGTGAAACTCACAGAGTGCAGGTGTCAAGTGTAAGTAATGCACAAAGTGCAGGGGCCAGAAATGAGTAACACGCAGAGAGCATGGGTCAAGCATCCATAATGCACAATGTATTGATTAAAGTAAGTAACACACAAAGTGCTATTGTCAGGAGTGCAGAATGCACTGAATGAAGAGGTCAGACTCCAACCTACTTTCTCCTAGTTCCAGACCACTTGTTTTTTTTCTGCTTTGACCCAGCATTTTCTGCATTCTTCTTCTGTATTCACACACATACCGGTGGTAGGGAGGCAGAAGCAATGAAGTGCCAGGGAGGCGGTGCAAGTATAGAAAGCAGTAGCCGCAGCAGCAACCAAAAATGCAAGATAGCATGGGATGCCCGCATCCTAGCAACCAAAGGTTGTAGGCATCCATTTGTTTAATACCGGACAAAGTGCGTCTCATATTGATTCAATGCGGGATGCTGCATTTTACTTTAAAATCAATGACGATCTTGTATTATATGAGATGGGTGGCAACCCTAACCCAAGGAGACCTAAGGCTACAAGCTCTACACTAATCTGTCCCAATGCCCTTTACCAACAGCACTACCTATGTTTTCCCTATCACAGCTAAACACATTGACACTATGGCTGCTGGAAGCCCTGCTTTTTATAGTGAGGGGCTGGCACATACCAAAGCCCCTATGATTGACCATTCTAAGCCTCCTGACCTAATTTTAGAGGCGAGGTAGTGTATTTTTGGTAGTTGGTGCCGAACAACCACATTTGTTTGCTGTGTCTGCAAACTGTAAACGGGTTAGGTTTCATGCTAAGCCAACCTCAACTTGAACTCAAAGCTCATCCCTAGCTACTACAATGGTAAGTGTTGCCCTGGGAATGAGTTTATTGCTTATTGATATGAGAAAAATAATTCTCTTTCTAAGCCCCTCTCTCCCTCCATATCAACCCATACCAATATATGTATATTTGTGGAGACACATGTGATTTAGGGGCACCAGGGGCAATGATGTTGACCTACTGAGGGGTAGAGACTGTTCACTTAGTAAAGTGAATGCTCGCTTAGTTTAATAAATAAAGTGAAGCTGTGTTCACGTTAACTACCGAAACTATATACAGGGGAAATTTAAAAAAAAATTATAATTTTTGCTTGTGCGTTATTGGATGATTGAGAGGAACCTTATTCACTAAGCTAGATGAATTTTCACTTTAGTAACTACACCGCCTCCAATCACTTAGTGAATCCGCCCAATTGATCTTGTCTTTTCTTTACAAAGGTCCAAACAATTTTTAACAGTTGTGTGTCAATCTGCATCCATCTTTTCTACTACAGTTAAAACATCTAACATAATTCATGCAATTTTCTTTTAAGCAGGAAAGAGCATTCTCCTTGTCAAAATGATTTTCCAGAATTCACATTTTGCTCAAGTAATTTGCTTATGGTTTCCCTCAGAGGTCTGCACCATGTTTTAAGTACAATGCAATATGGCATTTCTGGTAATGACCTGAAATTTCTGCACTAGAGTTTCCTCTTTGGTAAAAGATTTAGTGTTCAAAAGGATGCTGTGGATATATTTTTCAACTTCATGTGTTTAAAACTGCTTCCTGGTTCCCACTAATTTGGAAAGATTTCAGTAAGTCAGATGAATATTTTATATCAACATCTACAGTTAATGATCTACAACATATTCTATCATTTTTTTCAATGTATTTAGTTGCCTAATGCCCCGTACACACGGTCGGACATTGTTCGGACATTCCGACAACAAAATCCTAGGATTTTTTCCGACGGATGTTGGCTCAAACTTGTCTTGCATACACACGGTCACACAAAGTTGTCGGAAAATCCGATCGTTCTGAATGCGGTGACGTAAAACACGTACGTCGGGACTATAAACGGGGCAGTAGCCAATAGCTTTCATCTCTTTATTTATTCTGAGCATGTGTGGCACTTTGTGCGTCGGATTTGTGTACACACGATCGGAAATTCCGACAATGGATTTTGTTGTCGGAAAATTTTATAGCCTGCTCTCAAACTTTGTGTGTCGGAAAATCCGATGGAAAATGTGTGATGGAGCCCACACACGGTCGGAATTTCCGACAACAAGGTCCTATCACACATTTTCCATCGGAAAATCCGACCGTGTGTACGGGGCATTAGAGGTGTTTTTCCCAACAAAGTTGAAATATTAAATTTATGGTCAAGGCATTATAAATGTTAATGGAATATGTATCAGTCTGACACAAATTGAATTATAAAATAAGGCCGACAAAAAAGTGCATAACCAATTGCAGGCAATCAGAATTATCTCTGATTTATCTGACTGCAGTAAACTGACATCTGATTAGCTTGTATATTGCTTACCACATTCATCACTGGTGCTCAGTGCATTGCTTTATTGAATACATCCAGAGCACTTTTTGTGTGAGATGATATTCAGTTCCAGATATTTATCTTTCAATGACATGTTTTTTTTATTGGGGTACTCTTTTACACTTACATTACATAACATACAGCATTATTTTCCAGTGCTGACATCACTGCTTTCTTAGTAGAAGTTAAATGTTACCAATTTGACATTACACGTAGTACTAATTAATCACAGAAAAGGATAAGGCAATATTAAAAAATCAAAAATCAAAAGTCTGAAAAGTATACATCCATCAGATGCTGCATAGAAACAACAGATAACTTACGTTTTTGATTTCCATTGAAATTAACCTGAACTGACATATTTGTATTTTCACCTGTCAGGTTCTTCTAACACAATTTAAATCTACTTAATCAAGTAAACTTATCTGTTGTACATGCTCATCTCTTCTACCACACCTCTGATTTATTGGATTTATTGCATTCCAGTTTCATTTCCATAGATGTTCGTGACAAATTCTTTTTACAGCTTATATGAAAAGCCCAGAAAAAGCAAAAAGACAAGGAAAAGGTTTCAGGTTCGTGAACGATGTACAGCTGGACCTGGTAAACTATCAACAGCATAAAGAATTACATTGGTCTTTATACAGAGTTTCTGGACACAGGTCAAGTTTAATTTACAACTCGCAAAAAAAAGTATGGGGTCTAAATATTTATACATTCCTAACAAGCTTAAAAACATTGTTTTAAATAAAACAACACTGATCTCTCTAGCTGTTTGTACTGTAAAGTGATTCATACTAAAAATCCTTAAAGATAAAAGATAAAAAAAAGAAAAAAATTTCTAAAGCTCATACATGTTACACTCATGTAATCTCGATTTACCCCCTTCCTGACCAGAGCACTTTTTGTGATTCGGCACTGCGTCGCTTTAACTGACAATTGCGTGGCCGTGCAACGTTGTACCAAAACAAAATTGATGTCCTTTTTTCCCACAAATAGAGCTTTCTTTTGGTGGTATTTGATTGCCTCTGAGATTTTTATTTTTTGCGCTATAAACAAAAAATAACGACAATTTTGAAAAAAAAACACAATATTTTTTACTTTTTGCTATAATAAATATCCCCCAAAAATATATAAAAAACTATTTTTTTCCTCACTTTAGGCCGATATGTATTCTTCTACATATTTTTGGTAAAAAAAATTGCAGTAAGCGTATATTGATTGGTTTGCGCAAAATTTATAGCGCCTACAAAATAGGGGATAGTTTTATGGCATTTTTATTTTTAATTATTTTTTTTTATTAGTAATGGCGGCGATCTGTGATTTTTATCGAGATTGTGACATTATGACGGACAGATCTGACACTTTTCACACTATTTTGGGACCATTGTCATTTATACAGCGATCAGTGCTATAAAAATGCTTTGATTAATTGTGTAAATGACACTGGCAGTGAAGGGGTTAACCATTAGGGGGCGGTGAAGATGTTAAGTGTATCCTAGGGAGTGATTCTAACTGTGGGGGGGAGGGACTACACCTCACATGACAGCGATCACTGCTCTCGATGACAGAGACCAGTGATCTCTGTCCTGTCACTAGGCAGAACGGGGAAATGCTTTGTTTACAAAAGCATCTCTCCGTTCCACCTCTCCATGACACAATCGCGGGCATCGAGTCTGCGGGACCCACGGTCACGGAGACTCCGGCGGCGCGCATGCACCCGCAGCACCGCTTCTTAAAGGGGACGTACCTGTATGCCCTTTTGCCCACCGGCGCCATTCTGCTGACGTAAATCGGCATGCGGTGGTCAGCAAGCGGTTAATCAACCATAGTTCTACCAAAACAATTTTATGATGACCTACCTAAAATATCTAACCAATTTGTATTAAATCAGGCAGGCCCTTGCACTATATACCTGTGTTGGGAACCTAACAGCTTACAATAACATACAGATATATGTGAGGGCTACCATGTTTCTGCTTTTCATTGAAAGTAATAGGAAAACAGCTTAGATTTTTAGTTCTTCTGTTGTGAATTTTGAAGATGAATTCATCTACAGTGCTTGAAGCTATAAAGGTGAATAAGGGCTTGTTTTAAAGTGCTATTAATGCTTCTGCATAATATGTGGATACTTAAAGGAGTTGTAAAAGCAGAAGGTTTTTTATCTTAATGCATTCTATGCATTAAGATTAAAAACCTTCTGTGTGTAGCAGCCTCCCCAGTACCCCCTAATTGCTTACCTGAGCCCCATCTCTCTCCAGCGATGTCCACGAATGCCTAAGCCATCCAGGACACTCCTCCTGATTGGCTAAGACACGGTAGCAACACCATTGGCCCCCACGGATGTCAATCAAAGTCAATCAGTAAATCACGCGAGAGAGGGGAGGGCCAGGTTGGGGCTTCATGTCTGAATGGACACACAGAGCTCTGACTTGGCTCCAGTGCCCCCATAGAAAGCTGCTGGCTATGGGGGTACTTGATAGGAGGGAGGGGCCAGGAGCAACAAAGAGGGACCTGAGAAGAGGAGGATCTTAGTTGCCCTGTGCAAAACCAACTGCACAGAGGAGGTAAGTATAACATGTTTGTTATTTTAAAAAAAATAGCCTTTACAATCACTTTAATGTGCATAGTCTGGCCAAAGATCCACTTTATAACTCCGGGCTGTTAAATTTCTGTCTATTTCTCTCCCCCTCCCAACACACCTCTGCCCATGTATGCAAAAGATGTGTCGATACGTACCGTAAAATCTTTAAACTACTGCTAATCTTTAAACTAGTGCTAATGCGCCATTCACTGCCTTTACAACTTGTTTTTGCAGTCGGCTGTAGGTTGGTTTCAACAGCACTGCCATGTTGGAATGTTGTTTATTTGAGAATATTATTCTCATTTCCCAGCATGCAATAAGTTTTCATTTGCAACCCTGTACAAGGCATGTGATCATCACTGCCAGTGCTCACTGAGTTTAATCCAACAAGAAGAGTGGCAACAGCTCATTAGGTAGGATGATAGGAAAAACACAATTGCATGGAAATAGTATTACATCACAACCTTGATCCATGCACATAGCATTAGCAAATGAACACAACAATAAAAAAGGGTGTAGGGAAAAAAAAAACTGCAGAATTTCAGCAACCATAAGACACCTGCTATTACATCTACTTTAGTCCCCCTGCCATGACACCTGCCCGCAGAGTTCCTCTGTGTGCTTGAGTGTGACCTTAGCCCTGTCATATAGGTGAGGGAAAACTTGCTTAGCCCTTTGTAAGTTTATTTTTTGGAAAAAAGATGGAACTTGTTTAGCAATTTCAACGGTTCAAAATGTTAGATTATGTTAGTAGGGGAACTAATTTGCTGTAGTCATTCCCTACATGGTCACTTTAAGTGGAAGAATGAAGGAAAACACAATTAATTCTAACCAGATCTACATATATTTTTTGCTGCGAAGGCATGGGGATCACACAAAAAAATAACATTGTTCTCAGGGAAACATTTGCTATTGTTTGCTAATAAACATTTACTGTTATCTCAGAAATATTATATTTCTATATTTATGTAGCTCCTATAATGTTAAGTTTTATTGTGGGTAAAGTATATTCAAAATGTGTTTAATCTGCATTGTTATTAGGAGTGTCCACTTTGACCAAAAATGTCCTCCTGTACTGCATTACAGAAAAAGTGGTCTTGGTCTTGATACATTTAAAATGTATACCTTCTTCTGAATATGACCTGGTTATGAGTTTATATATGCTGGACTGGTTATCAGAATAGGTACTGTAAAATCTCTGCTAAGTTTTAACTTTTAGGTATTAATAAATAACATTCAATTAGCAAGTGGTGTTTAATTCTGCTGCTGCAACTTAGATACTGTATTGCCGTTCCTGCAATCTTTTCAGATTTTTAAAAATCATATTTAGGATTTGAGTTTTTGTAGTACATTTTTTTTTTAATTTGAAGTATAGCAGTGTACAACTATACATAGCCAAACACGTCACAAGAAATAATTTTTTTTACATAATATCTTAAAAATTTATATTGTTTAACCACTTACCGACCGCCGCGTGACGATGTACGCCCAAACTTTGAACGGGGATATCGTTGTTATGGCAGCAGCTAGCTGCCATAACCCCAGTATCCCCGTTTTCGCGCGGTGGTGGCTTTCAGATAAAAGTGGTCCCTGCGGCGGATTCGCCGTGAGATCCCTTTTATCAGTAGCAGGAGAGGGGTCCCACTCCCGCCGCGATCCGGCGCTCTCCGCCGCTTACCGGAGCCGTCGGTAGCGGTGGAGGCGATCGCGTCATTCTCTATGGTGTGCCTGGAGACGAGTGAGGCTAAGATGGCGCCCACTCCTCTCCATGACACTGCTGGGTGGAAGCGACATCAAAATGTCACTCCGTCCACGCCTCTTAACCACTTCAGCCCCGGAAGGATTTACCCCCTTCCTGACCAGAGCACTTTTTACAATTTGGCACTGCGTCGCTTTAACTGCTAATTGCGTGGTCATGCAATGTTGTACCCAAACAAAATTTGCGTCCTTTTCTTCCCACAAATAGAGCTTTCTTTTGTGGGTATTTGATCACCTCTGCCGTTTTTATTTTTTGCGCTATAAATGGAAAAGACCGAAACTTTTGAAAAAAAATGATATTTTCTACTTTTTGTTATTAAAAAAATCCAATAAACTCAATTTTAGTCATACATTTAGGCCAAAATGTATTCGGCCACATGTCTTTGGTAAAAAAAAATGTCAATAAGTGTATATTTATTGATTTGCACAAAGGTTATAGCGCCTACAAACTAGGATACATTTTCTGGAATTTACACAGCCTTTAATTTATGACTGCCTATGTCATTTCTTGAGGTGCTAAAATGGCAGGGCAGTACAAAACCCCCACAAATGACCCCATTTTGGAAAGTAGACACCCCAAGGAAATTGCTGAGAGGCATGTTGAGCACATTGAATATTAATTTTTTTTGTCCCAAGTGATTGAATAATGACAAAAAAACATTTTTACAAAAAGTTGTTACTAAATGATATATTGCTCACACAGGCCATGGGCATATGTGGAATTGCACCCCAAAATACATTTAGCTGCTTCTCCTGAGTATGGGGATACCACATGTGTGGGACTTTTTGGGAGCCTAGCCACGTACGGGGCCCCGAAAACCAAGCACCGCATTCAGGATTTCTAAGGGCGTAAATTTTTTATTTCACTTCTCACTACCTATCACAGTTTTGAAGGCCATAAAATGCCAAGATGGCACAAAACCCCCCAAATGACCCCATTTTGGAAAGTAGACACCCAAGCTATTTGCTGAGAGGCATGTTGAGTCAATGGAATTTTTATATTTTGACACAAGTTGCGGGAAAGTGACAATTTTTTTTTGTACAAAGTTGTCACTAAATGATATATTGCTCAAACATGCAATGGGCATATGTGGAATTACACCCCAAAATACATTCTTCTGCTTCTCCTGAGTATGGGGATACCACATGTGTGGGACTTTTTGGGAGCCTAGATGTGTACGGGGCCCCTGAAACCAAGCACCGCCTTCAGGATTTCTAAGGGCGTAAATTTTTGATTTCACTCCTCACTACCTATCACAGTTTTGAAGGCCATAAAATGCCAAGATGGCACAAAACCCCCCCAAATGACCCCATTTTGGAAAGTAGATACCCCAAGCTATTTGCTGAGAGGCATGTTGAGTCCATGGAATATTTTATATTTTGACACAAGTTGCAGGAAAGCGACAATTTTTTTTTTTTTGCAGAAAGTTGTCACTAAATGAAATATTGCTCACACAGCCCATGGGCATATGTGGAATTGCACCCAAAAATACATTCTGCTGATTCTCCTGAGTATGGGGATACCACATGTGTGGTACTTTTTGGGAGCCTAGCCATGCACGGGGCCCTGAAAACAAAGTACCGCCTTCAGGATTTCTAAGAGCGTAAAGTTTTGATTTCACTCCTTACTACCTATCACAGTTTTAAAGGCCATAAAATGCCCAGATGGCACAACCCCCCCCCCCCATGACCCAATTTTGGAAAGTAGACATCCCAAGCTATTTGCTAAGAGGCAAGTTGAGTCCATGGAATATTTTATATTTTGACACAAGTTGCAGGAAAGCGACAATTTTTTTTTTTTTGCAGAAAGTTGTCACTAAATGATATATTGCTCAAACATGCTGTTGGCATATCTGGAATTACACCCCAAAATACATTCTGCTGCTTCTCCTGAGTACGGGGATACCACATGTGTGGGACTTTTTGGAGCCTAGCCGCGCACGGGGCCCCGAAAACCAATCACCGCCTTCAGGATTTTTAAGGGCGTAAATTTTTTATTCACTCCTCACTACCAATCACAGTTTCAAAGGCCATAAAATGCCAAAATAGCACAAACCCCCCCAAATGACCCCATTTTGGAAAGTAGACACCCCAAGCTATATGCTGAGAGGCATGGTGAGTATTTTGCAGCTCTCATTTGTTTTTGAAAATGAAGAAAGACAAGAAAACATTTTTTTTTTTTCAATTTTCAAAACTTTGTGACAAAAAGCGAGGTCTGCAAAATACTCACTATACCTCTCAGCAAATAGCTTGGGGTGTCTACTTTCCAAAATGGGGTCATTTGGGGGGGGGTTGTGCCACCTGGGCATTCCATGGCCTCTGAAACTGTGATAGGCAGTGAAGAGTGAAATCAAAAATTTACGCCCTTAGAAAGCCTGAAGGCGGTGCTTGGTTTTCGGGGTCCCGTACGCGGCTAGGCTCCCAAAAAGTCTTACACATGTGGTATCCCCGTACTCAGGAGAAGCAACAGAATGTATTTTGGGGTGTAATTTCACATATCCCCATGGCATGTTTGAGCAATATATCATTTAGTGACAACTTTGTGCAAAAAAAAAAAAATTGTCTTTTTCCCGCAACTTGTGTCACAATCTAAAATATTCCATGGACTCTACATGCCTCTCATCAAATAGCTTGGGGTGTCTACTTTCCAAAATGGGGTCATTTGGGGGAGTTGAACTGTCCTGGCATTTTATGCACAACATTTAGAAGCTTATGTCACACATAACCCACTCTTCTAACCACTTGAATACAAAGCCCTTTCTGACACTTTTTGTTTACATGAAAATTTTTTTTTTTTTTGCAAGAAAATTACTTTGAACCCCCAAACATTATATATTTTTTTAAAGCAAATGCCCTACAGATTAAAATGGTGGGTGTTTCATTTTTTTTTTCACACAGTATTTAGATTTACAGAGGAGGTCTACTGCTAAAATTACTGCCCTCGATCTGACCTTCGCGGTGATACCTCACATGCATTTTATCTTATTTTTAAACTGTTCCTTTCATTTTTATTTTTTTTTAATCATTTTTATTGTTATCTCAGGGAATGTAAATATCCCCTATGATAGCAATAGGTAGTGACAGGTACTCTTTTTTGAAAAAACTGAGGTCTATTAGACCCTAGATCTCTCCTCTTCCCTCAAAGCATCTGACCACACCAAGATCGGTGTGATAAAATGCTTTCCCAATTTCCCAATGGCGCTGTTTACATCTGGCGAAATCTAAGTCATGAAATGCTCGTAGCTTCCGGTTTCTGAGGCCATAGAGATGTTTGGAGCCACTCTGGTCTCTGATCACCTCTATGGTCAGCTGGCTGAATCACCGGCTGCATTCTCAGGTTCCCTGTTGGGACAGGAGAGCCAGAGAAAAACATGGAAGATGGTGGGGGGGGATTCCCTCCCACTGCTTGTAAAAGCAGTCTAGAGGCTAATTAGCCGCTAGGATTGCTTTTACATGAAAGCCGACCGCTGGCTGAAAAGAATGATACCAAGATGATACCTAAACCTGCAGGCATCATTCTGGTATAACCACTCAAAGTCCAGCAACATACCAGTACGTTGCTGGTCCTTGTTGGGCATATATTGTAAACTTTTTTTTCATGCAGCCTGTGGGCTGAACGAAAAAAAGAGATTGATCGGTGGGTATGCCCACCATTAGAATACCTCCCTTCATCCACCCACTTCTAATGATGGGCATACATGCACCGTATATATATATGCCGAAGCATGGGGGCATCCTCCCACAAAAGGCAGGAGCAAATCGCTCCTCCACCCACTGCTGCCCCCACGCTTCGGCATATATGCTGAAGTATGTAACTGTGGTGGTGAAATCACCTCCGACATCGCTGGAGTCACGGCTTTATATATCGTGGGAGCAAATGATGTTGCTATCAAGATAAATAAATCCGCGCTGCAACTGAATGGCGTACCTGCTAAGCAAATGATGGTTAACAATAAAACAAAGCAACATTACAGTATAACAGTAAGACTTACCATACCTGCAAAGCAAATACAAAAAAAACATAGTAAAAAATAAAACATTTAACGCAACCTGTGCCTAAAATATATATATGCCGAAGCATGGGGGCATCCTCCCACAAAAGGCAGGAGCAAATCGCTCCTCCACCCACTGCTGCCCCCACGCTTCGGCATATATGCTGAAGTATGTAACTGTGGTGGTGAAATCACCTCCGACAGCGCTGGAGTCACAGCTTTATATATTGTGGAAGCAAATGCTGTTGCTGTCAAGATAAATAAATCCGCGCTGCAACTGAATGGCGTACCTGCTAAGCAAATGATGGTTAACAATAAAACAAAGTAACATTACAGTATAACAGTAAGACTTACCATACCTGCAAAGCAAATACAAAAAAAACATAGTAAAAAATAAAACATTTAACGCAACCTGTGCCTAAAATATATATATGCCGAAGCATGGGGGCATCCTCCCACAAAAGGCAGGAGCAAATCGCTCCTCCACCCACTGCTGCCCCCAAGCTTCGGCATATATGCTGAAGTATGTAACTGTGGTGGTGAAATCACCTCCGACAGCGCTGGAGTCACAGCTTTATGTATCGTGGGAGCAAACGCTGTTGCTGTCAAGATAAATAAATCCGCTCTGCAGCTGAATGGCGTACCTGAAAACAAAAAAATGGTTACCAACAAAACACAGTAAAGTATAAAAAAATTGCATATCTGACAAAACAAACATGGTAAAACATAATAACAATAAAACATCGCAGAATAGAATACAGTAAAAAAGAGCAGAACAATAGAGAGAGAATAGAGAGAGAGAGAACAATAAAACAACATCAATTTTTGTTTTTTTTATTTTATATTTTTTTGTGTTTTTATTTTTTTTATTTATTTATTTATTTATTTATTTATTTTTTTAGACTTTTTTTTAGTAACTTTACCTTTTATAACTGGTACCAGGTTTGGGTCTCTCCAAATGCGATGGCATCTTGGGAGACACTGTGAAAGTGTGTCCTAGTCTGTGCAATGCTGTACCCTACGCTAAAACTCAACTAGTGTATGGTAGCGTTCAAAACATTCACAAATGCATAGACCAGGATTGTCAGGACAGGAGGGACAATAATACCGGGTGTCACGCCTAAATCCACGCTTGCTACAGACACGACATCTTCTTTGGGGGGCTCATTGGGTAGGGGTACTCGAGAGGACATAAGGAAAATGTCTCTCATGCAGCCGGCTTACTGCATTTGGTTGGGGAAGGTGAGTTGGAGCACTGTCTGGAAACAGAAGGGCTCTGATGATCTTTTCCTGGAATTTAAGGAAGGATCCAGTCCGTCCTGAAGCTCTGTATAGCACATGAGCGTTCAGCAAAGCCAATTGAAATAAATAAACAAACACTTTTTTGTACCAGCGTCTGGCCTTACGGGCAACTAGGTACGGCACCAACAACTGGTCGTTGAGGTCCACCCCTCCCATATTTTGGTTATATTCGTGGACACAGAGGAGTTTTTCCACAACACCAGTCGCCGTAGTAATTTGGGCCGTCGTGTCTGCATGAAGGGAGGTAAGAACGAAAACATTCTTACTGTCCCTCCACTTCATAGCGAGCAAATTATTACACTGCAAGCAGGCCCTCTCCCCCAGCCTAAGATGGGAATCTACAAGCCACTGGGGAAAGCCCCGGCGATTAGGTCGCACGGTGCCACATGCTCCAATCTGTTGATTAAGAAGGTGACTAAAAAGTGACACGCTTGTGTAATAATTGTCCACGTACAAGTGGTACTCTTTCCGAATAAGGGTGACACCAAGTCCCACACTATCTTGCCAGCGCTTCCTATGTAGTCAGGGCAGTTTGTCGGCTCTACGTGACTATCTTTGCCCTCGTAAACCATAAATCTACATGTATAGCCTGTGGCCCTGTCACAGAGCTTATACATCTTGACCCCGTATCTGGCACGCTTGCTGGGAAGGTACTGTTTGAATGACAAGCGGCCAGAAAATTGAATCAGGGACTCATCAACACAGACAACTTGATGGGGAGTAAACAAGTCTGCAAAGCGCTGGTTGAAGTGGTTTACGAGGGGCCGAATTTTGTAGAGCCGATCGTATTCAGGGTCTCCACGAGGGCGACAGAGTTCATTGTCATTGAAGTGCATGAACCGCAAAATCTGCTCGTATCGTGCCCTGACCATGGAAGCAGAGAACACGGGCATATGGTAAATTGGGTCAGTGGACCAATATGACCGCAACACACTCTTTTTATTTATGCCCATGTTGAGGGAAAGGCCCAGAAAGATCTTAAATTCGGAGACCGTAATTGGTCTCCAATCTCTGGCAAGGGAGGACTGGGGATTAGCGGCGATGTGTTGACCAGCGTATAAATTGCTTTGGTCCACAATAGATCTATAGAGATCTTCGGTGAAAAACAGCGAATAAAAATCCAGTGGCGTAAAATCAACTGTTTCCACCTGAATCCCGGGTTGGCCAGTGAATGGGGGAAGTACGGGTGCTACAGAAGTGGTGGGTTCCCAATTCGGATTGGCGAATGCAGCAGGAAGGGCACTATGGGCACGACGGGCCTGTGTTCGTCTTCTTGGTGGCAGCGGGACACTACTAGTGCTTGCCACCTCGCCAGCTTGAACTGCACTTATGGGACTCGCCACGTCACCACGTGATACTGCAGTGCTGGATGTACGACCAGGGTGTACTAGGCCGCTGGTGCTTGCCAGTTCACCAGAAGGAATAGCGGCACTAGTACTTCTCTGCTCCATACGAGGGACCTGCGGTTCTTGCACTTCAAGGACAGAAGAAGAAGATTGGGGTCTGGTACACCTGACCTTAGCAGGGACCATAACTCCGTCGTCAGAGCTATCTGTCATGGAGCCGCTGTCCTCTACAGGTTGGTATTCTGAGCCTGAATCTGACAGATGAGTGACTTTCTCTTCACTATCTGTCATGCTCAGAAATGTGTAGGCCTCTTCACTAGTGTACCTTCGATTTGCCATTTTGGGCTCTAAATTTAGGGGTACACTAGTGAGACTCACAGGCAAAAAAGCTCCTGACTGTTAGCGACTGATTCAAAACGCTACCAAAAAACTGTTAGCGATCGCAGGGATCAGGCCTGACTCTGCGAACGCTGCAGTTATGTGTGCTTAGTGTTTTGTAAGTGTCAGTGATCGATCTATACTGCACTTGGGTGGGCTGGGCAGGGCTGGGCCGAGGGGCAAAACGCAGGTGCTAGCAGGTATCTGGGCTGATCCCGCTAACACTGTGTTTATGGGAATCCTAAACTGCTGGGGATGCTAGTATAGATATGATCGGATCAGATATCGATCCGTTCAGATACTATAGCACTAAGGGAGGTGTATGCTGCATGCGTGGGTGTTAGCGGTACTGGCGCTAAACTGACGCTGCCTGGGGCGACGCAAACCTTATCTGACCCTAAAAACGTAACTTATATCACCGCCGGGCAATTAGGGGGTTAAACCTTTATAAGGTAATAAACGGCGGGTGTCCTAAAACTATAATAAACTATAAAAAACAAACTAACTAACCAGCGTCACCCGTAACACTTATACGGTGATCGCTGGTGAAAGGGTTAACTATGGGGGTCCCTGTTGCTATAAAACACTGACAGCGAACCTATATACTTACCTCCCTAACTAGCGTCACCAGTGACACTAATAGAGCGATCAGAAAAACGATTGCTTAGTGACACTGGCGACGGGGGGTGATCAAGGGGTTAACCTTTATTAGGGGGGGTTAGGGGGTACCCTGGACCTAAAGGGGGGTACCCCAGACCTAAAGGGGGCTAACCCTAACTGCCCTAACACTTATAACTGTCACAAACTGACACCAAAAAAAAACTGCTATTGGTGTCAGTGTGACAGGGGGTACTGGGGGGTGATCGGGGGGTGATCGGGGGTTGAAAAGTGTGCCTAGCGTGTTCTACTGTAAGTGTAGTGTTGGTGTAACTCACATTGATGTCTTCTCTCCTCGGCGCCGGAACGAAAAGATCGGCTCGAGGAGGGATGACATCACTTCCTCTGCCGCTGTTTACATTACAGCAGCAGAGGAAGGATTTCATTGGCCGGGAGCGATCGCGAGGGGGTGGCCACGAATGGATGGCCTCCCCCTCATCTCTGATCGCCCGCCAACAAATGCCGGCTGCCTCGGGCACGGGGGGGGTCCGATCGGACCCCCCACCCGCGGGAGGCAGATCACGTACAGGTACATGATTCTGCCTGCCTGTGCCATTCTGCCGACGTACATCGGCGCGAGGCGGTCGGCAAGTGGTTAAAGGCACATTTTTTTCAATGTCATTTTTTTTAAATTACTTTTTTTATTATTATTATTATTTTAGTGTAAATATGAATATGATATCTAAATTCTTTTTGACCCCAGATCTCATATTTAAGAGGTCCTGTCATGCTTTTTTCTATTACAAGGGATGTTTACATTCCTTGTAATAGGAATAAAAGTGACACTTTTTAAAAAAAAAAAAAACTGTGTAAAAATAAATAAAATAATGTAAAATAAATAATAAAAATTTAATTTTTTTTTTTTTAAAAACCCCCGTCCCGACGAGCTCACGCGCAGAAACGAACGCATACGCGAGTAGCGCCCGCATATGAAAACGGTGGTCAAACCACACATGTGAGGTATCGACCGGTAGAGCGAGGACCTTTTCTTGTGGGAAAGTGTTTTGTGCTGGGATGGATGGATGTTAATTCTGCTGAGATAGGTTGTTTCTGTGGGTATGAGCTCTATGCTAGAGGGAGATTTTTGTGGAGAAGAGCTCATTGCTATTAGGGGGGTGATTCTGTTGTGGTGGGTTTTCATGCATAGGAACTCTTTGCTGGGGATGTGATTTCTGCTAGGGAGTTTTTGTGGGGAGGAGCTCTTTGCTAAGGGGGCATTTACTGCTGTGGTGGGGGTTCTTGCGGTTAGTTGCTCTTTGCTGGGTAGGAGATTTCTGCTGGAGGTGGATTTCTTGTGGGTATGAGCATTTTGCAAAATGGGGGTTTCTTTTGGAGAGGAGCTTTTTGCTGGGGGAGGGGTGGTTTATTCTGTTCTGATGATTTCTTTTGGGGGGAGTTCTTTGCTAGGGGTGATTCAGCTGTGATGGGTTCTTGTGGGCAGGAACTCTTTGTTGGGGAGGTGATTTCTGTTGGGTGTTTTTTGTGAGGAGGAGCTCTTTGATAAGGGGTGATTCTGCTGTGCGGAGGTATTTGTGGGAGAGAAGCTTTTTATTGAGGATGATATTTTTGTTTGTGGGGGGTCTTGTAGGTGAGAGCATCTTCTCATGAAGAGGAACCATTTGCCAGTGGTGTACACTTGCAGGGAGTGTTTTGCTTAGGGGATTATTGTGTGGGTAGAGTGCTTTGCTGGGGGAAGTTCTTCTAGGAGAGCTTTTGCTTCAAGTTTGCTTAGGTGATGTGGGAAGTTTGCTTGGGGGGATTTTTTCTTTGGGTGGGGGGAGCTCTTTACTGGGGTATGGGTTTTCCAGGGTTGCTTAAGGGAAAAGGATGTTTGCTTTACAGAGTGGAGGATTTACAGTATATTTGGGTGTTTGCTATGCGGGGTTGCTGGGGAGCAATTTCTAGAAGGAGGAGGGCTTTTGGACCATATTTTATGTACTGCTGACCCCTGCACTATAGACACTGTGCTATACATTACATACAATATTACTGGCCCCTGCACTATATACACTATGTTATACATTATATATTACTGACCCCAAAGCATTTAATGTCACAACAGTTGTTGGTTGCTATGTTATCCCCGACTGTTGTAATGATGTTTTTCTATAACATACTCTCAGACAAGGTATCAGCTCTCTGTCTAAATCCTGTGTGCAAAAAGCATAAGTAAAGGAAGAGTTTTTTTTTTTTTTGAATGGCTGTGCTGAGGTTGATATATGTATGTGGGCTCATGCTTGTTGTACAGTATTTAACCACTTCAGCCCTAGAAGATTTGTCTGCTGAATGACCAGGCCATTTTTGCAATTCGGCACTCACGACCGTCGACCACGAGCATCGGCATGCGCGCTCCGTCTGCTAACCCGGTCCCACGAGCCGACGTATAGCCACGATGGCTCGCGAGATCGTGCCGACCTGCCGCAGTAAAATTACGCCAGCTGGTCCGCAAGGGGTTAAAGTATATGTATAGCCAAAAACTTGTTTTGGTTTTGGAAAGAGTAGGATGTGTTTTAACCCCTGTCTGTTTTTTTTTTTCCCCGCATCCTTTTCTGTGACCTGTGGAAATTATTTTTTACACCCTGTTTTGGAGATCCAAGAAATAAAGGAAATCTCTACAAACAGAAATTCCCCACTTAGGCAATTGTCACCAGAATAAGTTTCTCCACTGGAACGTTTATCCTGATCTCTTGTTCTGTTTGCAACTGTAACATTTTGAACTGCCCATCACTTTCAATGTTTCTGATAATAGCCACCAGGACATATAAAGAATGTTTACCCAGGGAGGACACAACTGGCAATAAAAGCCTAGCCTACTCTATCTAAAAGTTTAAAAAAGTTTTGGCTTTACATACACTTTAAAAATAATCTTTGGGAAGGACTGTGGCATGTGTGTTGCATATAAATAGCTAGTAGATTTAGTTGCTACTGGTATTTAACTTTGTCCCTGTAAGCCCCCTCCACTAATAGATAAATGTGGATACACCTGCTGTTTGATAAGTGTGCCACATTTTTCTCCCTACGGTTCCCCAGTGTGCCCCAGGTCTTCCACAATCCAGCAATGCCTCTGGCACGTATTAACTTTATTTATTACATGTGCTTGAATTTTAAACAAGTATACAGCAATTTTGCTAGTTTAATGGAAAATATATTTGTGATATAAGGACATGAAAAATGCTGCAGTTGGTAAACATACAGAATTTAAATTTCTAAGCTCCTCATTACTACATATTTTCTCATAAGCAGCATGAATAAAAATGCTTTCCGGATAGCTGTTGAAATAGTGTGGATTTGGAATTTTAGCTGCATTTTGCAGAAAGGCCACTAGATGACAGAAAGGTAAGATTGCTGATCGTCTGCTGCAAAATTCTCAAGCTTCCTGTGTGCTTTCACAATAGCTTTACTACTATATCAGCACTTAGAATACAGTAATAGATAACAGAGATGCTCAAACACTTTTATTCTCTGAAATACATAAACATTAGCTTTAATACATATATTCTGTAATGTACAAGCAGTAAAACTACACTAAATACAGACTTTATGATAGAAGAAAATATATAAAAAACAGACTGAAGCTCAGCCTCAATGTATAAATGTCTAATGTATCCCTGAGTATATGTATGTGTGAGAGACCCAGCAAATAGCCTGACACATGTAATTATTAAAGAAAAATAACTTTATTGAACCCCTAGAACCTAGAACATAAAAAACCCACTGTCTAGCTAGAAAAAAAATCACAATTGGCCAATTATTAAAAACCTATTAATAGCAGCTGCAGGGAAAAATTTATGTATGCAACTCCCCCCCCCCCCCCAAAAAAAAAAGTAAAGGTTATGCAGATCAAAATATTAGTAAATATATATACCTAGCAACTAGCATAAACGAAATTGCCTCCTCCATATTAGTATTTAAAAATAGATAACTATATGTGGCTAAAATTCATTCAGAGTTCATGGAAAAATTCTCTGATAAGATATATTGTGGGACCAACATATATACAGATTTTGTTTTTAAAACAAATATTATCATGTAAATTATATAGCTAGCAATATATCCATTAAAAAAAAATATATATAGGAAATAAATAAGTTAGAGATATTGATCTGTCAATTGTAACTTATATATAGAGGATGATTAAGGAGGCTGCTACTGGTATTCTTTAGCACTTCTTAAGCTGCGTACACACAAGCAGAATGTCCGACAGAAAAAGTCAGACGGAAGCTTTTCATCGTATATTCCGATCGTGTGTATGCCTCATCTGACTTTTTTTTTGAAAATTCTGACGAATCTAGAAATGGAACATGTTCTAAATATTTCCTACGGAACCAATTCCTATCGGGAAAATCGCTCATCTGTATGCTGTTCCGACGGACCAAAAACAATGCATGCTCTGAAGCAAGTATGAGACAGAAGCTATTGGCTACTGGCTATTGAACTTCCCTTTTCTAGTCCCGTCGTACGTGTTGTACGTCACCGCGTTCTGGACAGTTGGACTTTGGTGTGACCGTGTGTATGCAAGAGCGCTTGAGCAGAATTCCGTCGGAGTTCCGTCGGAGAAACCTTCAGAGTTTATTCCAATGGCCAAACCGCTCGTGTGTACGTGGAATTACTCTGTATTTCATACCTGCAACTGTCTGGCCCCTTTCTCCCTAGTGAAAGTGCAAACAGTGTTTGCAGTGCCATTCTAGAAATACGTGTTGAAAATTGGACCATATGAATGAGGAAATGGCGTTGGCAATGGTATAGAACAATTTTCTAGGAATAAAAATAGTGTAGACTTTAACCACATGCCGACCAGTACACGACGATATACGTCAGCACAATGGCGCGACTGGGCAAATGGGCGTACAGGTACGTCCCATTAAGCAGCAGCATTGTGGGCGCGCGTGCACCCGACGCGCGCTCCGTGACCGTGACCACGGGTCCCATGGACTCGATGTCCGCTGGGTGCTTGCGATTGTGTCACGGAGCAGAAGAACGGGGAGATGCTTTTGTAAACAAGGCATTTCCCCGTTCTGCCTAGTGACATGACAGAGATTACTGCTCCCTGTCATCGGGAGCAATGATCGCTGTCATGTGAGTAGTAGCCCATACCCCCCACAGTTAGAATCACTGCCTAGGACACACTTAACAGCTTGATCGCCCCCTAGTGGTTAATCCCTTCCCTGCCAGTGTCATTTACACAGTAATCAGTGCATTTTTTATAGCACTGATCGCTGTAAAAATAACAATGGTCCCAAAATAGTGTCAAAAGTGTCCAATGAATCCGCCATAATGTTGCAATCCCGATAAAAATCGCAGATCGCTGCCATTACTAGTAAAGAAAAAAATATAATAAAAATGCCATAAAACTCTTATTTTGTAGACACTATAACTTTTGAGCAAACCAATCAATATATGCTTATTGCAATTTTTTTTTACCAAAAATATGTAGAAGAATACATATCGGCCTAAACTGAGGAAAAAAATTAGTTTTTTTATATATTTTTGGGGGATATTTATTATATAAATATAAAAAATATAGTTTTTTTTCAAAATTTCTCATTTTTTTGTTTATAGCACAAAAAATAAAAACTGCAGAGGTGCTCAAATACCACCAAAAGAAAACTCTATTTGTGGGGAAAAAAGTACGTCAATTTTGTTTGGGTACAACGTCGCACGACCACGCAATTGTCAGTTAAAGTGACACAGTGCCGAATCGCAAAAAGTGCTCTGGTCAGGAAGGGAGTAAATCCTTCTGGGGCTGAAGTGGTTAACCACTTCCATTATTTTACCCCCTTCATGACCAGGCCATTTTTTGCAATATGGCACTGAGTTCATTTAACTGACAATAGCGCTGCCTTGCAACACTGTACCCAAATAAAATGTATGTCCTTTTTTTCCCCACAAATAGAGCTTTCTTTGGGTAGTAGTTGATCACCTCTATGGTTTTTATTTTTTCTGATTTAAACAACGAACGATTGACAATTTTGAAAAAAAAAAAAAAGGTTGACAATTTTGAAAAAATATATATTTTTAACTTTCTGCTCTGAAACATAGCCAATAAAAAATGTAAAAAAATCTAATTTCTTCATCAATTTAGGCCAATATTTATTATGCTACATATTTGTGGTAAAAAAAATCCCAATAAGGCCCCTTTCACACTTATACAACTTGTCCCACGATTTTGTACTGCAAAATCGTATGACAAGTCATTCTCCATGATTTTCAATGACTACCATTCATATTGGCACGACTTTAAGTCGTGCCGACTTCAAAGTAGTCCCTGCACTACTTTGGTCCAACTTCCATATGATTTGTACTCCATAGACCTCAATGTTAAGCCCTCAAGTAGCATGCAAATCGTACCTGAATAATATAGACACAATTTCAGCACTACTTTGGTCCAACTTACATACGATTTGTACTCCGTAGACCTCAATGTTAAACCCTCAAGTAGCATGCAAATCGTACCTGAATAATATAGACACGATTTCAGCACTACTTTGTAAGCACAAGCTGAGAATGGTTAATGCCAAAGTTGTGGCAAAGTCGTACAAAGTAGTACTGCTCCCAAATCGCGGAAAAATCGCGTCAAATCGCGGTAAAATTGCGTCAAAATAGCGGCCGCGAAATCGCGGTAAAATCGCGCGACTTTGAAGTCGTATAAGTGTGAAAGGGGCCTTAGCGTATATTGATTGGTTTGCGCAAAAGTTATAGCGTCTACAAACTATGGGATATTTTTATTTACAGTATTTATTTATTACTAGTAATGGCGGTGATCAGCGACTTATAGCGGGACTACGACATTGCGGCGGACAAATCAGACTCCTAACTGACACTTTTGCACACCTTTTTGGGGACCAGTGTTATTATTACAGAGATTAGTGCTAAAAATATGCACTGTCACTGTACTAATGGCACTGGAAGGGAAGGGCTTAACATCAGGGGTGATCAAAGGGTTAACTGTGTGCCTAGCTAATGTTTCAGTGTAGTGGGGGAGGTCCTTTTACTAGTGGAAGGCATGGATCAGTGTTTCTGCTTTACAGAAACACAGGATCCATGTCTTCTGTACTGATAGAATGACAATATGCTTTGTGTACCAAACGATCAGCGGTTGCTGGTGGACATTGGGTCCGCGGGACCCACCGTGTAAAATCACAGCAGGAGCAAACTGCCGGTGGCGTGCACTCGCGCCCAATACCCAGAAGTGCAGGGTCACGTATATATATATGATCCTCCGCAGCGTGGCTGCCCTGTAACAGTAAATCTACTATGGGTGTGGATTGAAAGTGGTTAAAGAGGTACAAGAAATTGAGCAAAAATTAAATTTTTATCAAATGTATTTTTCACAATAAAGTATATGTGAACCCTTACCTTGAATAATACATTCTGCTTAAAATGGAAATGCAACGCAAAACACAAACACACACACACACATTTTTATTTTATTATTAAAGCATTCGTTAGGTTGATATTTAATTTCTTCATATTTGTTGTGTCGATCTGGTGTGTTTTTAGGATTCCTTTAGTTTCTTCAAGGTTTGTTTTGTATATTCTTTATACTGTGTGGATTCTAAAAGTTTTGCAAATTCTTTATTCTATTTTGGGACAGATTCAAATTCATTGTGAATAATAGCTGTTTGTTAAGGATCGGCCGACCGCCACGTTACATTCAAGAAAACATGCCAGAGATGAAATGGAAAAAAAAGTTTTACAATAAAGCAAAGAATGTCAGTTGTTCAGTCTAATATACTGTATAAATATATATACAGTGCCTTCAAAAAAATCTAGTGGAAACAATTGTCTTCAGAAATCACTTAATTTGTAAAAAGAGTCCACCTGTGTGTAATTTAATCTCAATATAAAAACAGAGGTTTGTTAAAGAACCTTATTGAGCAAACAGCATCATGAAGACCAAGGAACACACCAGACAGGTTAGGGATAAAGTTGTGGAGAAGTTTAAAGCAGGATTAGGTTAAAAAAAAATATCCCAAGCTTTGAACATCTCATGGAGCATTGTTCAATCCATCATCCGAAAATGGAAAGAGTATGGCACAACTGCAAACCTACCAAGACATGGCCGTCCACCTAAACTGACAGGCTGGGCAAGGAAAGCAGCATTAATAAGAGAAGCAGCCAATAGGTCCATGGTAACTCTAGAGGAGCTGCAGAAATCCACAGCTCACGTGGGAGAATCTGTCCACGGGACACCTATTAGTCATGCACTCCACAAATCTGGCCTTTATGGAAGAGTGGCAAGAAGAAAGCAATTGTTGAAAGAAAGCCATAAGAATTCCAGTTTGTAGTTTGTGAGAAGTAGAGATGAGCCGAACACCCCCCCCCCCGGTTCGGTTCGCACCACAACATGCGAACAGACCGAAAATTCGCACGAACGTTAGAACCCCATTGACGTCTATGGGACTCGAACGTTCAAAATCAAAAGTGATAATTTTAAAGGCTAATTTGCATGGTATTGTCCTAAAAAGGGTTTGGGGACCCGGGTCCTGCTCCAGGGGACATGTATCAATGCAAAAAAAAACGTTTTAAAACGGCCGTTTTTTCGGGAGCAGTGATTTTGATGATGCTTAAAGTAAAAAAAAAAAGTGAGATATTCCTTTAAATATCGTACCTGGGGGGTGTCTATAGTATGCCTGTAAAGTGGCGCGTGTTTCCCGTGTTTAGAACAGTCCCTGCACAACATGTAATTTTTAAAGGAAAAAATCTCATTTAAAACTGCTTGCGTAATGTCGGGTCCTGGCAATATGGATGAAAATCAGTGAGACAAACGGCATGGGTACCCCCCAGTCCATTACCAGGCCCTTTGGGTCTTGTATGGATATTAAGGGGAACCCCGCACCCAAATTAAAATAAGGAAAGGTGTGGGGCCACCAGGCCCTATATACTCTGAACAGCAGTATACAGGAGGTGCAAACAAGACAGGGACTGTAGGTTTGTTGTTAAGTAGAATCTGTTTGTAATTTTGAACGGGTACATTTTTAACGTGTTTAGCTCCAGCCAAAAAATCTTTTTTAAGCTTTTTGGAAAACATAGGGAAGGGTTATCACCCCTGTGACATTTGTTTTGCTGTCTGTCCTCCTCTTCAGAAGATTTCACCTCACTTTTTGTCCCAATGACAAATGTTTTTTGAAAATTTGGGTTTTTTTGTGGAAGAAGGATTGGAAAGCATCAGTGGAAAGGAGAAATATTTTTCCCATATTAACTCTTACAGGAGAGAATTTCCCTTCCTAGGGGTAGATTTCATCTCACTTCCTGTTGTCTCCTTCCGTTTGCAAGTAGGAGTCGTTTGTAAGTTAGATGTTTGAAAGTAGGGGCCTGCCCTATATACTCAGCAGAAATTTGGGCCTTAGGTGTTGTTGTGGCCACAACACTGTAAGCCCTCACAGGGCCCTGCTGTGAAATATTAGATCAAAAATTGTAATTACATGCCCCTGTTGAACAGGGGAAGAAAAATTGGGCCTTTGGTGGTTGTGGGGGTGCTGGTGCCACAACACTGTAAGTCCTCACTCGCTCTTGGTGGGTGCAGAAATGGGCCCTGCTGTGAAATATTAGATCAAGAATTGTAATTACATGCCCCTGTTGAACAAGGGCAGAAAAATTGGGCCTTTGGTGGTGGTGGTGCTGGTGCCACAACACTGTAAGTCCTCACTCGCTCTTGGTGGGTGAAGAAATGGGCCCTGCTGTGAAATATTAGATCAAGAAGTGTAATTACATGCCCCTGTTGAACAGGGGCTGAAAAATTAGGCCTTAGGCACTGGTGCTGGTGCCACAACACTGCAACCCCTCACAGACACTCCAGTTGGAACGCAGGAACGAGCCCTGCTGCAAAGTATTGCATCAAAAATTGTAATTACACGCCCCTGTTAAACAGGGGCTGAAAAATTGGACCTTAGGCACTGGTGCTGGTGCAACAACACTGCAACCCCTCACAGATACTCTAGTTGAAACGCAGAAATGAGCCCTGCTGCAAAGTATTCCATCAAAAATTGTAATTACACACCCCTGTTTAACAAGGGCTGAAAAATTGGGCCTTAGGCACTGGTGCTGGTGCCACAACACTGCAACCCCTCACAGATACTCTAGTTGGAACGCAGAAATGAGCCCTGCTGCAAAGTATTGCATCAAAAATTGTAATTACATGCCCCTGTTGAACAGGGGAAGAAAAATTGGGCCTTTGGTGGTTGTGGTGGTGCTGGTGCCACAACACTGTAAGTCCTCACTCGCTCTTGGTGGGTGCAGAAATGGGCCCTGCTGTGAAATATTAGATCAAGAATTGTAATTACATGCCCCTGTTGAACAAGGGCAGAAAAATTGGGCCTTTGGTGGTGGTGGTGCTGGTGACACAACACTGTAAGTCCTCACTCGCTCTTGGTGGGTGAAGAAATGGGCCCTGCTGTGAAATATTAAATCAAGAATTGTAATTACATGCCCCTGTTGAACAGGGGCTGAAAAATTAGGCTTTAGGCACTGGTGCTGGTGCCACAACACTGCAACCCCTCACAGACACTCCAGTTGGAACGCAGGAACGAGCCCCGCTGCAAAGTATTGCATCAAAAATTGTAATTACACGCCCCTGTTAAACAGGGGCTGAAAAATTGGACCTTAGGCACTGGTGCTGGTGCAACAACACTGCAACCCCTCACAGATACTCTAGTTGAAACGCAGAAATGAGCCCTGCTGCAAAGTATTGCATCAAAAATTGTAATTACACACCCCTGTTTAACAAGGGCTGAAAAATTGGGCCTTAGGCACTGGTGCTGGTGCCACAACACTGCAACCCCTCACAGATACTCTAGTTGGAACGCAGAAATGAGCCCTGCTGCAAAGTATTGCATCAAAAATTGTAATTACATGCCCCTGTTAAACAAGGGCTGAAAAATTGGGCCTTAGGCACTGGTGCTGGTGCCACAACACTGCAACCCCTCACAGATACTCTAGTTGTAACGCAGAAACGAGCCCTGCTGCAAAGTATTGCATCAAAAATTGTAATTACATGCCCCTGTTAAACAGGGGCTGAAAAATTGGGCCTTAGGCACTGGTGGTGGCGCCCAGAACCAAAAATGTTCTTACAAGCTATCAGCGTGATCATTGAGGAGGAAGAGGATAATTACTCAGCGATAGTCACTCAGCATCAGCATAGGCAGTCTTTGAAGGGATCTGAGATTTAAAAAAAAAATATTCGGTTACATCAGCATCAGGTGCTTGGTAGCTGGTGGTGATCCAAGACTGATTCATTTTTATGAAGGTCAGTCGATCGACCGAGTCGGTGGACAGACGCACCCTGTGATCGGTTACAAAGCCTCCAGCAGCACTGAATGTGCGTTCCGAAAGAACGCTGGATGCAGGACAGGCCAGTAGCTCAATTGCATACTGTGCAAGCTCTGGCCAGTGATCCATGCTCAAGACTCAGTAACCCAGAGGATTTTCGGTGGGAAAGGTGTCCAAGTCAGATCTTGCCCCTAGGTATTCCTGCACCATGTAAAACAGACGCTGGCGATGGTTGCTGGAACCGATCATACCTTGGGGCTGCGGACCAAAAAATTGTCTGAATGCATCGGTCAGACGGTCACCTTCTCCACCTCTCCTTCTTTGACTGACCGAAGCCTCAGCAACGCGTTGTCCAGAAACAGGAGTTTGTAACCTCCCAGTCTCTGGGAACGCGTTGCACAGACCTTTCTGCAAGGCCTCCCGAAGATGTTTCATCCTCTTCTCCCTCTGCGATGGCAAGATAAGGTCTGCAACCTTACCCTTGTAACGTGGATCAAGGAGGGTTGCCAGCCAGTATTGGTCCTTCTCCTTGATACCACGAATACGAGGATCCTTTGCAGGATCAGGGAGGCCATGCAGCGTAGGTTTGCTGAGGCATTTGGTCCGGGGGCCTTTGGGTCACTAAGGACGACATGGTCCGCAGCCACTTCCTCCCAGCCACGTACAAGTGCATGTATTTCTTGGGACTGATCCCTTAAAGACTGCTGCTGATGCTGAGTGCCAGGCTCCACCTCCATACTGACACAATCTTCCTCCTCCTCCTCCTTCTCCTCCTCGTCCTCTTCCTGTGTGATCAGTGGGCACGCAGGAACACTGTCTGTATAAAGGGGGCCTTGAGAGCTAAGGAAGTCCTCCTCTTCCTGCCTCTGTTCTGCCCCAAGTGCCCTGTCCATTATTCCATGCAGCGTGTGCTCCAACAGGTGGACAAGGGGGACAGTGTCACTGATGCATACACTGTCACTGCTCACCATCCTCGTGGCCTCCTCAAATGGTGACAGGACAGTGCATGCATCCCTGATCATGGCCCACTGGCGTGGGGAAAAAAACCAAGCTCCCCTGACCCTGTCCTGGTGCCATAGTCGCACAGGTACTCATTGATGGCCCTCTGCTGCATGTGCAGCCGCAGCAGCATGGCCAACGTTGAGTTCCACCTGGTGGGCATGTCACAGGTTAGGCGGTTCTTGGGCAGGTTAAACTCCTTTTGGAGGTCCGCCAGCCGAGCACTGGCATTATATGACCGGCGGAAATGCACACAGACTTTCCTGGCCTGCCTCAGGACATCCTGTAAGCCCGGGTACCCCTGTTGGAGGGCAGAGAGGAGGTTGGTGCCATTGTCGCAAACCACCATTCCTGCCTTAAGTTGGCGTGGCGTCAACCATCTCTGAACCTGCCCCTGCAGAGCTGACAGAACCTCTGCCCCAGTGTGGCTCCTGTCCCCCAAGCACACCAGCTCAAGCATCGCATGGCATCTTTTGGCCTGCGTACTTGCGTAGCCCCTTGAACGGCTACGGAGCACCGCTGGTTCCGAGGACAAAGCACAGCAAGAGGCCATGGAGGAAGAAGAAGAGGAAGGGGTGGAGGAGAGAGGTGTGTCACAATCATTAGCATTTTGGAGGCGTGGTGGCAGAACGACCTCCAACACTACTGCACCTTGTCCTGCATCCTTCCCAGCTGCCAGCAGAGTCACCTAATGCACCGTGAAACTTAGGTAACGTCCCTGTCCATGCCTGCTGGACCATGAGTCAGCGGTAATATGCACCTTACCGCTGACCGCCCTGTCCAGCGAGGCATGGACATTGCCTTACACATGCTGGTAGAGAGCCGGAATCGCCTTCCGTGAGAAAAAGTGGCGTTTGGGTACCTGCCACTGAGGAACCGCACATTCCACAAACTCACGGAAGGGAACAGAGTCTACCAACTGAAAAAGCAGCAGTTGAAGTGCTAGCAATTTTGCCAAGCTAGCATTCAACCACTGGGCATGTGGATGGCTGGGAGCAAACTTCTTTCGGCGGTGCAGCAGCTGGGGCAGGGAAATTTGCCTGGTACAATCTGACGTCGGTGTACCAAAAGCAGAATGCCCACAAGTACTTGGCTGTGACACACCTAATTCTACACCTTCATTCCTCTCAGTGCAGGTCTCAGAGAGGACTGAAGGTATAGTGGGGTTGGAGATCTCAGCTGATGAGGAGCAAGGAGAGGTCCTCTTTGTTCTTTGGTGTGGGTCTTTTAGATACGCTTGCCAACGAACTGCATGGCAGGTCAACATATGTCTGGTCAAGCATGTGGTACCCAAGCGGGAGATGTTTTGGCCACGCGAGATACGCTTGAGACATATGTTGCAAATAGCAGCGGTGCGATCTGATGCACTCGTCTCAAAAAAGGCCCGCACCAAAGAACTTTTTGAATAACGCGCAGAGACTGCAGCGTCCTGCACATGTGGAGCTTTGGGGTGTGATGCAGTCAATGTGCTGCCCTTAGGCTGGCCCCTGGAGGGCATCCTGCCTCGTTGGTGATGTGCCGCCTCCTCCTCCTCCTCCTCTCTCCTATCAGGCACCCACGTTGAGTCAGTGACCTCATCATCCCCTCCCTCCTTATCACTGGAGCAAACCTGGCAGTATGCTGCAGCAGGGGGAGCATGACTGCCAGATTGCTGTCCTTCTTAGGCACCCCCTCTGTCCGTGCTCATGTTACTGCCTTCATCGAGCTCAGTATCATCATCAGAGCCTTCCAAACGCTGGGCATCCTCCTGGAGCATGTACCCAACACTGTGGTCAAACAGTTCGAGGGACTCCTCAGGAGGACATGGTGGGGCTAGGGAAGGAGTCACTGATGACATTGAGCCGAGGGAAGAGGCCGCTGCTTTGCCAGACAAAGTACCCTGGGCATGGGTGAGAGAGGATGAGGAGGATGAGGACGGCTTGGTCATCCACTCGACCAAGTCTTCCGCATGTTGCGGCTCAACACGGCCAGCTGCCGAAAAAAAGGCCAAGCGTGTCCCACGGCCACGTGCTGATGAGAATGCACCGTCTCCACGACCAGCACTAGACACAGAGCCTGCTTGCCCTCTCTTATTGGCTTGTGACTGTCTGCCTCTCCTTCTTGGCCTTCCAGACATACTAATGGCCTGTAGCTGCACTAAGCTGGGATATATATATATATATATATATATATATATATATATATATATATATATATATGTACTGATACTGCAGCTAGCAAAATCAACTGCCTGCCTGTAGTATGAGAACACCACCAACCTTCTACAGGTAGCTTTAGCTGAACACTGTGCAGAGCTCGCAAAAAACTAACTTGTAGCTTTTTTAGCTGCCTGCGGTAGTGATAGGATCAGGAAAACACCACCAACCTACTACAGGTAGCTTTAGCTGAACACTGTGCAGAGCTCGCAAAAAAATAACTTGTAGGTTTAGCTGAACACTTTGAGGAGGACGCACCTCACTAACTTGTAGTTTTAGCTGAACACTATGAGCAGGACGCACCCCACTAACTTGTAGCTTTAGATGAACACTGTGAGGTGGACGCACCACACTAACTTGTAGTTTTAGCTTAACACTGTGAGCAGGACACACAGCACTAACTTGTAGTTTTAGCTGAACACTGTGAGCAGGACGCATCGCACTAGCTTGTAGTTTTAGCTGAACACTGTGAGCCGGACGCACCGCACTAACTTGTAGTTTTAGCTGAACACTGTGAGCAGAACGCACCGCACTAACTTGTAGTTTTAGCTGAACACTGTGAGCAGGACGCACCCCACTAACTTGTAGCTTTAGATGAACACTGTGCAGAGGTCTCACTACACTAACTTGTAGCTTTAGATGAACACTGTGAGGTGGATGCACCACACTAACTTGTAGTTTTAGCTGAACACTGTGAGCAGGACGCACAGCACTAACTTGTAGTTTTAGCTGAACACTGTGAGCAGGACACACCGCACTAACTTGTAGTTTTAGCTGAACACTGTGAGCAGGACGCACCCCACTAACTTGTAGTTTTAGCTGAACACTGTGAGCAGGACACACCGCACTAACTTGTAGTTTTAGCTGAACACTCTGAGCAGGACGCACCGCACTAACTTGTAGTTTTAGCTGAACACTGTGAGCAGGACGCACTGCACTAACTTGTAGCTTTAGATGAACACTGTGCAGAGGTCTCACTACACTAACTTGTAGGTTTAGCTGAACACTGTGAGGTGGACGCACCACACTAACTTGTAGTTTTAGCTGAACACTGTGAGCAGGACGCACAGCACTAGCTTGTAGTTTTAGCTGAACACTGTGAGCAGGACGCACCGCACTAACTTTTAGTTTTAGCTGAACACTGTGAGCAGGACGCACCCCACTAACTTGTAGTTTTAGCTGAACACTGTGAGCAGGACGCACCGCACTAACCTGTAGTTTTAGCTGAACACTGTGAGCAGGACGCACCCCACTAACTTGTAGTTTTAGCTGAACACTGTGAGCAGGACGCACCGCACTAACTTGTAGTTTTAGCTGAACACTGTGAGCAGGACGCACCGCACTAACTTGTAGTTTTAGCTGAACACTGTGAGCAGGACGCACCCCACTAACTTGTAGTTTTAGCTGAACACTGTGAGCAGGACGCACCGCACTAACTTGTAGTTTTAGCTGAACACTATGAGCAGGACGCACCGCACTAACTTGTAGTTTTAGCTGAACACTGTGAGCAGGACGCACTGCACTAACTTGTAGCTTTAGATGAACACTGTGCAGAGGTCTCACTACACTAACTTGTAGGTTTAGCTGAACACTGTGAGGTGGACGCACCACACTAACTTGTAGTTTTAGCTGAACACTGTGAGCAGGACGCACAGCACTAGCTTGTAGTTTTAGCTGAACACTGTGAGCAGGACGCACCCCACTAACTTGTAGTTTTAGCTGAACACTGTAAGCAGGACGCACCGCACTAACTTGTAGTTTTAGCTGAACACTGTGAGCAGGACGCACCCCACTAACTTGTAGCTTTAGATGAACACTGTGCAGAGGTCTCACTACACTAACTTGTAGCTTTAGATGAACACTGTGAGGTGGACGCACCACACTAACTTGTAGTTTTAGCTGAACACTGTGAGCAGGACGCACAGCACTAACTTGTAGTTTTAGCTGAACACTGTGAGCAGGACGCACCGCACTAGCTTGTAGTTTTAGCTGAACACTGTGAGCAGGACGCACCGCACTAACTTGTAGTTTTAGCTGAACACTGTGAGCAGGACGCACCGCACTAACTTGTAGTTTTAGCTGAACACTGTGAGCAGGACGCACCCCACTAACTTGTAGCTTTAGATGAACACTGTGCAGAGGTCTCACTACACTAACTTGTAGCTTTAGATGAACACTGTGAGGTGGATGCACCACACTAACTTGTAGTTTTAGCTGAACACTGTGAGCAGGACGCACCCCACTAACTTGTAGTTTTAGCTGAACACTGTGAGCAGGACGCACCGCACTAACTTGTAGTTTTAGCTGAACACTGTGAGCAGGACGCACCCCACTAACTTATAGTTTTAGCTGAACACTGTGAGCAGGACGCACCGCACTAACTTGTAGTTTTAGCTGAACACTGTGAGCAGGACACACTGCACTAACTTGTAGCTTTAGCTGAACACTGTGAGCAGGACGCACCGCACTAACTTGTAGTTTTAGCTGAACACTGTGAGCAGGACGCACCCCACTAACTTGTAGTTTTAGCTGAACACTGTGAGCAGGACGCACTGCACTAACTTGTAGCTTTAGATGAACACTGTGCAGAGGTCTCACTACACTAACTTGTAGGTTTAGCTGAACACTGTGAGGTGGACGCACCACACTAACTTGTAGTTTTAGCTGAACACCGTGAGCAGGACGCACAGCACTAGCTTGTAGTTTTAGCTGAACACTGTGAGCAGGACGCACCGCACTAACTTGTAGTTTTAGCTGAACACTGTGAGCAGGACGCACCGCACTAACTTGTAGTTTTAGCTGAACACTGTGAGCAGGACGCACCCCACTAACTTGTAGCTTTAGATGAACACTGTGCAGAGGTCTCACTACACTAACTTATAGCTTTAGATGAACACTGTGAGGTGGATGCACCACACTAACTTGTAGTTTTAGCTGAACACTGTGAGCAGGACGCACAGCACTAACTTGTAGTTTTAGCTGAACACTGTGAGCAGGATGCACCCCACTAACTTGTAGTTTTAGCTGAACACTGTGAGCAGGACGCACCCCACTAACTTGTAGTTTTAGCTGAACACTGTGAGCAGGACGCACCGCACTAACTTGTAGCTTTAGATGAACACTGTGCAGAGGTCTCACTACACTAACTTGTAGGTTTAGCTGAACACTGTGAGGTGGACGCACCACACTAACTTGTAGTTTTAGCTGAACACTGTGAGCAGGACGCACAGCACTAGCTTGTAGTTTTAGCTGAACACTGTGAGCAGGACGCACTGCACTAACTTGTAGTTTTAGCTGAACACTGTGAGCAGGACGCACCCCACTAACTTGTAGTTTTAGCTGAACACTGTGAGGTGGACGCACCACACTAACTTGTAGTTTTAGCTGAACACCGTGAGCAGGACGCACAGCACTAGCTTGTAGTTTTAGCTGAACACTGTGAGCAGGACGCACCGCACTAACTTGTAGTTTTAGCTGAACACTGTGAGCAGGACACACTGCACTAACTTGTAGCTTTAGCTGAACACTGTGAGCAGGACGCACCGCACTAACTTGTAGTTTTAGCTGAACACTGTGAGCAGGACGCACCCCACTAACTTGTAGTTTTAGCTGAACACTGTGAGCAGGACGCACTGCACTAACTTGTAGCTTTAGATGAACACTGTGCAGAGGTCTCACTACACTAACTTGTAGGTTTAGCTGAACACTGTGAGGTGGACGCACCACACTAACTTGTAGTTTTAGCTGAACACCGTGAGCAGGACGCACAGCACTAGCTTGTAGTTTTAGCTGAACACTGTGAGCAGGACGCACCGCACTAACTTGTAGTTTTAGCTGAACACTGTGAGCAGGACGCACCGCACTAACTTGTAGTTTTAGCTGAACACTGTGAGCAGGACGCACCCCACTAACTTGTAGCTTTAGATGAACACTGTGCAGAGGTCTCACTACACTAACTTGTAGCTTTAGATGAACACTGTGAGGTGGATGCACCACACTAACTTGTAGTTTTAGCTGAACACTGTGAGCAGGACGCACAGCACTAACTTGTAGTTTTAGCTGAACACTGTGAGCAGGACACACCGCACTAACTTGTAGTTTTAGCTGAACACTGTGAGCAGGACGCACCCCACTAACTTGTAGTTTTAGCTGAACACTGTGAGCAGGACGCACCGCACTAACTTGTAGTTTTAGCTGAACACTGTGAGCAGGACGCACCGCACTAACTTGTAGTTTTAGCTGAACACTGTGAGCAGGACGCACTGCACTAACTTGTAGCTTTAGATGAACACTGTGCAGAGGTCTCACTACACTAACTTGTAGGTTTAGCTGAACACTGTGAGGTGGACGCACCACACTAACTTGTAGTTTTAGCTGAACACTGTGAGCAGGACGCACAGCACTAACTTGTAGTTTTAGCTGAACACTGTGAGCAGGACGCACCGCACTAACTTGTAGTTTTAGCTGAACACTGTGAGCAGGACACACTGCACTAACTTGTAGCTTTAGATGAACACTGTGCAGAGGTCTCACTACACTAACTTGTAGGTTTAGCTGAACACTGTGAGGTGGACGCACCACACTAACTTGTAGTTTTAGCTGAACACTGTGAGCAGGACGCACCGCACTAACTTGTAGTTTTAGCTGAACACTGTGAGCAGGACACACTGCACTAACTTGTAGCTTTAGATGAACACTGTGCAGAGGTCTCACTACACTAACTTGTAGGTTTAGCTGAACACTGTGAGGTGGACGCACCACACTAACTTGTAGTTTTAGCTGAACACTGTGAGCAGGACGCACAGCACTAACTTGTAGTTTTAGCTGAACACTGTGAGCAGGACGCACCGCACTAACTTGTAGTTTTAGCTGAACACTGTGAGCAGGACACACTGCACTAACTTGTAGCTTTAGATGAACACTGTGCAGAGGTCTCACTACACTAACTTGTAGGTTTAGCTGAACACTGTGAGGTGGACGCACCACACTAACTTGTAGTTTTAGCTGAACACTGTGAGCAGGACGCACAGCACTAGCTTGTAGTTTTAGCTGAACACTGTGAGCAGGACGCACCGCACTAACTTGTAGTTTTAGCTGAACACTGTGAGCAGGACGCACCCCACTAACTTGTAGTTTTAGCTGAACACTGTGAGCAGGACGCACCGCACTAACCTGTAGTTTTAGCTGAACACTGTGAGCAGGACGCACCGCACTAACTTGTAGTTTTAGCTGAACACTGTGAGCAGGACGCACCCCACTAACTTGTAGTTTTAGCTGAACACTGTGAGCAGGACGCACCGCACTAACTTGTAGTTTTAGCTGAACACTGTGAGCAGAACGCACCGCACTAACTTGTAGTTTTAGCTGAACACTGTGAGCAGGACGCACTGCACTAACTTGTAGCTTTAGATGAACACTGTGCAGAGGTCTCACTACACTAACTTGTAGGTTTAGCTGAACACTGTGAGGTGGACGCACCACACTAACTTGTAGTTTTAGATGAACACTGTGAGCAGGACGCACAGCACTAGCTTGTAGTTTTAGCTGAACACTGTGAGCAGGACGCACCCCACTAACTTGTAGTTTTAGCTGAACACTGTAAGCAGGACGCACCGCACTAACTTGTAGTTTTAGCTGAACACTGTGAGCAGGACGCACCCCACTAACTTGTAGCTTTAGATGAACACTGTGCAGAGGTCTCACTACACTAACTTGTAGCTTTAGATGAACACTGTGAGGTGGACGCACCACACTAACTTGTAGTTTTAGCTGAACACTGTGAGCAGGACGCACAGCACTAACTTGTAGTTTTAGCTGAACACTGTGAGCAGGACGCACCGCACTAGCTTGTAGTTTTAGTTGAACACTGTGAGCAGGACGCACCGCACTAACTTGTAGTTTTAGCTGAACACTGTGAGCAGGACGCACCGCACTAACTTGTAGTTTTAGCTGAACACTGTGAGCAGGACGCACCCCACTAACTTGTAGCTTTAGATGAACACTGTGCAGAGGTCTCACTACACTAACTTGTAGCTTTAGATGAACACTGTGAGGTGGATGCACCACACTAACTTGTAGTTTTAGCTGAACACTGTGAGCAGGACGCACAGCACTAACTTGTAGTTTTAGCTGAACACTGTGAGCAGGACACACCGCACTAACTTGCAGTTTTAGCTGAACACTGTGAGCAGGATGCACCCCACTAACTTGTAGTTTTAGCTGAACACTGTGAGCAGGACGCACCGCACTAACTTGTAGTTTTAGCTGAACACTGTGAGCAGGACGCACTGCACTAACTTGTAGCTTTAGATGAACACTGTGCAGAGGTCTCACTACACTAACTTGTAGGTTTAGCTGAACACTGTGAGGTGGACGCACCACACTAACTTGTAGTTTTAGCTGAACACTGTGAGCAGGACGCACAGCACTAGCTTGTAGTTTTAGCTGAACACTGTGAGCAGGACGCACCCCACTAACTTGTAGTTTTAGCTGAACACTGTGAGCAGGACGCACCGCACTAACCTGTAGTTTTAGCTGAACACTGTGAGCAGGACGCACCCCACTAACTTGTAGTTTTAGCTGAACACTGTGAGCAGGACGCACCGCACTAACTTGTAGTTTTAGCTGAACACTGTGAGCAGGACGCACCGCACTAACTTGTAGTTTTAGCTGAACACTGGGCAGGACGCACCCCACTAACTTGTAGTTTTAGCTGAACACTGTGAGCAGGACGCACCGCACTAACTTGTAGTTTTAGCTGAACACTGTGAGCAGGACGCACCGCACTAACTTGTAGTTTTAGCTGAACACTGTGAGCAGGACGCACTGCGCTAACTTGTAGCTTTAGATGAACACTGTGCAGAGGTCTCACTACACTAACTTGTAGGTTTAGCTGAACACTGTGAGGTGGACGCACCACACTAACTTGTAGTTTTAGCTGAACACTGTGAGCAGGACGCACAGCACTAGCTTGTAGTTTTAGCTGAACACTGTGAGCAGGACGCACCCCACTAACTTGTAGTTTTAGCTGAACACTGTAAGCAGGACGCACCGCACTAACTTGTAGTTTTAGCTGAACACTGTGAGCAGGACGCACCCCACTAACTTGTAGCTTTAGATGAACACTGTGCAGAGGTCTCACTACACTAACTTGTAGCTTTAGATGAACACTGTGAGGTGGACGCACCACACTAACTTGTAGTTTTAGCTGAACACTGTGAGCAGGACGCACAGCACTAACTTGTAGTTTTAGCTGAACACTGTGAGCAGGACGCACCGCACTAGCTTGTAGTTTTAGCTGAACACTGTGAGCAGGACGCACCGCACTAACTTGTAGTTTTAGCTGAACACTGTGAGCAGGACGCACCCCACTAACTTGTAGCTTTAGATGAACACTGTGCAGAGGTCTCACTACACTAACTTGTAGCTTTAGATGAACACTGTGAGGTGGATGCACCACACTAACTTGTAGTTTTAGCTGAACACTGTGAGCAGGACGCACCGCACTAACTTGTAGTTTTAGCTGAACACTGTGAGCAGGATGCACCCCACTAACTTGTAGTTTTAGCTGAACACTGTGAGCAGGACGCACCCCACTAACTTGTAGTTTTAGCTGAACACTGTGAGCAGGACGCACTGCACTAACTTGTAGCTTTAGATGAACACTGTGCAGAGGTCTCACTACACTAACTTGTAGGTTTAGCTGAACACTGTGAGGTGGACGCACCACACTAACTTGTAGTTTTAGCTGAACACTGTGAGCAGGACGCACAGCACTAGCTTGTAGTTTTAGCTGAACACTGTGAGCAGGACGCACCGCACTAACTTGTAGTTTTAGCTGAACACTGTGAGCAGGACGCACCCCACTAACTTGTAGTTTTAGCTGAACACTGTGAGCAGGACGCACCGCACTAACTTGTAGTTTTAGCTGAACACTGTGAGCAGGACGCACCCCACTAACTTGTAGTTTTAGCTGAACACTGTGAGCAGGACGCACCGCACTAACTTGTAGTTTTAGCTGAACACTGTGAGCAGGACACACTGCACTAACTTGTAGCTTTAGATGAACACTGTGCAGAGGTCTCACTACACTAACTTGTAGGTTTAGCTGAACACTGTGAGGTGGACGCACCACACTAACTTGTAGTTTTAGCTGAACACTGTGAGCAGGACGCACCGCACTAAATTGTAGTTTTAGCTGAACACTGTGAGCAGGACACACTGCACTAACTTGTAGCTTTAGATGAACACTGTGCAGAGGTCTCACTACACTAACTTGTAGGTTTAGCTGAACACTGTGAGGTGGACGCACCACACTAACTTGTAGTTTTAGCTGAACACTGTGAGCAGGACGCACAGCACTAACTTGTAGTTTTAGCTGAACACTGTGAGCCGGACGCACCGCACTAACTTGTAGTTTTAGCTGAACACTGTGAGCAGGACACACTGCACTAACTTGTAGCTTTAGATGAACACTGTGCAGAGGTCTCACTACACTAACTTGTAGGTTTAGCTGAACACTGTGAGGTGGACGCACCACACTAACTTGTAGTTTTAGCTGAACACTGTGAGCAGGACGCACAGCACTAGCTTGTAGTTTTAGCTGAACACTGTGAGCAGGACGCACCGCACTAACTTGTAGTTTTAGCTGAACACTGTGAGCAGGACGCACCCCACTAACTTGTAGTTTTAGCTGAACACTGTGAGCAGGACGCACCGCACTAACCTGTAGTTTTAGCTGAACACTGTGAGCAGGACGCACCGCACTAACTTGTAGTTTTAGCTGAACACTGTGAGCAGGACGCACCCCACTAACTTGTAGTTTTAGCTGAACACTGTGAGCAGGACGCACCGCACTAACTTGTAGTTTTAGCTGAACACTGTGAGCAGGACGCACCGCACTAACTTGTAGTTTTAGCTGAACACTGTGAGCAGGACGCACTGCACTAACTTGTAGCTTTAGATGAACACTGTGCAGAGGTCTCACTACACTAACTTGTAGGTTTAGCTGAACACTGTGAGGTGGACGCACCACACTAACTTATAGTTTTAGCTGAACACTGTGAGCAGGACGCACAGCACTAGCTTGTAGTTTTAGCTGAACACTGTGAGCAGGACGCACCCCACTAACTTGTAGTTTTAGCTGAACACTGTAAGCAGGACGCACCGCACTAACTTGTAGTTTTAGCTGAACACTGTGAGCAGGACGCACCCCACTAACTTGTAGCTTTAGATGAACACTGTGAGGTGGACGCACCACACTAACTTGTAGTTTTAGCTGAACACTGTGAGCAGGACGCACAGCACTAACTTGTAGTTTTAGCTGAACACTGTGAGCAGGACGCACCGCACTAGCTTGTAGTTTTAGCTGAACACTGTGAGCAGGACGCACCGCACTAACTTGTAGTTTTAGCTGAACACTGTGAGCAGGACGCACCGCACTAACTTGTAGTTTTAGCTGAACACTGTGAGCAGGACGCACCCCACTAACTTGTAGCTTTAGATGAACACTGTGCAGAGGTCTCACTACACTAACTTGTAGCTTTAGATGAACACTGTGAGGTGGATGCACCACACTAACTTGTAGTTTTAGCTGAACACTGTGAGCAGGACGCACAGCACTAACTTGTAGTTTTAGCTGAACACTGTGAGCAGGACACACCGCACTAACTTGTAGTTTTAGCTGAACACTGTGAGCAGGACGCACCGCACTAACTTGTAGTTTTAGCTGAACACTGTGAGCAGGACGCACCCCACTAACTTGTAGCTTTAGATGAACACTGTGCAGAGGTCTCACTACACTAACTTGTAGGTTTAGCTGAACACTGTGAGGTGGACGCACCACACTAACTTGTAGTTTTAGCTGAACACTGTGAGCAGGACGCACAGCACTAGCTTGTAGTTTTAGCTGAACACTGTGAGCAGGACGCACCGCACTAACTTGTAGTTTTAGCTGAACACTGTGAGGTGGACGCACCACACTAACTTGTAGTTTTAGCTGAACACTGTGAGCAGGACGCACAGCACTAGCTTGTAGTTTTAGCTGAACACTGTGAGCAGGACGCACCGCACTAACTTGTAGTTTTAGCTGAACACTGTGAGCAGGACGCACCCCACTAACTTGTAGTTTTAGCTGAACACTGTGAGCAGGACGCACCGCACTAACCTGTAGTTTTAGCTGAACACTGTGAGCAGGACGCACCGCACTAACTTGTAGTTTTAGCTGAACACTGTGAGCAGGACGCACCCCACTAACTTGTAGTTTTAGCTGAACACTGTGAGCAGGACGCACCGCACTAACTTGTAGTTTTAGCTGAACACTGTGAGCAGGACGCACCGCACTAACTTGTAGTTTTAGCTGAACACTGTGAGCAGGACGCACTGCACTAACTTGTAGCTTTAGATGAACACTGTGCAGAGGTCTCACTACACTAACTTGTAGGTTTAGCTGAACACTGTGAGGTGGACGCACCACACTAACTTATAGTTTTAGCTGAACACTGTGAGCAGGACGCACAGCACTAGCTTGTAGTTTTAGCTGAACACTGTGAGCAGGACGCACCCCACTAACTTGTAGTTTTAGCTGAACACTGTAAGCAGGACGCACCGCACTAACTTGTAGTTTTAGCTGAACACTGTGAGCAGGACGCACCCCACTAACTTGTAGCTTTAGATGAACACTGTGCAGAGGTCTGACTACACTAACTTGTAGCTTTAGATGAACACTGTGAGGTGGACGCACCACACTAACTTGTAGTTTTAGCTGAACACTGTGAGCAGGACGCACAGCACTAACTTGTAGTTTTAGCTGAACACTGTGAGCAGGACGCACCGCACTAGCTTGTAGTTTTAGCTGAACACTGTGAGCAGGACGCACCGCACTAACTTGTAGTTTTAGCTGAACACTGTGAGCAGGACGCACCGCACTAACTTGTAGTTTTAGCTGAACACTGTGAGCAGGACGCACCCCACTAACTTGTAGCTTTAGATGAACACTGTGCAGAGGTCTCACTACACTAACTTGTAGCTTTAGATGAACACTGTGAGGTGGATGCACCACACTAACTTGTAGTTTTAGCTGAACACTGTGAGCAGGACGCACAGCACTAACTTGTAGTTTTAGCTGAACACTGTGAGCAGGACACACCGCACTAACTTGTAGTTTTAGCTGAACACTGTGAGCAGGACGCACCGCACTAACTTGTAGTTTTAGCTGAACACTGTGAGCAGGACGCACCCCACTAACTTGTAGCTTTAGATGAACACTGTGCAGAGGTCTCACTACACTAACTTGTAGGTTTAGCTGAACACTGTGAGGTGGACGCACCACACTAACTTGTAGTTTTAGCTGAACACTGTGAGCAGGACGCACAGCACTAGCTTGTAGTTTTAGCTGAACACTGTGAGCAGGACGCACCGCACTAACTTGTAGTTTTAGCTGAACACTGTGAGCAGGACGCACCCCACTAACTTGTAGTTTTAGCTGAACACTGTGAGCAGGACGCACCGCACTAACCTGTAGTTTTAGCTGAACACTGTGAGCAGGACGCACCGCACTAACTTGTAGTTTTAGCTGAACACTGTGAGCAGGACGCACCCCACTAACTTGTAGTTTTAGCTGAACACTGTGAGCAGGACGCACCGCACTAACTTGTAGTTTTAGCTGAACACTGTGAGCAGGACGCACCGCACTAACTTGTAGTTTTAGCTGAACACTGTGAGCAGGACGCACTGCACTAACTTGTAGCTTTAGATGAACACTGTGCAGAGGTCTCACTACACTAACTTGTAGGTTTAGCTGAACACTGTGAGGTGGACGCACCACACTAACTTATAGTTTTAGCTGAACACTGTGAGCAGGACGCACAGCACTAGCTTGTAGTTTTAGCTGAACACTGTGAGCAGGACGCACCCCACTAACTTGTAGTTTTAGCTGAACACTGTAAGCAGGACGCACCGCACTAACTTGTAGTTTTAGCTGAACACTGTGAGCAGGACGCACCCCACTAACTTGTAGCTTTAGATGAACACTGTGCAGAGGTCTCACTACACTAACTTGTAGCTTTAGATGAACACTGTGAGGTGGACGCACCACACTAACTTGTAGTTTTAGCTGAACACTGTGAGCAGGACGCACAGCACTAACTTGTAGTTTTAGCTGAACACTGTGAGCAGGACGCACCGCACTAGCTTGTAGTTTTAGCTGAACACTGTGAGCAGGACGCACCGCACTAACTTGTAGTTTTAGCTGAACACTGTGAGCAGGACGCACCGCACTAACTTGTAGTTTTAGCTGAACACTGTGAGCAGGACGCACCCCACTAACTTGTAGCTTTAGATGAACACTGTGCAGAGGTCTCACTACACTAACTTGTAGCTTTAGATGAACACTGTGAGGTGGATGCACCACACTAACTTGTAGTTTTAGCTGAACACTGTGAGCAGGACGCACAGCACTAACTTGTAGTTTTAGCTGAACACTGTGAGCAGGACACACCGCACTAACTTGTAGTTTTAGCTGAACACTGTGAGCAGGACGCACCCCACTAACTTGTAGTTTTAGCTGAACACTGTGAGCAGGACGCACCGCACTAACTTGTAGTTTTAGCTGAACACTGTGAGCAGGACGCACCGCACTAACTTGTAGTTTTAGCTGAACACTGTGAGCAGGACGCACTGCACTAACTTGTAGCTTTAGATGAACACTGTGCAGAGGTCTCACTACACTAACTTGTAGGTTTAGCTGAACACTGTGAGGTGGACGCACCACACTAACTTGTAGTTTTAGCTGAACACTGTGAGCAGGACGCACAGCACTAGCTTGTAGTTTTAGCTGAACACTGTGAGCAGGACGCACCCCACTAACTTGTAGTTTTAGCTGAACACTGTGAGCAGGACGCACCGCACTAACCTGTAGTTTTAGCTGAACACTGTGAGCAGGACGCACCGCACTAACTTGTAGTTTTAGCTGAACACTGTGAGCAGGACGCACCGCACTAACTTGTAGTTTTAGCTGAACACTGTGAGCAGGACGCACCCCACTAACTTGTAGTTTTAGCTGAACACTGTGAGCAGGACGCACCGCACTAACTTGTAGTTTTAGCTGAACACTGTGAGCAGGACGCACCGCACTAACTTGTAGTTGTAGCTGAACACTGTGAGCAGGACGCACTGCACTAACTTGTAGCTTTAGATGAACACTGTGCAGAGGTCTCACTACACTAACTTGTAGGTTTAGCTGAACACTGTGAGGTGGACGCACCACACTAACTTGTAGTTTTAGCTGAACACTGTGAGCAGGACGCACAGCACTAGCTTGTAGTTTTAGCTGAACACTGTGAGCAGGACGCACCGCACTAACTTGTAGTTTTAGCTGAACACTGTGAGCAGGACGCACCCCACTAACTTGTAGTTTTAGCTGAACACTGTGAGCAGGACGCACCGCACTAACTTGTAGTTTTAGCTGAACACTGTGAGCAGGACGCACCCCACTAACTTGTAGTTTTAGCTGAACACTGTGAGCAGGACGCACCGCACTAACTTGTAGTTTTAGCTGAACACTGTGAGCAGGACACACTGCACTAACTTGTAGCTTTAGATGAACACTGTGCAGAGGTCTCACTACACTAACTTGTAGGTTTAGCTGAACACTGTGAGGTGGACGCACCACACTAACTTGTAGTTTTAGCTGAACACTGTGAGCAGGACGCACCGCACTAAATTGTAGTTTTAGCTGAACACTGTGAGCAGGACACACTGCACTAACTTGTAGCTTTAGATGAACACTGTGCAGAGGTCTCACTACACTAACTTGTAGGTTTAGCTGAACACTGTGAGGTGGACGCACCACACTAACTTGTAGTTTTAGCTGAACACTGTGAGCAGGACGCACAGCACTAACTTGTAGTTTTAGCTGAACACTGTGAGCAGGACGCACCGCACTAACTTGTAGTTTTAGCTGAACACTGTGAGCAGGACACACTGCACTAACTTGTAGCTTTAGATGAACACTGTGCAGAGGTCTCACTACACTAACTTGTAGGTTTAGCTGAACACTGTGAGGTGGACGCACCACACTAACTTGTAGTTTTAGCTGAACACTGTGAGCAGGACGCACAGCACTAGCTTGTAGTTTTAGCTGAACACTGTGAGCAGGACGCACCGCACTAACTTGTAGTTTTAGCTGAACACTGTGAGCAGGACGCACCCCACTAACTTGTAGTTTTAGCTGAACACTGTGAGCAGGACGCACCGCACTAACCTGTAGTTTTAGCTGAACACTGTGAGCAGGACGCACCGCACTAACTTGTAGTTTTAGCTGAACACTGTGAGCAGGACGCACCCCACTAACTTGTAGTTTTAGCTGAACACTGTGAGCAGGACGCACCGCACTAACTTGTAGTTTTAGCTGAACACTGTGAGCAGGACGCACCGCACTAACTTGTAGTTTTAGCTGAACACTGTGAGCAGGACGCACTGCACTAACTTGTAGCTTTAGATGAACACTGTGCAGAGGTCTCACTACACTAACTTGTAGGTTTAGCTGAACACTGTGAGGTGGACGCACCACACTAACTTATAGTTTTAGCTGAACACTGTGAGCAGGACGCACAGCACTAGCTTGTAGTTTTAGCTGAACACTGTGAGCAGGACGCACCCCACTAACTTGTAGTTTTAGCTGAACACTGTAAGCAGGACGCACCGCACTAACTTGTAGTTTTAGCTGAACACTGTGAGCAGGACGCACCCCACTAACTTGTAGCTTTAGATGAACACTGTGCAGAGGTCTCACTACACTAACTTGTAGCTTTAGATGAACACTGTGAGGTGGACGCACCACACTAACTTGTAGTTTTAGCTGAACACTGTGAGCAGGACGCACAGCACTAACTTGTAGTTTTAGCTGAACACTGTGAGCAGGACGCACCGCACTAGCTTGTAGTTTTAGCTGAACACTGTGAGCAGGACGCACCGCACTAACTTGTAGTTTTAGCTGAACACTGTGAGCAGGACGCACCGCACTAACTTGTAGTTTTAGCTGAACACTGTGAGCAGGACGCACCCCACTAACTTGTAGCTTTAGATGAACACTGTGCAGAGGTCTCACTACACTAACTTGTAGCTTTAGATGAACACTGTGAGGTGGATGCACCACACTAACTTGTAGTTTTAGCTGAACACTGTGAGCAGGACGCACAGCACTAACTTGTAGTTTTAGCTGAACACTGTGAGCAGGACACACCGCACTAACTTGTAGTTTTAGCTGAACACTGTGAGCAGGACGCACCCCACTAACTTGTAGTTTTAGCTGAACACTGTGAGCAGGACGCACCGCACTAACTTGTAGTTTTAGCTGAACACTGTGAGCAGGACGCACCGCACTAACTTGTAGTTTTAGCTGAACACTGTGAGCAGGACGCACTGCACTAACTTGTAGCTTTAGATGAACACTGTGCAGAGGTCTCACTACACTAACTTGTAGGTTTAGCTGAACACTGTGAGGTGGACGCACCACACTAACTTGTAGTTTTAGCTGAACACTGTGAGCAGGACGCACAGCACTAGCTTGTAGTTTTAGCTGAACACTGTGAGCAGGACGCACCCCACTAACTTGTAGTTTTAGCTGAACACTGTGAGCAGGACGCACCGCACTAACCTGTAGTTTTAGCTGAACACTGTGAGCAGGACGCACCGCACTAACTTGTAGTTTTAGCTGAACACTGTGAGCAGGACGCACCGCACTAACTTGTAGTTTTAGCTGAACACTGTGAGCAGGACGCACCCCACTAACTTGTAGTTTTAGCTGAACACTGTGAGCAGGACGCACCGCACTAACTTGTAGTTTTAGCTGAACACTGTGAGCAGGACGCACCGCACTAACTTGTAGTTTTAGCTGAACACTGTGAGCAGGACGCACTGCACTAACTTGTAGCTTTAGATGAACACTGTGCAGAGGTCTCACTACACTAACTTGTAGGTTTAGCTGAACACTGTGAGGTGGACGCACCACACTAACTTGTAGTTTTAGCTGAACACTGTGAGCAGGACGCACAGCACTAGCTTGTAGTTTTGGCTGAACACTGTGAGCAGGACGCACCCCACTAACTTGTAGTTTTAGCTGAACACTGTAAGCAGGACGCACCGCACTAACTTGTAGTTTTAGCTGAACACTGTGAGCAGGACACACTGCACTAACTTGTAGTTTTAGCTGAACACTGTGAGCAGGACGCACCCCACTAACTTGTAGTTTTAGCTGAACACTGTGAGCAGGACGCACCCCACTAACTTGTAGCTTTAGATGAACACTGTGCAGAGGTCTCACTACACTAACTTGTAGCTTTAGATGAACACTGTGAGGTGGACGCACCACACTAACTTGTAGTTTTAGCTGAACACTGTGAGCAGGACGCACAGCACTAACTTGTAGTTTTAGCTGAACACTGTGAGCAGGACGCACCGCACTAACTTGTAGTTTTAGCTGAACACTGTGAGCAGGACGCACTGCACTAACTTGTAGCTTTAGATGAACACTGTGCAGAGGTCTCACTACACTAACTTGTAGGTTTAGCTGAACACTGTGAGGTGGACGCACCACACTAACTTGTAGTTTTAGCTGAACACTGTGAGCAGGACGCACAGCACTAGCTTGTAGTTTTAGCTGAACACTGTGAGCAGGACGCACCCCACTAACTTGTAGTTTTAGCTGAACACTGTAAGCAGGACGCACTAACTTGTAGCTTTAGATGAACACTGTGAGGTGGACGCACCACACTAACTTGTAGTTTTAGCTGAACACTGTGAGCAGGACGCACAGCACTAACTTGTAGTTTTAGCTGAACACTGTGAGCAGGACGCACCGCACTAGCTTGTAGTTTTAGCTGAACACTGTGAGCAGGACGCACCGCACTAACTTGTAGTTTTAGCTGAACACTGTGAGCAGGACGCACCGCACTAACTTGTAGTTTTAGCTGAACACTGTGAGCAGGACGCACCCCACTAACTTGTAGCTTTAGATGAACACTGTGCAGAGGTCTCACTACACTAACTTGTAGCTTTAGATGAACACTGTGAGGTGGATGCACCACACTAACTTGTAGTTTTAGCTGAACACTGTGAGCAGGACGCACAGCACTAACTTGTAGTTTTAGCTGAACACTGTGAGCAGGACACACCGCACTAACTTGTAGTTTTAGCTGAACACTGTGAGCAGGACGCACCCCACTAACTTGTAGTTTTAGCTGAACACTGTGAGCAGGACGCACCGCACTAACTTGTAGTTTTAGCTGAACACTGTGAGCAGGACGCACCGCACTAACTTGTAGTTTTAGCTGAACACTGTGAGCAGGACGCACTGCACTAACTTGTAGCTTTAGATGAACACTGTGCAGAGGTCTCACTACACTAACTTGTAGGTTTAGCTGAACACTGTGAGGTGGACGCACCACACTAACTTGTAGTTTTAGCTGAACACTGTGAGCAGGACGCACAGCACTAGCTTGTAGTTTTAGCTGAACACTGTGAGCAGGACGCACCCCACTAACTTGTAGTTTTAGCTGAACACTGTGAGCAGGACGCACCGCACTAACCTGTAGTTTTAGCTGAACACTGTGAGCAGGACGCACCGCACTAACTTGTAGTTTTAGCTGAACACTGTGAGCAGGACGCACCGCACTAACTTGTAGTTTTAGCTGAACACTGTGAGCAGGACGCACCCCACTAACTTGTAGTTTTAGCTGAACACTGTGAGCAGGACGCACCGCACTAACTTGTAGTTTTAGCTGAACACTGTGAGCAGGACGCACCGCACTAACTTGTAGTTTTAGCTGAACACTGTGAGCAGGACGCACTGCACTAACTTGTAGCTTTAGATGAACACTGTGCAGAGGTCTCACTACACTAACTTGTAGGTTTAGCTGAACACTGTGAGGTGGACGCACCACACTAACTTGTAGTTTTAGCTGAACACTGTGAGCAGGACGCACAGCACTAGCTTGTAGTTTTAGCTGAACACTGTGAGCAGGACGCACCGCACTAACTTGTAGTTTTAGCTGAACACTGTGAGCAGGACGCACCCCACTAACTTGTAGTTTTAGCTGAACACTGTGAGCAGGACGCACCCCACTAACTTGTAGCTTTAGATGAACACTGTGCAGAGGTCTCACTACACTAACTTGTAGCTTTAGATGAACACTGTGAGGTGGACGCACCACACTAACTTGTAGTTTTAGCTGAACACTGTGAGCAGGACGCACCCCACTAACTTGTAGTTTTAGCTGAACACTGTGAGCAGGACGCACCGCACTAACTTGTAGTTTTAGCTGAACACTGTGAGCAGGACGCACCGCACTAACTTGTAGTTGTAGCTGAACACTGTGAGCAGGACGCACTGCACTAACTTGTAGCTTTAGATGAACACTGTGCAGAGGTCTCACTACACTAACTTGTAGGTTTAGCTGAACACTGTGAGCAGGACGCACAGCACTAGCTTGTAGTTTTAGCTGAACACTGTGAGCAGGACGCACCCCACTAACTTGTAGTTTTAGCTGAACACTGTAAGCAGGACGCACTAACTTGTAGCTTTAGATGAACACTGTGAGGTGGACGCACCACACTAACTTGTAGTTTTAGCTGAACACTGTGAGCAGGACGCACAGCACTAACTTGTAGTTTTAGCTGAACACTGTGAGCAGGACGCACCGCACTAGCTTGTAGTTTTAGCTGAACACTGTGAGCAGGACGCACCGCACTAACTTGTAGTTTTAGCTGAACACTGTGAGCAGGACGCACCGCACTAACTTGTAGTTTTAGCTGAACACTGTGAGCAGGACGCACCCCACTAACTTGTAGCTTTAGATGAACACTGTGCAGAGGTCTCACTACACTAACTTGTAGCTTTAGATGAACACTGTGAGGTGGATGCACCACACTAACTTGTAGTTTTAGCTGAACACTGTGAGCAGGACGCACAGCACTAACTTGTAGTTTTAGCTGAACACTGTGAGCAGGACACACCGCACTAACTTGTAGTTTTAGCTGAACACTGTGAGCAGGACGCACCCCACTAACTTGTAGTTTTAGCTGAACACTGTGAGCAGGACGCACCGCACTAACTTGTAGTTTTAGCTGAACACTGTGAGCAGGACGCACCGCACTAACTTGTAGTTTTAGCTGAACACTGTGAGCAGGACGCACTGCACTAACTTGTAGCTTTAGATGAACACTGTGCAGAGGTCTCACTACACTAACTTGTAGGTTTAGCTGAACACTGTGAGGTGGACGCACCACACTAACTTGTAGTTTTAGCTGAACACTGTGAGCAGGACGCACAGCACTAGCTTGTAGTTTTAGCTGAACACTGTGAGCAGGACGCACCCCACTAACTTGTAGTTTTAGCTGAACACTGTGAGCAGGACGCACCGCACTAACCTGTAGTTTTAGCTGAACACTGTGAGCAGGACGCACCGCACTAACTTGTAGTTTTAGCTGAACACTGTGAGCAGGACGCACCGCACTAACTTGTAGTTTTAGCTGAACACTGTGAGCAGGACGCACCCCACTAACTTGTAGTTTTAGCTGAACACTGTGAGCAGGACGCACCGCACTAACTTGTAGTTTTAGCTGAACACTGTGAGCAGGACGCACCGCACTAACTTGTAGTTTTAGCTGAACACTGTGAGCAGGACGCACTGCACTAACTTGTAGCTTTAGATGAACACTGTGCAGAGGTCTCACTACACTAACTTGTAGGTTTAGCTGAACACTGTGAGGTGGACGCACCACACTAACTTGTAGTTTTAGCTGAACACTGTGAGCAGGACGCACAGCACTAGCTTGTAGTTTTAGCTGAACACTGTGAGCAGGACGCACCGCACTAACTTGTAGTTTTAGCTGAACACTGTGAGCAGGACGCACCCCACTAACTTGTAGTTTTAGCTGAACACTGTGAGCAGGACGCACCGCACTAACTTGTAGTTTTAGCTGAACACTGTGAGCAGGACGCACCCCACTAACTTGTAGTTTTAGCTGAACACTGTGAGCAGGACGCACCGCACTAACTTGTAGTTTTAGCTGAACACTGTGAGCAGGACACACTGCACTAACTTGTAGCTTTAGATGAACACTGTGCAGAGGTCTCACTACACTAACTTGTAGGTTTAGCTGAACACTGTGAGGTGGACGCACCACACTAACTTGTAGTTTTAGCTGAACACTGTGAGCAGGACGCACCGCACTAAATTGTAGTTTTAGCTGAACACTGTGAGCAGGACACACTGCACTAACTTGTAGCTTTAGATGAACACTGTGCAGAGGTCTCACTACACTAACTTGTAGGTTTAGCTGAACACTGTGAGGTGGACGCACCACACTAACTTGTAGTTTTAGCTGAACACTGTGAGCAGGACGCACAGCACTAACTTGTAGTTTTAGCTGAACACTGTGAGCAGGACGCACCGCACTAACTTGTAGTTTTAGCTGAACACTGTGAGCAGGACACACTGCACTAACTTGTAGCTTTAGATGAACACTGTGCAGAGGTCTCACTACACTAACTTGTAGGTTTAGCTGAACACTGTGAGGTGGACGCACCACACTAACTTGTAGTTTTAGCTGAACACTGTGAGCAGGACGCACAGCACTAGCTTGTAGTTTTAGCTGAACACTGTGAGCAGGACGCACCGCACTAACTTGTAGTTTTAGCTGAACACTGTGAGCAGGACGCACCCCACTAACTTGTAGTTTTAGCTGAACACTGTGAGCAGGACGCACCGCACTAACCTGTAGTTTTAGCTGAACACTGTGAGCAGGACGCACCGCACTAACTTGTAGTTTTAGCTGAACACTGTGAGCAGAACGCACCCCACTAACTTGTAGTTTTAGCTGAACACTGTGAGCAGGACGCACCACACTAACTTGTAGTTTTAGCTGAACACTGTGAGCAGGACGCACCGCACTAACTTGTAGTTTTAGCTGAACACTGTGAGCAGGACGCACTGCACTAACTTGTAGCTTTAGATGAACACTGTGCAGAGGTCTCACTACACTAACTTGTAGGTTTAGCTGAACACTGTGAGGTGGACGCACCACACTAACTTATAGTTTTAGCTGAACACTGTGAGCAGGACGCACAGCACTAGCTTGTAGTTTTAGCTGAACACTGTGAGCAGGACGCACCCCACTAACTTGTAGTTTTAGATGAACACTGTGCAGAGGTCTCACTACACTAACTTGTAGCTTTAGATGAACACTGTGAGGTGGACGCACCACACTAACTTGTAGTTTTAGCTGAACACTGTGAGCAGGACGCACAGCACTAACTTGTAGTTTTAGCTGAACACTGTGAGCAGGACGCACCGCACTAGCTTGTAGTTTTAGCTGAACACTGTGAGCAGGACGCACCGCACTAACTTGTAGTTTTAGCTGAACACTGTGAGCAGGACGCACCGCACTAACTTGTAGTTTTAGCTGAACACTGTGAGCAGGACGCACCCCACTAACTTGTAGCTTTAGATGAACACTGTGCAGAGGTCTCACTACACTAACTTGTAGCTTTAGATGAACACTGTGAGGTGGATGCACCACACTAACTTGTAGTTTTAGCTGAACACTGTGAGCAGGACGCACAGCACTAACTTGTAGTTTTAGCTGAACACTGTGAGCAGGACACACCGCACTAACTTGTAGTTTTAGCTGAACACTGTGAGCAGGACGCACCCCACTAACTTGTAGTTTTAGCTGAACACTGTGAGCAGGACGCACCGCACTAACTTGTAGTTTTAGCTGAACACTGTGAGCAGGACGCACCGCACTAACTTGTAGTTTTAGCTGAACACTGTGAGCAGGACGCACTGCACTAACTTGTAGCTTTAGATGAACACTGTGCAGAGGTCTCACTACACTAACTTGTAGGTTTAGCAGAACACTGTGAGGTGGACGCACCACACTAACTTGTAGTTTTAGCTGAACACTGTGAGCAGGACGCACAGCACTAGCTTGTAGTTTTAGCTGAACACTGTGAGCAGGACGCACCCCACTAACTTGTAGTTTTAGCTGAACACTGTGAGCAGGACGCACCGCACTAACCTGTAGTTTTAGCTGAACACTGTGAGCAGGACGCACCGCACTAACTTGTAGTTTTAGCTGAACACTGTGAGCAGGACGCACCGCACTAACTTGTAGTTTTAGCTGAACACTGTGAGCAGGACGCACCCCACTAACTTGTAGTTTTAGCTGAACACTGTGAGCAGGACGCACCGCACTAACTTGTAGTTTTAGCTGAACACTGTGAGCAGGACGCACCGCACTAACTTGTAGTTTTAGCTGAACACTGTGAGCAGGACGCACTGCACTAACTTGTAGCTTTAGATGAACACTGTGCAGAGGTCTCACTACACTAACTTGTAGGTTTAGCTGAACACTGTGAGGTGGACGCACCACACTAACTTGTAGTTTTAGCTGAACACTGTGAGCAGGACGCACAGCACTAGCTTGTAGTTTTAGCTGAACACTGTGAGCAGGACGCACCCCACTAACTTGTAGTTTTAGCTGAACACTGTAAGCAGGACGCACCGCACTAACTTGTAGTTTTAGCTGAACACTGTGAGCAGGACACACTGCACTAACTTGTAGTTTTAGCTGAACACTGTGAGCAGGACGCACCCCACTAACTTGTAGTTTTAGCTGAACACTGTGAGCAGGACGCACCCCACTAACTTGTAGCTTTAGATGAACACTGTGCAGAGGTCTCACTACACTAACTTGTAGCTTTAGATGAACACTGTGAGGTGGACGCACCACACTAACTTGTAGTTTTAGCTGAACACTGTGAGCAGGACGCACAGCACTAACTTGTAGTTTTAGCTGAACACTGTGAGCAGGACGCACCGCACTAACTTGTAGTTTTAGCTGAACACTGTGAGCAGGACGCACTGCACTAACTTGTAGCTTTAGATGAACACTGTGCAGAGGTCTCACTACACTAACTTGTAGGTTTAGCTGAACACTGTGAGGTGGACGCACCACACTAACTTGTAGTTTTAGCTGAACACTGTGAGCAGGACGCACAGCACTAGCTTGTAGTTTTAGCTGAACACTGTGAGCAGGACGCACCCCACTAACTTGTAGTTTTAGCTGAACACTGTAAGCAGGACGCACCGCACTAACTTGTAGTTTTAGCTGAACACTGTGAGCAGGACACACCGCACTAACTTGTAGTTTTAGCTGAACACTGTGAGCAGGACGCACCCCACTAACTTGTAGTTTTAGCTGAACACTGTGAGCAGGACGCACCCCACTAACTTGTAGCTTTAGATGAACACTGTGCAGAGGTCTCACTACACTAACTTGTAGCTTTAGATGAACACTGTGAGGTGGACGCACCACACTAACTTGTAGTTTTAGCTGAACACTGTGAGCAGGACGCACAGCACTAACTTGTAGTTTTAGCTGAACACTGTAAGCAGGACGCACCGCACTAGCTTGTAGTTTTAGCTGAACACTGTGAGCAGGACGCACCGCACTAACTTGTAGTTTTAGCTGAACACTGTGAGCAGGACGCACCGCACTAACTTGTAGTTTTAGCTGAACACTGTGAGCAGGACGCACCCCACTAACTTGTAGCTTTAGATGAACACTGTGCAGAGGTCTCACTACACTAACTTGTAGCTTTAGATGAACACTGTGAGGTGGATGCACCACACTAACTTGTAGTTTTAGCTGAACACTGTGAGCAGGACGCACAGCACTAACTTGTAGTTTTAGCTGAACACTGTGAGCAGGACACACCGCACTAACTTGTAGTTTTAGCTGAACACTGTGAGCAGGACGCACCCCACTAACTTGTAGTTTTAGCTGAACACTGTGAGCAGGACGCACCCCACTAACTTGTAGCTTTAGATGAACACTGTGCAGAGGTCTCACTACACTAACTTGTAGCTTTAGATGAACACTGTCAGGTGGACGCACCACACTAACTTGTAGTTTTAGCTGAACACTGTGAGCAGGACGCACAGCACTAGCTTGTAGTTTTAGCTGAACACTGTGAGCAGGACGCACCGCACTAACTTGTAGTTTTAGCTGAACACTGTGAGCAGGACGCACCCCACTAACTTGTAGTTTTAGCTGAACACTGTGAGCAGGACGCACCGCACTAACCTGTAGTTTTAGCTGAACACTGTGAGCAGGACGCACCGCACTAACTTGTAGTTTTAGCTGAACACTGTGAGCAGGACGCACCCCACTAACTTGTAGTTTTAGCTGAACACTGTGAGCAGGACGCACCGCACTAACTTGTAGTTTTAGCTGAACACTGTGAGCAGGACGCACCGCACTAACTTGTAGTTTTAGCTGAACACTAGGGATGAGCCGAACACCCCCCGGTTCGGTTCGCACCAGAACCCGCGAACGGACCGAAAGTTCGCACGAACGTTAGAACCCCATTGACGTCTATGGGACTCGAACGTTCGAAATCAAAAGTGCTCATTTTAAAGGCTAATTTGCATGGTATTGTCCTAAAAAGGGTTTGGGGACCCGGGTCCTACCCCAGGGGACATGTATCAATGCAAAAAAAACTTTTAAAAACGGCCGTTTTTTCGGGAGCAGTGATTTTAATGATGCTTAAAGTAAAAAAAAAAAAGTGAAATATTCCTTTAAATATCGTACCTGGGGGGTGTCTATAGTATGCCTGTAAAGTGGCGCGTGTTTCCCATGTTTAGAACAGTCCCTGCACCAAATGTCATTTTTAAAGGAAAAAATCTCATTTAAAACTGCTTGCGGGTTTAATGTCATGTCGGGTCATGGCAATATGGATGAAAATCAGTGAGACAAACGGTGGATCAAGGAGGGTTGCCATTACCAGGCCCTTTGGGTCTTGTATGGATATTAAGGGGAACCCCACACCCAAATTAAAATAAGGAAAGGTGTGGGGCCACCAGGCCTATATACTCTGAACAGCAGTATACAGGCGGTGCAAACAAGACAGGGACTGTAGGTTTGTTGTTAAGTAGAATCTGTTTGTAATTTTGAACATTTTTAATGTGTTTAGCTCCAGCCAAAAAATCTTTTCTAAGCTTTTTGGAAAACATAGGGAAGGGTTATCACCCCTGTGACATTTGTTTTGCATCTTTCCTCCTCTTCAGAAGATTTCACCTCACTTTTTTGTCCCAATGAAAAATGTTTTTTGAAAATTTGGGTTTTTTTGTGGAACAAGGATTGGAAAGCATCAGTGGAAAGGAGAAATTGTTTTCCCATATTAACTCTTACAGGAGAGAATTTCCCTCCCTTAGGGGTAGATTTCATCTCACTTCCTGTTGTCTCCTACCGTTTGCAAGTAGGAGTCGTTTGTAAGTTAGATGTTTGAAGGTAGGGTCCTGCCCTATATACTCAGCAGAAATTTGGGCCTTAGGTGTTGCTGTGGCCAAAACACTGTAAGCCCTCACAGGGCCCTGCTGTGAAATATTAGATCAAGAATTGTAATTACATGCCCCTGTTGAACAGGAGCTGAAAAATTAGGCCTTAGGCACTGGTGCTGGTGCCACAACACTGCAACCCCTCACAGACACTCTAGTTGGAACGCAGGAACGAGCCCTGCTGCAAAGTATTGCATCAAAAATTGTAATTACACGCCCCTGTTAGACAGGGGCAGAAAAATTGGGCCTTAGGCACTGGTGCTGGTGCCACAACACTGCAACCCCTCACAGACACTCTAGTTGGAACGCAGGAACGAGCACTGCTGCAAAGTATTGCATCAAAAATTGTAATTACACGCCCCTGTTAGACAGGGGCAGAAAAATTGGGCCTTAGGCACTGGTGCTGGTGCCACAACACTGCAACCCCTCACAGACACTCTAGTTGGAACGCAGGAACGAGCCCTGCTGCAAAGTATTGCATCAAAAATTGTAATTACACGCCCCTGTTAGACAGGGGCAGAAAAATTGGGTCTTAGGCACTGGTGCTGGTGCCACAACACTGCAACCCCTCACAGACACTCTAGTTGAAACGCAGGAACAAGCCCTGCTGCAAAGTATTGCATCAAAAATTGTAATTACACGCCCCTGTTAAACAGGGGCTGAAAAATTGTGCCTTAGGCACTGGTGGTGGCGCCCAGAACCAAAAATGTTCTTACAAGCTATCAGCGTGATGATTGAGGAGGAAGAGGATAATTACTCAGGGATAGTCACTCAGCATCAGCATAGGCAGTCTTTGAAGGGATCTGAGATTTCAAAAAAAATTATTCGGTTACATCTGCATCAGGTGCTTGGTAGCTGGTGGTGATCCAAGACTGATTCATTTTTATGAAGGTCAGCCGATCGACCGAGTCGGTGGACAGACGCACCCTGTGATCGGTTACCACGCCTCCAGCAGCACTGAATGTGCGTTCCGAAAGAACGCTGGATGCAGGACAGGCCAGTAGCTCAATTGCATACTGTGCAAGCTCTGGCCAGTGATCCATCCTCAAGACCCAGTAACCCAGAGGATTTTCGGTGGGAAAGGTGTCCAAGTCTGATCTTGCCCCTAGGTATTCCTGCACCATGTAAAACAGACGCTGGCGATGGTTGCTGGAACCGATCATACCTTGGGGCTGCGGACCAAAAAATTGTCTGAACGCATCGGTCAGACGGCCACCTTCTCCACCGCTCCTTCTTTGACTGACCGAAGCCTCAGCAACACGTTGTCCAGAAACAGGAGTTTGTAACCTCCCAGTCTCTGGGAACGCGTTGCACAGACCTTTCTGCAAGGCCTCCCGAAGATGTTTCATCCTCTGCTCCCTCTGCGATGGCAAGATAAGGTCCGCAACCTTACCCTTGTAACGTGGATCAAGGAGGGTTGCCAGCCAGTATTGGTCCTTCTCCTTGATACCACGAATACGAGGATCCTTACGCAGGCTTTGCAGGATCAGGGAGGCCATGCAGCGTAGGTTTGCTGAGGCATTCGGTCCGGAGTCCTCTGGGTCACTAAGGACAACAACGTCCGCAGCCACCTCCTCCCAGCCACGTACAAGTCCATGTGTTCCTTGGGACTGATCCCTTAAAGACTGCTGATGCTGAGTGCCAGGCTCCACCTCCATACTGACACAATCTTCCTCCTCCTCCTCCTCCTCCTCCTCGTCCTCTTCCTGTGTGATCGGCGGGCACGCAGGAACACTGTCTGGATAAAGGGGGCCTTGAGAGCTAAGGAAGTCCTCCTCTTCCTGCCTCTGTTCTGCCTCAAGTACCCTGTCCATTATTCCACGCAGCGTGTGCTCCAACAGGTGGACAAGGGGGACAGTGTCACTGATGCATGCACTGTCAGTGCTCACCATCCTCGTGGCCTCCTCGAATGGTGACAGGACAGTGCATGCATCCCTGATCATGGCCCACTGGCGTGGGGAAAAAAAAACAAGGTCCCCTGACCCTGTCCTGGTGCCATAGTCGCACAGGTACTCATTGATGGCCCTCTGCTGCGTGTGCAGCCGCTGCAGCATGGCCAACGTCGAGTTCCACCTGGTGGGCATGTCACAGATTAGGCGGTTCTTGGGCAGGTTAAACTCCTTTTGGAGGTCCGTCAGCCGAGCACTGGCATTATATGACCGGCGGAAATGCACAGAGACTTTCCTGGCCTGCCTCAGGACATCCTGTAAGCCCGGGTACCTGCCCAAGAACCGCTGCACCACCAAGTTAAGGACGTGAGCCAAACAGGGCACATGGGTCAGTTGTCCCTGTCGGAGGGCAGAGAGGAGGTTGGTGCCATTGTCGCAAACCACCATTCCTGCCTTAAGTTGGCGTGGCGTCAACCACCTCTGAACCTGCCCCTGCAGAGCTGACAGAACCTCTGCCCCAGTGTGGCTCCTGTCCCCCAAGCACACCAGCTCAAGCACCGCATGGCATCTTTTGGCCTGCGTACTTGCGTAGCCCCTTGAACGCCTACGGAGCACCGCTGGTTCCGAGGAAGAGGCCATGGAGGAAGAAGAAGAGGAGGGGGTGGAGGAGAGAGGTGTGTCACAATCAGCATTTTGGAGGCGTGGTGGCGGAACAACCTCCAACACTACTGCACCTTGTCCTGCATCCTTCCCAGCTGCCAGCAGAGTCACCCAATGCGCCGTGAAACTTAAGTAACGTCCCTGTCCATGCCTGCTGGACCATGAGTCAGCGGTAATATGCACCTTACCGCTGACCGCCCTGTCCAGCGAGGCATGGACATTGCCTTCCACATGCCGGTAGAGAGCCGGAATCGCCTTCCGTGAGAAAAAGTGGCGTTTGGGTACCTGCCACTGAGGAACCGCACATTCCACAAACTCACGGAAGGGGGCAGAGTCTACCAACTGAAAAGGCAGCAGTTGAAGTGCTAGCAATTTTGCCAAGCTAGCATTCAACCGCTGGGCATGTGGATGGCTGGGAGCAAACTTCTTTCGGCGGTGCAGCAGCTGGGGCAGGGAAATTTGCCTGGTACAATCTGACGTCGGTGTACCAAAAGCAGATTGCCCACAAGTACTTGGCTGTGACACACCTAATTCTACACCTTCATTCCTCTCACTGCAGGTCTCAGAGAGGACTGAAGGTCTAGTGGGGTTGGAAATCTCAGCTGATGAGGAGCAAGGAGAGATCGTCTTTGTTCTTTGGTGTGGGTCTTTCAGATACGCTTGCCAACGAACTGCATGGCAGGTCAACATATGTCTGGTCAAGCATGTGGTACCCAAGCGGGAGATGTTTTGGCCACGCGAGATACGCTTGAGACATATGTTGCAAATAGCAGCGGTGCGATCTGATGCACTCGTCTCAAAAAAGGCCCACACCAAAGAACTTTTTGAATAACGCGCAGAGACTGCAGCGCCCTGCACATGTGGAGCTTTGGGGTGTGATGCAGTCAATGTGCTGTCCTTAGGCTGGCCCCTGGAGGGCATCCTGCCTAGTTGGTGATGTGCCACCTCCTCCTCCTCCTCCTCCTCTCTCCTATCAGGCACCCACGTTGAGTCAGTGACCTCATCATCCCCTCCCTCCTCATCACTGGAGCAAACCTGGCAGTATGCTGCAGCAGGGGGAGCATGACTGCCAGATTGCTGTCCTTCTTGGGCACCCCCTCTGTCCGTGCTCATGTTACTGCCTTCATTGAGCTCAGTATCATCATCAGAGCCTTCCAAACGCTGGGCATCCTCCTGGAGCATGTACCCAACACTGTGGTCAAACAGTTCGAGGGAATCCTCATGAGGACATGGTGGAGCTAGGGAAGGAGTCACTGATGACATTGAGCTGAGGGAAGAGGCCGCTGCTTTGCCAGACAAAGCACCCTGGGCATGGGTGAGAGAGGATGAGGAGGATGAGGACGGCTTGGTCATCCACTCGACCAAGTCTTCCGCATGTTGCGGCTCAACACGGCCAGCTGCCGAAAAAAAGGCCAAGCGTGTCCCATGGCCACGTGCTGATGAGGGTGCACCGTCTCCACGACCAGCACTAGACACAGAGCCTGCTTGCCCTCTCTTATTGGCTTGTGACTGTCTGCCTCTCCTTCTTGGCCTTCCAGACATACTAATGGCCTGTAGCTGCACTAAGCTGGGATAGAACACCTGTAATTTTCTTCAGGTAGCTTTATATACTGTAACCAGACAAGCCTGCCTGTCAGTAGGAAGATAACAGGAACGGATCTAGCTGAACACTGTGAGCAGGACACACTGTACTAAATGTAAATAGTCTAGCTGCCTGACCGTGGTACTAATAGGATCAAAAAGAACACCTGTAATTTTCTTCAGGTAGCTTTATATACTGTAACCAGACAAGCCTGCCTGTCAGTAGGAAGATAACAGGAACGGATCTAGCTGAACACTGTGAGCAGGACGCACTGCACTGAATGTAAATAGCAGGAACGGATCTAGCTGAACACTGTGAGCAGGACGCACTGCACTGAATGTAAATAGCAGGAACGGATCTAGCTGAACACTGTGAGCAGGACGCACTGCACTGAATGTAAATAGCAGGAACGGATCTAGCTGAACACTGTGAGCAGGACGCACTGCACTGAATGTAAATAGCAGGAACGGATCTAGCTGAACACTGTGAGCAGGACGCACTGCACTGAATGTAAATAGCAGGAACGGATCTAGCTGAACACTGTGAGCAGGACGCACTGCACTGAATGTAAATAGCAGGAACGGATCTAGCTGAACACTGTGAGCAGGACGCACTGCACTGAATGTAAATAGCAGGAACGGATCTAGCTGAACACTGTGAGCAGGACGCACTGCACTGAATGTAAATAGCAGGAACGGATCTAGCTGAACACTGTGAGCAGGACGCACTGCACTGAATGTAAATAGCAGGAACGGATCTAGCTGAACACTGTGAGCAGGACGCACTGCACTGAATGTAAATAGCAGGAACGGATCTAGCTGAACACTGTGAGCAGGACGCACTGCACTGAATGTAAATAGCAGGAACGGATCTAGCTGAACACTGTGAGCAGGACGCACTGCACTGAATGTAAATAGCAGGAACGGATCTAGCTGAACACTGTGAGCAGGACGCACTGCACTGAATGTAAATAGCAGGAACGGATCTAGCTGAACACTGTGAGCAGGACGCACTGCACTAAATGTAAATAGCAGGAACGGATCTAGCTGAACACTGTGAGCAGGACGCACTGCACTGAATGTAAATAGCAGGAACGGATCTAGCTGAACACTGTGAGCAGGACACACTGCACTAAATGTAAATAGTCTAGATAGAAGATAACAGGAACGGATCTAGCTAAACTGAATACAGTGTATATATATATATGCAACACCTGGGATGCATATATATACACAATACACTGTAAGTGCAGCTAACTGACTGACTGTTCTGCCTAATCTATCTAACTCAAATCAAATGACACTGTCTCTCTCTCTCTCTATCTCTCAGCACACCGGAACACACACTACACAGGGCCGCCGTGCAGGCGGCCTTATATAGTGTGGGGTGTGTACTAAATCCCCTGAGCCATAATTGGCCAAAGCCACCCTGGCTTTGGCCAATTACAGCTCTCTCTACTGACGGCGCTGTGATTGGCCAAGCATGCCGGTCATAGTGCATGCTTGGCCAATCATCAGCCAGCAATGCACTGCGATGCCGCAGTGAATTATGGGCCGTGACGCGCCACACGAATTTGGCACGAACGGCCCATATCGTTCGCAATTCGGCGAACGACCGAACAGCCGATGTTCGAGTCGAACATGGGTTCGACTCGAACACGAAGCTCATCCCTACTGAACACTGTGAGCAGGACGCACTGCACTAACTTGTAGCTTTAGATGAACACTGTGCAGAGGTCTCACTACACTAACTTGTAGGTTTAGCTGAACACTGTGAGGTGGACGCACCACACTAACTTATAGTTTTAGCTGAACACTGTGAGCAGGACGCACAGCACTAGCTTGTAGTTTTAGCTGAACACTGTGAGCAGGACGCACCCCACTAACTTGTAGTTTTAGCTGAACACTGTAAGCAGGACGCACCGCACTAACTTGTAGTTTTAGCTGAACACTGTGAGCAGGACGCACCCCACTAACTTGTAGCTTTAGATGAACACTGTGCAGAGGTCTCACTACACTAACTTGTAGCTTTAGATGAACACTGTGAGGTGGACGCACCACACTAACTTGTAGTTTTAGCTGAACACTGTGAGCAGGACGCACAGCACTAACTTGTAGTTTTAGCTGAACACTGTGAGCAGGACGCACCGCACTAGCTTGTAGTTTTAGCTGAACACTGTGAGCAGGACGCACCGCACTAACTTGTAGTTTTAGCTGAACACTGTGAGCAGGACGCACCGCACTAACTTGTAGTTTTAGCTGAACACTGTGAGCAGGACGCACCCCACTAACTTGTAGCTTTAGATGAACACTGTGCAGAGGTCTCACTACACTAACTTGTAGCTTTAGATGAACACTGTGAGGTGGATGCACCACACTAACTTGTAGTTTTAGCTGAACACTGTGAGCAGGACGCACAGCACTAACTTGTAGTTTTAGCTGAACACTGTGAGCAGGACGCACCGCACTAGCTTGTAGTTTTAGCTGAACACTGTGAGCAGGACGCACCGCACTAACTTGTAGTTTTAGCTGAACACTGTGAGCAGGACGCACCGCACTAACTTGTAGTTTTAGCTGAACACTGTGAGCAGGACGCACCCCACTAACTTGTAGCTTTAGATGAACACTGTGCAGAGGTCTCACTACACTAACTTGTAGCTTTAGATGAACACTGTGAGGTGGATGCACCACACTAACTTGTAGTTTTAGCTGAACACTGTGAGCAGGACGCACAGCACTAACTTGTAGTTTTAGCTGAACACTGTGAGCAGGACACACCGCACTAACTTGTAGTTTTAGCTGAACACTGTGAGCAGGACGCACCGCACTAACTTGTAGTTTTAGCTGAACACTGTGAGCAGGACGCACCGCACTAACTTGTAGTTTTAGCTGAACACTGTGAGCAGGACGCACTGCACTAACTTGTAGCTTTAGATGAACACTGTGCAGAGGTCTCACTACACTAACTTGTAGGTTTAGCTGAACACTGTGAGGTGGACGCACCACACTAACTTGTAGTTTTAGCTGAACACTGTGAGCAGGACGCACAGCACTAGCTTGTAGTTTTAGCTGAACACTGTGAGCAGGACGCACCCCACTAACTTGTAGTTTTAGCTGAACACTGTGAGCAGGACGCACCGCACTAACCTGTAGTTTTAGCTGAACACTGTGAGCAGGACGCACCGCACTAACTTGTAGTTTTAGCTGAACACTGTGAGCAGGACGCACCGCACTAACTTGTAGTTTTAGCTGAACACTGTGAGCAGGACGCACCCCACTAACTTGTAGTTTTAGCTGAACACTGTGAGCAGGATGCACCGCACTAACTTGTAGTTTTAGCTGAACACTGTGAGCAGGACGCACCGCACTAACTTGTAGTTTTAGCTGAACACTGTGAGCAGGACGCACTGCACTAACTTGTAGCTTTAGATGAACACTGTGCAGAGGTCTCACTACACTAACTTGTAGGTTTAGCTGAACACTGTGAGGTGGACGCACCACACTAACTTGTAGTTTTAGCTGAACACTGTGAGCAGGACGCACAGCACTAGCTTGTAGTTTTAGCTGAACACTGTGAGCAGGACGCACCCCACTAACTTGTAGTTTTAGCTGAACACTGTAAGCAGGACGCACCGCACTAACTTGTAGTTTTAGCTGAACACTGTGAGCAGGACACACCGCACTAACTTGTAGTTTTAGCTGAACACTGTGAGCAGGACGCACCCCACTAACTTGTAGTTTTAGCTGAACACTGTGAGCAGGACGCACCCCACTAACTTGTAGCTTTAGATGAACACTGTGCAGAGGTCTCACTACACTAACTTGTAGCTTTAGATGAACACTGTGAGGTGGACGCACCACACTAACTTGTAGTTTTAGCTGAACACTGTGAGCAGGACGCACAGCACTAACTTGTAGTTTTAGCTGAACACTGTAAGCAGGACGCACCGCACTAGCTTGTAGTTTTAGCTGAACACTGTGAGCAGGACGCACCGCACTAACTTGTAGTTTTAGCTGAACACTGTGAGCAGGACGCACCCCACTAACTTGTAGTTTTAGCTGAACACTGTAAGCAGGACGCACCGCACTAACTTGTAGTTTTAGCTGAACACTGTGAGGTGGACGCACCACACTAACTTGTAGTTTTAGCTGAACACTGTGAGCAGGACGCACAGCACTAGCTTGTAGTTTTAGCTGAACACTGTCAGCAGGACGCACCCCACTAACTTGTAGTTTTAGCTGAACACTGTAAGCAGGACGCACCGCACTAACTTGTAGTTTTAGCTGAACACTGTGAGCAGGACACACCGCACTAACTTGTAGTTTTAGCTGAACACTGTGAGCAGGACGCACCCCACTAACTTGTAGTTTTAGCTGAACACTGTGAGCAGGACGCACCCCACTAACTTGTAGCTTTAGATGAACACTGTGCAGAGGTCTCACTACACTAACTTGTAGCTTTAGATGAACACTGTGAGGTGGACGCACCACACTAACTTGTAGTTTTAGCTGAACACTGTGAGCAGGACGCACAGCACTAACTTGTAGTTTTAGCTGAACACTGTAAGCAGGACGCACCGCACTAGCTTGTAGTTTTAGCTGAACACTGTGAGCAGGACGCACCGCACTAACTTGTAGTTTTAGCTGAACACTGTGAGCAGGACGCACCGCACTAACTTGTAGTTTTAGCTGAACACTGTGAGCAGGACGCACCCCACTAACTTGTAGCTTTAGATGAACACTGTGCAGAGGTCTCACTACACTAACTTGTAGCTTTAGATGAACACTGTGAGGTGGATGCACCACACTAACTTGTAGTTTTAGCTGAACACTGTGAGCAGGACGCACAGCACTAACTTGTAGTTTTAGCTGAACACTGTGAGCAGGACACACCGCACTAACTTGTAGTTTTAGCTGAACACTGTGAGCAGGACGCACCCCACTAACTTGTAGTTTTAGCTGAACACTGTGAGCAGGACGCACCCCACTAACTTGTAGCTTTAGATGAACACTGTGCAGAGGTCTCACTACACTAACTTGTAGCTTTAGATGAACACTGTGAGGTGGACGCACCACACTAACTTGTAGTTTTAGCTGAACACTGTGAGCAGGACGCACAGCACTAACTTGTAGTTTTAGCTGAACACTGTGAGCAGGACGCACCGCACTAGCTTGTAGTTTTAGCTGAACACTGTGAGCAGGACGCACCGCACTAACTTGTAGTTTTAGCTGAACACTGTGAGCAGGACGCACCGCACTAACTTGTAGTTTTAGCTGAACACTGTGAGCAGGACGCACCCCACTAACTTGTAGCTTTAGATGAACACTGTGCAGAGGTCTCACTGCACTAACTTGTAGCTTTAGATGAACACTGTGAGGTGGATGCACCACACTAACTTGTAGTTTTAGCTGAACACTGTGAGCAGGACGCACAGCACTAACTTGTAGTTTTAGCTGAACACTGTGAGCAGGACACACCGCACTAACTTGTAGTTTTAGCTGAACACTGTGAGCAGGACGCACCCCACTAACTTGTAGTTTTAGCTGAACACTGTGAGCAGGACGCACCGCACTAACTTGTAGTTTTAGCTGAACACTGTGAGCAGGACGCACCGCACTAACTTGTAGTTTTAGCTGAACACTGTGAGCAGGACGCACTGCACTAACTTGTAGCTTTAGATGAACACTGTGCAGAGGTCTCACTACACTAACTTGTAGGTTTAGCTGAACACTGTGAGGTGGACGCACCACACTAACTTGTAGTTTTAGCTGAACACTGTGAGCAGGACGCACAGCACTAGCTTGTAGTTTTAGCTGAACACTGTGAGCAGGACGCACCGCACTAACTTGTCGTTTTAGCTGAACACTGTGAGCAGTACGCACCCCACTAACTTGTAGTTTTAGCTGAACACTGTGAGCAGGACGCACCGCACTAACCTGTAGTTTTAGCTGAACACTGTGAGTAGGACGCACCCCACTAACTTGTAGTTTTAGCTGAACACTGTGAGCAGGACGCACCACACTAACTTGTAGTTTTAGCTGAACACTGTGAGCAGGACGCACCCCACTAACTTGTAGTTTTAGCTGAACACTGTGAGCAGGACGCACCGCACTAACTTGTAGTTTTAGCTGAACACTGTGAGCAGGACGCACCGCACTAACTTGTAGTTTTAGCTGAACACTGTGAGCAGGACGCACTGCACTAACTTGTAGCTTTAGATGAACACTGTGCAGAGGTCTCACTACACTAACTTGTAGGTTTAGCTGAACACTGTGAGGTGGACGCACCACACTAACTTGTAGTTTTAGCTGAACACTGTGAGCAGGACGCACAGCACTAGCTTGTAGTTTTAGCTGAACACTGTGAGCAGGACGCACCCCACTAACTTGTAGTTTTAGCTGAACACTGTAAGCAGGACGCACCGCACTAACTTGTAGTTTTAGCTGAACACTGTGAGCAGGACGCACCCCACTAACTTGTAGCTTTAGATGAACACTGTGCAGAGGTCTCACTACACTAACTTGTAGCTTTAGATGAACACTGTGAGGTGGACGCACCACACTAACTTGTAGTTTTAGCTGAACACTGTGAGCAGGACGCACAGCACTAACTTGTAGTTTTAGCTGAACACTGTGAGCAGGACGCACCGCACTAGCTTGTAGTTTTAGCTGAACACTGTGAGCAGGACGCACCGCACTAACTTGTAGTTTTAGCTGAACACTGTGAGCAGGACGCACCCCACTAACTTGTAGCTTTAGATGAACACTGTGCAGAGGTCTCACTACACTAACTTGTAGCTTTAGATGAACACTGTGAGGTGGATGCACCACACTAACTTGTAGTTTTAGCTGAACACTGTGAGCAGGACGCACAGCACTAACTTGTAGTTTTAGCTGAACACTGTGAGCAGGACACACCGCACTAACTTGTAGTTTTAGCTGAACACTGTGAGCAGGACGCACCCCACTAACTTGTAGTTTTAGCTGAACACTGTGAGCAGGACGCACCGCACTAACTTGTAGTTTTAGCTGAACACTGTGAGCAGGACGCACTGCACTAACTTGTAGCTTTAGATGAACACTGTGCAGAGGTCTCCCTACACTAACTTGTAGGTTTAGCTGAACACTGTGAGGTGGACGCACCACACTAACTTGTAGTTTTAGCTGAACACTGTGAGCAGGACGCACCCCACTAACTTGTAGTTTTAGCTGAACACTGTGAGCAGGACGCACAGCACTAGCTTGTAGTTTTAGCTGAACACTGTGAGCAGGACGCACCGCACTAACTTGTAGTTTTAGCTGAACACTGTGAGCAGGACGCACCCCACTAACTTGTAGTTTTAGCTGAACACTGTGAGCAGGACGCACCACACTAACTTGTAGTTTTAGCTGAACACTGTGAGCAGGACGCACCCCACTAACTTGTAGTTTTAGCTGAACACTGTGAGCAGGACGCACCGCACTAACTTGTAGTTTTAGCTGAACACTGTGAGCAGGACGCACCGCACTAACTTGTAGTTTTAGCTGAACACTGTGAGCAGGACGCACTGCACTAACTTGTAGCTTTAGATGAACACTGTGCAGAGGTCTCACTACACTAACTTGTAGGTTTAGCTGAACACTGTGAGGTGGACGCACCACACTAACTTGTAGTTTTAGCTGAACACTGTGAGCAGGACGCACAGCACTAGCTTGTAGTTTTAGCTGAACACTGTGAGCAGGACGCACCCCACTAACTTGTAGTTTTAGCTGAACACTGTAAGCAGGACGCACCGCACTAACTTGTAGTTTTAGCTGAACACTGTGAGCAGGACGCACCCCACTAACTTGTAGCTTTAGATGAACACTGTGCAGAGGTCTCACTACACTAACTTGTAGCTTTAGATGAACACTGTGAGGTGGACGCACCACACTAACTTGTAGTTTTAGCTGAACACTGTGAGCAGGACGCACAGCACTAACTTGTAGTTTTAGCTGAACACTGTGAGCAGGACGCACCGCACTAGCTTGTAGTTTTAGCTGAACACTGTGAGCAGGACGCACCGCACTAACTTGTAGTTTTAGCTGAACACTGTGAGCAGGACGCACCCCACTAACTTGTAGCTTTAGATGAACACTGTGCAGAGGTCTCACTACACTAACTTGTAGCTTTAGATGAACACTGTGAGGTGGATGCACCACACTAACTTGTAGTTTTAGCTGAACACTGTGAGCAGGACGCACAGCACTAACTTGTAGTTTTAGCTGAACACTGTGAGCAGGACACACCGCACTAACTTGTAGTTTTAGCTGAACACTGTGAGCAGGATGCACCCCACTAACTTGTAGTTTTAGCTGAACACTGTGAGCAGGACGCACCGCACTAACTTGTAGTTTTAGCTGAACACTGTGAGCAGGACGCACTGCACTAACTTGTAGCTTTAGATGAACACTGTGCAGAGGTCTCACTACACTAACTTGTAGGTTTAGCTGAACACTGTGAGGTGGACGCACCACACTATCTTGTAGTTTTAGCTGAACACTGTGAGCAGGACGCACAGCACTAGCTTGTAGTTTTAGCTGAACACTGTGAGCAGGACGCACCGCACTAACTTGTAGTTTTAGCTGAACACTGTGAGCAGGACGCACCCCACTAACTTGTAGTTTTAGCTGAACACTGTGAGCAGGACGCACCACACTAACTTGTAGTTTTAGCTGAACACTGTGAGCAGGACGCACCCCACTAACTTGTAGTTTTAGCTGAACACTGTGAGCAGGACGCACCGCACTAACTTGTAGTTTTAGCTGAACACTGTGAGCAGGACACACTGCACTAACTTGTAGCTTTAGCTGAACGCTGTGAGCAGGACGCACCGCACTAACTTGTAGTTTTAGCTGAACACTGTGAGCAGGACGCACCCCACTAACTTGTAGTTTTAGCTGAACACTGTGAGCAGGACGCACTGCACTAACTTGTAGCTTTAGATAAACACTGTGCAGAGGTCTCACTACACTAACTTGTAGGTTTAGCTGAACACTGTGAGGTGGACGCACCACACTAACTTGTAGTTTTAGCTGAACACTGTGAGCAGGATGCACAGCACTAGCTTGTAGTTTTAGCTGAACACTGTGAGCAGGACGCACCGCACTAACTTGCAGTTTTAGCTGAACACTGTGAGCAGGACGCACCGCACTAACTTGTAGTTTTAGCTGAACACTGTGAGCAGGACGCACCCCACTAACTTGTAGCTTTAGATGAACACTGTGCAGAGGTCTCACTACACTAACTTGTAGCTTTAGATGAACACTGTGAGGTGGATGCACCACACTAACTTGTAGTTTTAGCTGAACACTGTGAGCAGGACGCACAGCACTAACTTGTAGTTTTAGCTGAACACTGTGAGCAGGACGCACCACACTAACTTGTAGTTTTAGCTGAACACTGTGAGCAGGACGCACCCCACTAACTTGTAGTTTTAGCTGAACACTGTGAGCAGGATGCACCCCACTAACTTGTAGTTTTAGCTGAACACTGTGAGCAGGACGCACTGCACTAACTTGTAGCTTTAGATGAACACTGTGCAGAGGTCTCACTACACTAACTTGTAGGTTTAGCTGAACACTGTGAGGTGGATGCACCACACTAACTTGTAGTTTTAGCTGAACACTGTGAGCAGGACGCACAGCACTAGCTTGTAGTTTTAGCTGAACACTGTGAGCAGGACGCACCGTACTAACTTGTAGTTTTAGCTGAACACTGTGAGCAGGACGCACCCCACTAACTTGTAGTTTTAGCTGAACACTGTGAGCAGGACGCACCGCACTAACTTGTAGTTTTAGCTGAACACTGTGAGCAGGACGCACTGCACTAACTTGTAGCTTTAGATGAACACTGTGCAGAGGTCTCACTACACTAACTTGTAGGTTTAGCTGAACACTGTGAGGTGGACGCACCACACTAACTTGTAGTTTTAGCTGAACACTGTGAGCAGGACGCACAGCACTAGCTTGTAGTTTTAGCTGAACACTGTGAGCAGGACGCACCGCACTAACTTGTAGTTTTAGCTGAACACTGTGAGCAGGACGCACCGCACTAACTTGTAGTTTTAGCTGAACACTGTGAGCAGAACGCACTGCACTAACTTGTAGCTTTAGATGAACACTGTGCAGAGGTCTCACTACACTAACTTGTAGGTTTAGCTGAACACTGTGAGGTGGACGCACCACACTAACTTGTAGTTTTAGCTGAACACTGTGAGCAGGACGCACAGCACTAGCTTGTAGTTTTAGCTGAACACTGTGAGCAGGACGCACCGCACTAACTTGTCGTTTTAGCTGAACACTGTGAGCAGGACGCACCCCACTAACTTGTAGTTTTAGCTGAACACTGTGAGCAGGACGCACCGCACTAACCTGTAGTTTTAGCTGAACACTGTGAGCAGGACGCACCCCACTAACTTGTAGTTTTAGCTGAACACTGTGAGCAGGACGCACCACACTAACTTGTAGTTTTAGCTGAACACTGTGAGCAGGACGCACCCCACTAACTTGTAGTTTTAGCTGAACACTGTGAGCAGGACGCACCCCACTAACTTGTAGTTTTAGCTGAACACTGTGAGCAGGACGCACTGCACTAACTTGTAGCTTTAGATGAACACTGTGCAGAGGTCTCACTACACTAACTTGTAGGTTTAGCTGAACACTGTGAGGTGGACGCACCACACTAACTTGTAGTTTTAGCTGAACACTGTGAGCAGGACGCACAGCACTAGCTTGTAGTTTTAGCTGAACACTGTGAGCAGGACGCACCGCACTAACTTGTAGTTTTAGCTGAACACTGTGAGCAGGACGCACCCCACTAACTTGTAGTTTTAGCTGAACACTGTGAGCAGGACGCACCACACTAACTTGTAGTTTTAGCTGAACACTGTGAGCAGGACGCACCCCACTAACTTGTAGTTTTAGCTGCACACTGTGAGCAGGACGCACCGCACTAACTTGTAGTTTTAGCTGAACACTGTGAGCAGGACACACTGCACTAACTTGTAGCTTTAGATGAACACTGTGCAGAGGTCTCACTACACTAACTTGTAGGTTTAGCTGAACACTGTGAGGTGGACGCACCACACTAACTTGTAGTTTTAGCTGAACACTGTGAGCAGGACGCACCGCACTAACTTGTAGTTTTAGCTGAACACTGTGAGCAGGACACACTGCACTAACTTGTAGCTTTAGATGAACACTGTGCAGAGGTCTCACTATACTAACTTGTAGGTTTAGCTGAACACTGTGAGGTGGACTCACCACACTAACTTGTAGTTTTAGCTGAACACTGTGAGCAGGACGCACAGCACTAACTTGTAGTTTTAGCTGAACACTGTGAGCAGGACGCACCGCACTAACTTGTAGTTTTAGCTGAACACTGTGAGCAGGACACACTGCACTAACTTGTAGCTTTAGATGAACACTGTGCAGAGGTCTCACTACACTAACTTGTAGGTTTAGCTGAACACTGTGAGGTGGACGCACCACACTAACTTGTAGTTTTAGCTGAACACTGTGAGCAGGACGCACAGCACTAACTTGTAGTTTTAGCTGAACTCTGTGAGCAGGACGCACCGCACTAACTTGTAGTTTTAGCTGAACACTGTGAGCAGGACGCACCCCACTAACTTGTAGTTTTAGCTGAACACTGTGAGCAGGACGCACCGCACTAACTTGTAGTTTTAGCTGAACACTGTGAGCAGGACGCACCGCACTGACTTGTAGTTTTAGCTGAACACTGTGAGCAGGACGCACCCCACTAACTTGTAGCTTTAGATGAACACTGTGCAGAGGTCTCACTACACTAACTTGTAGTTTTAGCTGAACATTGTGAGCAGGACGCACCGCACTAACTTGTAGTTTTAGCTGAACACTGTGAGCAGGACGCACTGCGCTAACTTGTAGTTTTAGCTGAACACTGTGAGCAGGACGCACCGCACTAACTTGTAGTTTTAGATGAACACTGTGAGCAGGACTCACCCCACTAACTTGTAGTTTTAGCTGAACACTGTGAGCAGGACACACCCCACTAACTGTAAATAGTCTAGCTGCCTGACTGTGGTACTAATAGGATCAAAAGAACACCAGCAATTTTCTTCAGGTAGCTGTAAATACTGTAACAAGACAAGCCTGCCTGTCAGTAAGAAGATAACAGGAACGGATCTAGCTAAACTGAATACAGTGTATATATATATATGCAACACCTGGGATGCATATATATACACAATACACTGTAAGTGCAGCTAACTGACTGACTGTTCTGCCTAATCTATCTAACTTAAATCAAATGACACTGTCTGTCTCTCTCTCTCTCTATCTATGAATGCCGGAACACACACTACACAGGGCCGCCATGCAGGCGGCCTTATATAGTGTGGGGCGTGTACTAAATCCCCTGAGCCATAATTGGCCAAAGCCTCCTTGGCTTTGGCCACTTACGGCTCTCTGTTCAGACGGCGCTGTGATTGGCCAAGCATGCGGGTCATAGTGCATGCTTGGCCAATCATCAGCCAGCAATGCACTGCGATGCCGCAGTGAATTATGGGCCGTGATGCGCCACACGAATTTGGCGCAAACGGCCCATATCGTTCACAATTTGGCGAACGGTCGAACAGACGATGTTCTAGTCGAACATTGGTTCGACTCGAACACGAAGCTCATCCCTAGTGAGAAGCCATGTAGGGGACACAGCACACATGTGGAAGAAGTTCTATTCAGATGATACCAAAATTGAACTTTTTGGCCTAAAAGCTAAACGCTATGTGTGGTGGAAAACTAACACTGCATATCACTCTGAACACACCGTCCCCACCATGAAACATGGTGGTAGGATCATGTTGTGGGGATGCTTTTCTTCAGCAGGGACAGGGAAGTTGGTCCGAGTTGATGGGAAGATGGATGGAGCCAAATACAGGACAATCTTAGGAGAAAACCTGTTATGCCGCGTACACACGCATACCTCCCAACTTTTGAACTTCAGAATGAGGGACAAATGAAGGAATAAGTGATCTGCGGCGCGCATCATGGCAAAATGTGGGTGTGGCCAATGTCTTAATGGTGGGAGGGGCTTAAGGAGGTAGTTAAACAAAACCCAGCTCTCTCACCTCTCACAAATGTCCCCCCAGCTCTTTCACCAATGCCCCCACCCTAACTTTCTCAGCAATCCCCCCCCCAGTTCTCTCACCAACGCTCCCCGCAGCTCTCTCACCAATGCCCCCCTCCTCTCTCAGCAATGCCCCCTCCTCTCTTAGCAATGCCCCCCTCCTCTCACCAATGCCCCCCTCCTCTCTTGGTAATACCCCCCAGCTCTCTCACCAATTCCCCCCTCCTCTCTTAGAAATTTCCCTCCTCTTTTCCTAATTCCCCAACAGCTTTCTCACCAACTCCCCCTCCTCTCAATAATGCCCCCCCCCCAGCTCTCTCTCTATATATCTATATATTTTTTTCAAAAATACAATGCACTCCAATGACCTTTACACTGACTTACCTGATTCCTACAATGACCACTACACTGACGTACCTGATTCCTATACTGACCCTTACACTAACCTACCCAATTCCTACAATGACCACTACACTGACCTACCTGATTCCTACAATGACCAGTACACTGACCTACCTGATTCCTACAATGACCACTACACTGGCCTACCTGATTCCTACAATGACCACTACACTGACCTACCTGATTTCTACAATGACCACTACACCGACCTACCTGATTCCTACAATGACCACTACAATGACCTACCTGATTGCTATACTGACCACTACACTAACCTACCTTATTCCTATACTGACCACTACACTGACCTACCTGATTCCTACAATGACCACTACACTGGCCTACCTGATTCCTACAATGACCACTACAGTGATCTACCTGATTCCTACAATGATCACTACACCGACCTACCCAATTCCTACAATGACCATTACACTGACCTACCTGATTCCTATACTGACCACTATACTAACCTACCTTATTCCTATACTGACCACTACACTGACCTACCTGATTCTTACAATGACCACTACACTGACCTACCTGATTCCTACAATCACCATTACAATGACCTACCTGATTCCTATACTGACCATTACACTGACCTACCTGTCCACTATACTGACCAACCTGATCTCTACACTGACCATTACACTGACCTACCTGATTCCTACCCCTCCATTGGAGGGTATGTCACATCCCTAGCTCTGAAGAGCTCATGCTGGGACTTGCAGTCTTTCACTTTTGGGGGTGTCACATCCCCCAAAAATTAAGGACTACAAGTTCCAACATGAACTCTTCAGCTCTAAGAATGTAACTCCCTCCAAAATTGAAGGACTACAAATCCCAGTATGAACCTGTGAGATCTAAGGGTGTATCTCCTTTATATCTCACGGGTTCATGCTGGGACCCGTAGTCCTTCATTAGGGTGATGGGATCAGTTGCAGTGGTGGGGGTGGATGAGTGGCAGTGCTGGGGAGATGGGTTCAGAGGCAGAGCTTTTCTGGCACTTTCTGTCAACTGTTAGTCAGTGGTTGGTTCCCCCTGCCTGCATGCAAGAGAGGGGAGGAGTGGGAGAGGGGTGTGAGAATGGGGTGGAAGAGGAGGTGTGAGAGAGAGGGGGAGAGAAAGAGGGGGGAGAGAGGGAATGGTGAGAGGGGGGGTGGGTGAGAGGAGGGTGGGTGAGAGAGGGGGGTGAGAGAGAGAGATGGGGGTGGGTGAGTGAGAGAGATAGGGGTGGGTGAGTGAGAGAGATGGGGTGGGTGAGTGAGAGAGATGGGGTGGGTGAGTTAGAGAGATGGGGGTGGGTGAGTGAGAGAGATGGGGGTGGTGGGTGAGAGAGGGGGTGGTGAGTGAGAGAGGGTGTGGGTGTGTGAGATAGGGGGTTCGGTGAGAGATAGGGGGTTCGGTGAGAGAGATAGGGGTGGGTGAGAGAGAGGGAGGTGGGTGAAAGAGAGGGGGGTGGGTGAGAGAGAGGGAGGTGGGTGAGAGCGAGGGGGTGAAAGAGAGGAGGGTGGGTGAGAGAGGGGTTGAATGAGAGAGAGGGGGGTGAGTGAGAGAGATGGGGTGGGTGAGTGAGAAAGATGGGGGTGGTGAGAGAGAGGAGGTGAGTGTGAGAGAGGGGGGTGCGTGAGAGATAGGGGGTTCAGTGAGAGATAGGGGGTTCGATGAGAGAGGAGGGGGTGGGTGAGAGAGAAGGGGGTGGGTGAGAGAGAAGGGGGTAAGAACATGAGTTAGTGACCGGGACTTGATGGAAAGAGACACCTTGCCCACATCCCTATATACAGATACACAATGGGGGATTTCCTCTTGGTGGGACTTTAAAGGGCAGGAGTCTCAAACAATATTAACAAAATAATAATAATAATTGCGTATTTTATTAATCAAAAAGTTAAAAGGACATGACAATCAATAAAAAACACCAAGAAAGGCGGATGCTGAATGCACAATGGTAATGATACAACAATGATGTGAGACAGATTGCAACGATATACTTATCCCCACAAAGACTGTTCCAGCAAGAGGAAAAGCTGTACAGTAGAGCCCGACGCGTTTCGAGGTTTTATCAGTGTTGTGACCTCTTCTTCAGGGGCTGGTAGTGAGGTACTTAATCTGTCTGAAAACATTTTATAAGCAAGAAAAATGTATAGAGAAAAAAAGAAAAAAAAAAAGAAAAGAAAAAATTTATATAAATGAAGGAAGTATAAATATTGAACATCAACAAACAAAGTGAACAACATCGTATAGACCAAACATAGCACATTATTCCCTCCTGCAAAATATGTATCGCAGTACTATATAAAGAAAGGTTCTAACCGTGTATTCCTTGATCCGCATTCTTTTGCATCCAATTTAAAAGCTTTGAAGGGGTAGAATGGTTTGCCAATAGGGTTCAAAAACTGAAAAGCCTCTGCTGTCACTGAGGGACTAAATGTTTCCGCACCTAGGACACGACACAAAGGGCATCCCGCCCACCAGCTGAAGACACCGCTGATGTCTCAACAACAGTGATGTGTAGTTGTCGGCTACGCAAAAGGAGATTAAATACAGTGTAGAGAAGTCTATCTCTTACAAAAAAAGAGGAAAAAGCCAAAAAGAAAGGGAGAATATATATATATATATATATATATATATATATATATATATATATATATATATATATATATATATATATATATATATATATATATATAAATGGAGTGATGTCTGCATTAGACTCACACTACTAATGGACGAATACCAACACAAATTAATTGATATAGAGAAGGAGTTGGAACTCCTGAACAAACAATTAATAGGTTTTAAGGATCATGCGATGTTTGAACAGTACGACAAAAGCCTCAATGAGCATCTTGAACACTTCAACAAAGAGATCTTGATCAAAAAGGATAAAAAGTTCCTTAGGGATAAGATCGCCTTTCAGGAATCTAGGGCATATAATTGGAAAACTGCTATAACAAATAGAAATACTAAACGCTATCCTCAAAATGTTGATGTAATGTCTGAGACTTCTTCTGTGTCTTCTTTCTCATTGAAGGGATCGTATAGACGGAAGCAATCACGAAAGACTAAGAGGAACTCTCAGGGCAGTGGTTCACACGAAAAGAAACCAAAAAAACGCATCACCGACTTACGCACAAATGCCGGCATCTCTAGTCCACACTTGGTGTCAGGTAAAATAGGTGGTGAAGGTTCTTCCGCACCGGGACCCGTAGATATAAATAATGCTCAGATTGACCGAATAAACAATGGAATCAAACAGTCCCGTACACCACAAGATAGTTTTTTAGTCAGCCCGGAAGATAGTGTAACAATGTAAATGATGTCTGTTCCTTGGCTCCACCTTCTGAACCAACGAATGGGCATAACCTTAATGTAGTGAATCTTTCCTCTCATACCTTTAGTGAGATTGAACTCTCCGTTTTGGCTCGTGGTCTAAGTTTTTGTCCGGATGAGGATCTGGATAAGTTTGAGGCGACAAAAGACATTTAGTTGTTCGCACGCAAACTGATTCTGAAACAGCTATATTCTAAAGAGACGCCTAAAGAGCCCAATTTCAGGTCATAGGAATTGATAGCACTTGATAACTTGATATCACTGCTGGATGAAAATGAGCCCCCAGATTTGATTGATCAGATCGACCTGGAGCAATTACTTGGTCGATTTTATCAATCTGAGCCCCCTCAACCTCCCACTTTATCGTTTAAGAAAAAATCTGACAAATTCCCTGCTCTCATTACAAACTCTAATGTTTTGGCTTTTGTCAAACTAACATGCAATGAAATTAGGAAGATCAAAATTAACTCCAACAAACTACATAACCTAAGTGATATGGAACGAAAAGTTCTCAAATCATTGGCTTCCAATATCACCATAAAACCTGCGGATAAGGGGGGCAATATAGTCATTCTAGATAATGACCAGTATGTTGCCATATGCAACAAAATACTATCTAACCAACAATGGTACTCCAAAATTTCATCCAATAAAATTGACAGGTTTAATAAAAAAATCTACAAACTTGTAGATGAATCATATGCTGCTGGTCTACTTACAAAATCAGAACATGACTATATTAGAACCCCCCTACCCCGCACTCCAACATTTTATGCCCTTCCAAAGCTGCATAAGGATATCTGCAAACCAACGGGATGACCAATCATTTCAGGCAACGGCTCCTTAACTGAGAAGTTAAGTCAGTTTATAGATGGTCATCTGTGACCATATGTGCTGAATATACCCAGTTACGTCAAGGACACTCTGCATCTTCTGCAAATTATAGATGACATTCACATTCCACCCAAGTCCCTTTTGGTAGCTTTAGATGTAGAAGCTCTTTATAGTTCGATACCCCATGACAAGGGATTGAACTGTATTCAGCATGTATTGTCGCGGGATGGCCACCTAAGCGCGGGGAAAAGACAGTTCCTGATTCAATCTTTGGATTTCATTTTGAATCACAATTATTTCACATTTAATGGTAGCTTTTTCCTCCAGGTACAGGGGGTTGCGATGGGGACATCATGTGCCCCATCGTATGCCAACCTGTACCTGGGGGAATGGGAGAGCATGTTGAGACAGTCAGAATCCATGCGGGTACACATGGATAAGGTGGTGATGTGACGTTGATACATCAACGACATTTTTCTTGTTTGGGAGGGTACCCCCGAAGATCTTTAGGGTTTCCTGCATGAACTGAATGACAACCCATTTAACCTCACGTTCACCATGACCTTTCATGAGTGGAACATTACCTTCCTGGATGTGACCATTCATAAACAATCAGATGGCTCACTCACCAGTTCATTATATCGTAAACCAACTTCTGGCAACTCTATTTTACATGCTATAAGTTTTCATCCACAACCGTTGATCCGTTCAATTCCCTACAGCCAGTACCTACGTGTCAGGCGGAACTGCACAAGTGACAAGGTTTTCAAGCAGGAGGCCGACTCACTGATGGAGAGACTCCTGGCACGAGGGTACTCAAAAAAATGCCTTAAGAAGGCCTTTAAACGGGCTTGCTCTAAAACTAGACACGAGCTCATCTTTAAGACAGAAACCCAGAAGAATCAAACCAGTCCAATTCGTATAATTACAAAATTCTCTAACCAACACGTTAGGATTAAAAGTATTGCGGAACGATATTGGCATGTCCTCAAACTAGACCCCATTATTGGCCCTTTTGTACAGGACAAACCATCGTTCACCTTTAGACAAGCGAGGTCCATTAGGGATAACCTGGTGGCTAGTGAGTATGCAGGCGTGGGTGCGGGTAAAGGAGATCCGTGTAAACGACCTGGAACCTTTCGCTGTGGCGGTTGCCCTTACTGCCAATTCATGAATGTCAAGCCCAATATTAGATTACCAGATGGTCAAAAATACACACCAAAGCATTTTGCAAATTGTAGAACAATTGGGGTGGTATATTTGCTAATGTGCGATTGTGCATGCTACTACGTGGGCAAGACAAACCAGGAATTTTGGCGGCGGGCATACCGCCACATCGCCTCAATGAAAACATGCAACCCCAGTCTGCCACTGGGTAGACACGTTTCCAACTTTCATGCGGGTATTTTTCCCAAAGTATCATTTGTAATCTTGGACCGTGTCCACCCAGGATTAAGGGGTGGGGACTGGAATAAAACGTTACTGCAAAAGGAGCAGAAATGGATTTATCGTCTTCAAGCTACCAAAGCACCTGGCCTAAATGATGCCACCACGTATAGACCCTTTTTAGAGGGCTTCACCTCGGGGGGATCCGAGTGGGAACCCCCTGGTGTACATACCCCCCACTTTTGGTAAAAGTGTTTGCCAATACAGAGTTCACTATATCCTATGCGATTTAGAGGTCTGTTTGACTCTCCCTTAAATGTCCTTTTTAACCATGCTAGGTTTGATTCTATCCAAATAGTATTAGACTATATTAGAATAGGCAGTGAGATAAACTTTAGATATTACAACATTAAGTAAGCATATATCATGTTATAATGATTAAATTCTATATGCATTTATCTCCCTGCTTTTGTTTCTCAACACTGGACTGTCATTTATCTTTGTGACTTTACAGTGTATCTCTTTTTGTACAGTCTCTCATCCCTCTTCTTTCTGTCTTTTCCTAGTTATTTCCTGTCATGTGTTTTGGTGCCATTATGGGTTTGAATCCTGTGCTGATGCAGATCTGGATGACTGCTTGGTCTACGCCTGGATACCCCACTCGGCGCACGGGGGGCCTATTGCGCCATATTCACTTGGCAGCATTTGGCCCTCTCTTCTTGATCGCCTATGGCTGAGATAGTTTATCTCGTTGCCATGGCGCTCGGCGGGCCGCTGACGCAGACGTCAGCTCCCTCCCAGCACGGACTGTCTGTCTGCAGGTTATGACGTTTGTCTCCCTGGGCTGGCAGCCGTGCATGGGATATAGGAGGCTGGCCTGCGCGCCAGGGACTCGGAGGGCGGCTCCGCCCATTGGCGATGACGCTGTTGTCTGTCAGCTGAGGGGCTGGCAGCCGTGCGTGGGATATAGGAGGCTGGCCTGCGCGCCCGGGACTCGGAGGGCGGCTCCGCCCATCGGCGATGACGCTGATGTCTGTCAGCTGAGGGACATCTCACTGCATTTAACAGTGCTATTTAAACCATAAGTGGAGACGCCTCACTCCAGGCTGGAGTGGACGCTAGATGGTATGCTCAGCTGTTAAACCTCCCAAGGTAAGCCATGCTGCTTTCCCCTGTATAATGCTTGAATAACAATGACCCCTAAGCCTGGTCTGTAATGCACATGCAGGGCGCAGGAATGTCGGCTCATGCATGAAGAGTTCTCCAAATGCTGACCCTTCAGTGATCATTGTTTTTATTCATTATACTTATTCTAGTTGAATTAGAAAGTCCACATATATATTTTTTCCTTTTTCTCTTCTGTGTTTTGACTACAGTGATTGGTTGCTGAGGCTACTTGGTGATTCCTCTTTTGCGCTGAGACCAGACAGCACTTTTGGGGACACCTTCATTTTTAGTCTGTTACTAGGGCTAACTACCCTGTATACGCACAGTCAGGTATGTACCTACTATATAGAGTTATATATATATATTGATAAAAAACCTTTAGTAGGTGTGAGTCTAAAGCCGCGTACACACGGTCGGACTTTATGGCAGACTTTGCCCGGCGGACTTTTCGACGGACTTTATGACAGACTTTCTAAATGAACGGACTTGCCTACACACAATCCACCAAAGTCCGTCGAATTCGTACGTGATGACGTACGACCGGACTAAAACAAGGAAGTTCATAGCCAGTAGCCAATAGCTGCCCTAGCGTGGCTTTTTGTCCGTCGAACTAGCATACAGATGAGCGGACTTTTCGACCACACTCGATTTCGACGGATTGATTTAAAACATGTTTCAAATCTAAGTCCGTCCAACTTTTGAGAAAACAAAGTCCGCTGGAGCCCACACACGATCGAATTGTCCGACGAAATCCCGTCCGCCGTGTAAAGTCTGCCGTAAAGTCTGCTCGTGTGTACGCGGCATTATTCAGACATCACTCCATATATATATATATATATATATATATATATTCTCCCTTTCTTTTGGCTTTTTCCTCTTTTTTTGTAAGAGATAGACTTCTCTACACTGTATTTAATCTCCTTTTGCGTAGCCGACAACTACACATCACTGTTGTTGAGACATCAGCGGTGTCTTCAGCTGGTGGGCGGGACGCCCTTTGTGTCATGTCCTAGGTGTGGAAACATTTAGTCCCTCAGTGACAGCAGAGGCTTTTCAGTTTTTGAACCCTATTGGCAAACCATTCCACCCCTTCAAAGCTTTTAAATTGGATGCAAAAGAATGCAGATCAAGGAATAACACGGTTAGAACCTTTCTTTATATAGTACTGTGATACATATTTTGCAGGAGGGAATAATGTGCTATGTTTGGTCTATACGATGTTGTTCACTTGTTTGTTGATGTTCAATATTTATACTTCCTTTGTTTATATACATTTTTCCTTTTTTTTTTTTTTTCCTTTTTTTCTCTTTACATTTTTCTTGCTTATAAAATATTTTCAGACAGATTAAGTACCTCACTACCAGCCCCTGAAGAAGATGTCACAACACTGATAAAACCTCGAAACGCGTCGGGGTCTACTGTACAGCTTTTCCTCTTTCCTGGAACAGTCTTTGTGGGGATAAGTGTATCGTTGCAATCTGTCTCACATCATTGTTGTATCATTACCATTGTGCATTCAGCATCTGCCTTTCTTTGTGTTTTTTATTGATTGTCATGTCCTTTTAACTTTTTAATTAATAAAATACGCAATTATTATTATTTTGTCAATATTGTTTTGAGACTCCTGCCCTTTAAAGTCCCACCAAGAGGAAATACCTCATTGTGTATAGAGAGAAGGGGGTGGGTGAGAGAGAGGGGGGTGAGAGAGAGGGGGGTGAGAGAGAGAGGGGGTGAGAGAGAGGGAGTGAGAGAGAGAGGGATGGGTGAAAGATAGGGGGTTCGGTGAGAGAGAGAGGGGGTGGGTGAGAGAGAGGGACGTGGGTGAGAGAGAGGGAGGTGGGTGAGAGAGAGTGGGTGAAAGAGAGGAGGGTGGGTGAGAGAGGGGGTGAATGAGAGAGAGGGGGGGAGTGAGAGAGATGGGGTGGGTGAGTGAGAAAGATGGGGGTGGTGAGAGAGAGGAGGTGAGTGTGAAAGAGGGGGGTGAGTGAGAGATAGGGGGTTCAGTGAGAGAGGAGGGGGTGGGTGAGAGAGAAGGGGGTGGGTGAGAAAGAGGGGGTGAGAGAGAGAGAGGGTGAGAGAGAGAGGGGAGTGGGTGAAAGATAGGGTGTTCGGTGAGAGAGATAGCGGTGGGTGAGAGATAGGGGGTTCGTGAGAGAGAGGGAGGTGGGTGAGAGAGAGGGGGTGAAAGAGAGGAGGGTGGGTGAGAGAGGGGGTGAATGAGAGAGAGGGGGGTGAGTGAGAGAGAGGAGGTGAGTGTGAGAGAGGGGGGTGAGTGAGAGATAGGGGGTTCGGTGAGAGATAGGGGGTTCAGTGAGAGAGGAGGGGGTGGGTGAGAGAGAAGGGGGTGGGTGAGAGAGAGGGGGTGAGAGAGAGAGGGGGTGAGAGAGAGAGAGGGGTGGGTGAAAGATAGGGGGTTCGGTGAGAGAGATAGGGGTGGGTGAGAGATAGGGGGTTTGTGAGAGAGAGGGGGTGGGTGAGAGAGAGGGGGGTGGGTGATAGAGAGGGGGGTGGGTGAGAGAGAGGGAGTTCGTGAGAGAGAGGGAGGTGGGAGAGAGATAGGGGGTTCGTGAGAGAGAGGGGGTGGGTGAGAGGGAGGGGGTTCATGAGAGAGAAGGGAGTGGGTGAGAGAGAAGGGGGTGGGTGAGAGAGGGAGGTGTCTGAGAGATAGGGGGTTCGGTGAGAGAGAGGGGGTGGGTGAGAGCGAGAGGGTTCGTGAGAAATAGGGGGTGGGTGAGAGAGAAGGGGGTGGGTGAGAGAGAGAGGGGGGTGAGAGAGAGAGGGGGTTCGTGAGAGAGAAGGGGGTGGGTGAGAGAGAAGGGGGTGGGTGAGAGAGGGAGGTGGGTGAGAGATAGGGGGTTCGATAAGAGAGATAGGGGTGGGTGAGAGATAGGGGGTGGGTGAGAGAGAGGGAGGTGGGTGAGAGATAGGGGGTTCGATGAGAGAGATAGGGGTGGGTGAGAGAGAGGGAGGTGGGGGAGAGAGAGGGAGGTGGGTGAGAGAGAGGGGGTGGGTGAGAGAGAGGGGGTGGGTGAGAGAGAGGGAGGTGGGTGAGAGATAGGGGGTTCAATGAGAGAGAGGGAGTGGGTGAGAGAGATGGGGTGGGTGAGTGAGAAAGATGGGGGTGGTGAGAGAGAGGAGGTGAGTGTGAAAGAGGGGGGTGAGTGAGAGATAGGGGGTGGGTGAGAGAGAGGGAGGTGGGTGAGAGAGGGGGTGAATGAGAGAGAGGGGGGGAGTGAGAGAGATGGGGTGGGTGAGTGAGAAAGATGGGGGTGGTGAGAGAGAGGAGGTGAGTGTGAAAGAGGGGGGTGAGTGAGAGATAGGGGGTTCAGTGAGAGAGGAGGGGGTGGGTGAGAGAGAAGGGGGTGGGTGAGAAAGAGGGGGTGAGAGAGAGAGGGGTGAGAGAGAGAGGGGGGTGGGTGAAAGATAGGGTGTTCGGTGAGAGAGATAGGGGTGGGTGATGGATAGGGGGTTCGTGAGATAGAGGGGGGTGGGTGAGAGAGAGGGAGGTGGGTGAGAGAGAGGGGGTGAAAGAGAGGAGGGTGGGTGAGAGAGGGGGTGAATGAGAGAGAGGGGGGTGTGTGAGAGAGAGGAGGTGAGTGTGAGAGAGGGGGGTGAGTGAGAGATAGGGAGTTTGGTGAGAGATAGGGGGTTCGGTGAGAGAGGAGGGGGTGGGTGAGAGAGAAGGGGGTGGGTGAGAGAGAGGGGGGTGAGAGAGAGAGGGGGTGAGAGAGAGAGAGGGGTGGGTGAAAGATAGGGGGTTCGGTGAGAGAGATAGGGGTGGGTGAGAGATAGGGGGTTTGTGAGAGAGAGGGGGGTGGGTGAGAGAGAGGGGGTTCGTGAGAGAGAGGGAGGTGGGAGAGAGATAGGGGGTTCGTGAGAGAGAGGGGGTGGGTGAGAGGGAGGTGGGTGAGAGAGAGAGGGGGTTCATGAGAGAGAAGGGGGTGGGTGAGAGAGAAGGGGGTGGGTGAGAGCGGGAGGTGTCTGAGAGATAGGGGGTTCGGTGAGAGAGAGGGGGTGGGTGAGAGCGAGAGGGTTCGTGAGAAATAGGGGGTGGGTGAGAGAGAAGGGGGTGGGTGAGAGAGAGAGGGGGGTGAGAGAGAGAGGGGGTTCGTGAGAGAGAAGGGGGTGGGTGAGAGAGAAGGGGGTGGGTGAGAGAGGGAGGTGGGTGAGAGATAGGGGGTTCGATAAGAGAGATAGGGGTGGAGGTGGGTGAGAGATAGGGGGTTCGATGAAAGAGATAGGGGTGGGTGAGAGAGAGGGAGGTGGGGGAGAGAGAGGGAGGTGGGTGAGAGAGAGGGGGTGGGTGAGAGAGAGGGGGTGGGAGAGAAGGGGGTGGGTGAGAGAGAGGGGGGTGGGTGAGAGAGAGGGAGGTGGGTGAGAGATAGAGTTTCCACAGCGCTGGATATCGCTCGCTGCACTGCACCCCACTGCCACCGGACCAGCAGGACCATGAGAGGGGGGTGGCGGCGGGACTCAACTCAAAGGGCAGCTGATTAAGGCGCGGAGGAGGAAGTTAAATCCTCCACCGCTTTCGATGCTGGACAGTGAGGGAGTCGCAGCCGTGACGTCACTGGTTGCTATACGCCAGGCGGCTATAGTAACTAGTGACAAGGAGTAGAGTCAGGACAGGTGGAGGCGGAGGCGGAGCCGGAGCCAGTGCTACAGTGGCACAGTCCGTCAATGTCCCCTGCATTCCAGACTGCTCCCTTTCTTTTAATTGGGGGGGCATGGAGCCACTGGTACCGGGACTTCAGCCCAGTTCCGCGGGACCCCGGGACTTACCTCAAATCGCGGGAAGGTCCCGCGGAATCCGGAACGGTTGGGAGGTTTGCACACGGTCGGACTTTTCGGCTACAAAAGTCCGACAGCCCGTCCGACAGACTTTCGACGGACTTTTGGCGGACTTGCGGCAGACTTTCTAACGAACGGACTTGCCTACATACGATCACACAAAAGTCCGACGGATTCGTACGTGATGACGCACACCGGACTAAAATAAGGAAGTTGATAGCCAGTAGCCAATAGCTGCCCTAGCGTGCATTATTGTCCGTCGGACTAGCATACAGACAAGCGGATTTCTGGGTCCGGCGTAGTTACAACGTAAAGATTTGAAGCATATTTCAAATCTAAAGTCTGTCAGATTTGCGGCTTGAAAAGTCCGCTGAAAGTCCGGGGAAGCCCACACACGATCGGATTGTCAGCCGGCTTTAGTCCGTCGGCGTCCGTCGGACTTTTGTAGACGAAAAGTCCGACCGTGTGTACGCGACATTAGAGTCTGCAAAAGACGTGCGACTGGGGCGGAGGTTCTTCTTCCAGAATGACAACAACCCTAAAATTACAGCCAGAGCTACAATGGAATGGTTTAGATCAAAGCATATTCATGTGTTAGAATGGCCCAGTCAAGTTCAGACCAAAATCCAATTGAGAATCTATGGCAAGACTTGAAAATTGCTGTTCACAGATGATTTCCATCCAATCTGACAGAGCTTGAACTATTTTGCAAAGAAGAATGGACAAAACTTTCACTCTCTAGATGTACAAAGCTGGTAGAGACATACCCAAAAATACTTGCAGCTGTAATTTCAGCGAAAGGTGGTTCTAGAAAGTATTGACTCATGGGGGGCTGAATACAAATGCGAGCCACATTTTTCACATATTTATTTGTAAAAAAATTTTGTAATCCATCTATCATTTTCCTTCCACTTCACAATTATGTGTCACTTTGTGTTGGTCTATCACATAAAATCCCCAAAAAATAAATTTACGTTTTTGGTTGTAACACGAGTATAAGTCGAGGCCCTAATTTACCACCAAAAAATGGGAAAAAATTATTGACCTGAGTATAAGACAAGGGTGAGAAATGCAGCAGCTACTGTAAGTGGAAAAAGAGGGTCAACAATGCCCATCTGCAGCTGTATACCTCCCTGTGTCCTGTGCATGTGTCCTGTGCATGTGTCCTGTGCATGTGTCCTGTGCATGTGTCATGTGTCCTGTGTATATGTGCATGTGTCATGTACCTGTGTCCTGTGTATATGTGCATGTGTCCCGTACCTGTGTCCTGTGTATATGTGCATGTGTCATGTGTCCCGTACCTGTGTCCTGTGTATATGTGCATGTGTCATGTGTCCCGTACCTGTGTCCTTTGTATATGTGCATGTGTCATGTACCTGTGTCCTGTGTATATGTGCATGTGTCATGTACCTGTGTCCTGTGTATATGTGCATGTGTCATGTGTCCTGTACCTGTGTCCTGTGTATATGTGCATGTGTCCTGTACCTGTGTCATGTGTATATGTACCTGTGTCCTGTGTATATGTGCATGTGTCATGTACATGTGTCCTGTGTATATGTGCATGTGTCATGTGTATATGTACCTGTGTCCTGTGTATGTGTGCATGTGTCATGTGTATATGGTCCTGTGTATGTGTCTGTGTGCATCCTATCTCTGTCCTGTGCATGCCTCCGTGTGTCGCTCTGCACCGATCAGCGTGAGCTATTCCTATTTGGCGGCCATTCACTGTTCAAAAGCTGCGCCTCCTCGTTGTCCATGATAGGCAGAAAACTCCATTTCCCAGCAGTCAGTGGTCAGCCTATCACGGGCATTCTCTCATCCTCATACCATGGACGAGGATGAGAGAATGTCCGTGATAGGCTGTACACTGACTGCCTATCACAGACGAGGAGGCGCGGATTTTGAACTGTGAGAGCCAAGAGCCGCTGCCGAATGGTATGCAGCACATGCTGTCCGCCGTCTGCCTGCATGACACGCTGATCATGTAGGCAGACAGCAGTGACTCGTGTATAAGTCGAGGGGGGCACTTTCAGCCCCAAAAAAGGGGCTGAAAAATTTGACTTATACATGAGTATATACGGTATATCTATATCTATATAGATATAGATATAGCTCTATATCTATATAGATATATATATACAGTGGGGACAGAAAGTGTTCAGACCCCCTTAAATTTTTCACTCTTTGTTATATTGCAGCCATTTGCTAATATCATTTAAGTTCATTTTTTTCTCATTAATGTACACACAGCACCCCATATTGACATAAAAACACAGAATTGTTGATATTTTTGCAGATTTATTAAAAAAGAAAAACTGAAATATCCCATGGTCCTAAGTATTGAGACCCTTTGCTGTGACACTCATATATTTAACTCAGGTGCTGTCCATTTCTTCTAATCATCCTTGAGTCCAGCTGTGTTTAATTATACTGATTGGACTTGATTAGGAAAGCCACACACCTGTCTATATAAAACCTTACAGCTTACAGTGCATGTCAGAGCAAATGAGAATCATGAGGTCAAATGAACTGCCTGAAGAGCTCAGAGACAGAATTGTGGCAAGGCACAGATCTGGCCAAGGTTACAAAAACATTTCTGCTGCACTTAAGGTTCCTAAGAGCACAGTGGCCTCCATAATCCTTAAATGGAAGATGTTTGGGATGACCAGAACCCTTCCTAGAGCTGGCCGTCCGGCCAAACTGAGCTATCGGGGAGAAGAGCCTTGGTGAGAGAGGTAAAGAAGAACCCAAAGATCACTGTGGCTGAGCTCCAGAGATGAAGTCGGGAGATGGTAGAAAGTTGTAGAAAGTCAACCATCACTGCAGCCCTCCACCAGTCAGGACTTTATGGCAGAGTGACCCGACGGAAGCCTCTCCTCAGTGCAAGACACATGAAAACCCACATGGAGTTTGCTAAAAAAACACCTGAAAGACTCCAAGATGGTGAGAAATAAGGTTCTCTAGTCTGATGAGTCCAAGATAGAACTTTTTGGCCTTAATTCTAAGCGGTATGTGTGGAGAAAACCAGACACTGCTCATCACCTGTCCAATATAGTCTCAACAGTAAAGCATGGTGGTGGCAGCATCATGCTGTGGGGGTGTTTTTCAGCTGCAGGGACAGGACGACTGGTTGCAATCGAGGGAAAGATGAATGCGGCCAAGTACAGGAATATCCTGGATGAAAACCTTTTCCAGAGTGCTCAGGACCTCAGACTGGGCCAAAGGTTTACCTTCCAACAAGTCAATGACCCTAAGCACACAGCTAAAATAACGAAGGAGTGACTTCACAACAACTCCGTGACTGCTCTTGAATGGCCCAGCCAGAGCTCTGACTTAAACCCAATTGAGCATCTCTGGAGAGACCTAAAAATGGCTGTCCGCCAATGTTTACCATCCAACCTGACAGAACTGGAGAAGACCTGCAAGGAGGAATGGCAGAGGATCCCCAAATCCAGGTGTGAAAAACTTGTTGCATCTTTCCCTAAAAGACTCATGGCTATATTAGATCAAAAGGGTGCTTCTACTAAATACTGAGCAAAGGGTCTGAATACTTAGGACCATGTGATATTTCAGTTTTTCTTTTTTAATAAATCTGCAAAAATGTCAACAAATCTGTGTTTTTCTGTCAATACGAGGTGCTGTGTGTACATTAGTGAGGGAAAAAAATAAACTTAAATGATTTTAGCAAATGGCTGCAATATAACAAAGAGTGAAAAATTTAAGTGGGTCTGAATACTTTCCGTCCCCACTGTATATATACACACAATCTATATATATGTATATATATTTATATATATATATATATATATATATATATATATATATATATATATATATATATATATATATATCCCAGTCTTAGTCCGTAGGGTTCAATATTGAGTTGGCCCACCCTTTGCAGCTGTAACAGCTTCAACTCTTCTGGAAAGGCTGTCCACAAAGTATAGGAGTGTGTCTATGTGAATGTTTGACCATTCTTCCAAAAGCGCATTTGTGAAGCCAGGCACTGATGTTGGACAAGAAGGCCTGGCTCGCAGTCCCTGCTCTAATTCATCCCAAAAGGTGTTCTATCAGGTTGAGGCCAGGACTCTGTGCAGGCCAGTCAAGTTTCTTCATCCAAAGCTCACTCATTCATGTCTTTATGGACCTTGATTTGTGCACTGGTGCACAGTCATGTAGGAACAGGAAGAGGCCATCCCCAAACTGTTCCCAAGTTGGGAGCATGAAATTGTCCAAAATGTCTTGGTGTGCTGACGCTTTAATGCCCCGTACACACGATTGGACTTTCCAACAACAAAACCGTGGATTTTTGTTCGAAGGTTATTGGCTCCAACTTGTCTTGCATACACACGGTCACACAAATGTTGGTCAACATTTACGAACGTAGTGACGTACAACACGTACGACGGCTGATAAAAAGGAAGTTCAATAGCCAGTGTGCCACCCTTTGGGCTCCATCTGCTAATCTCGTGTTTACCTCGTGTCAGTAGAAGTTTGGTGAGAGATGATTCGCACTGTTCAGCCTCATGCTTTTCAGTTCGTATCTGTTCTTCAGCGCGTGCTTGTTAGTTCGTTCCTGTCTTTCAGTGCGTTCTATTTATAGTTTGCTTCTGATTTTCAGTGCGTTCTTGTCCGCTGGTTTCTGATTATCAGCTTGTTCTTCTCTGGTCCTTTCTGATTTTCAGTGCGTTCTGTCAGTTCGTCCTGAGCAGCCGACCGTTTATTAGCCATGTTGTGGTTACATACTCGTCGGAGAATTTGTGCTGTTGTTAAGCTTGGTGTTGGAGTTATTGCCTTGACCCAAGTCCAGTCCATGAACAGGGGGAGGAGGAGTTCTTGGACCAAGAATTGGTTGCTTAATTGTGACCAATTCTGTCATATGCCTTTGTTGCAGGAGCTCCAGGAGAATAATCCTGATGATTTCAGGAATTATCTCCGGATGACAGACCCCGTCTTTCACAGTCTCTTGGCTTTGCTGACCCCTTATATTATGAAGCAGGACACCTGCATGCGGCAATCCATCAGTCCCGAGCAAACTTGCGATGGGGAGAAGTCTCCAGGACCTGAAGTTCACGACCGGGATCTCCCCCCAGGCTCTGGGAATCATTATTCCAGAGACCTATTCTGCCATCATTCAGGTCCTGCAGAAGGACTATATTGAGGTAAGTTTTATCCTTTAACATCACATTCTATGTATTTAATGTTTGCTAATGTATTGTATTTATTTCATCATTCCATAATTACCAGGATTGTAGTATGCTGTGAATGTCCTCTTTGTCCTCATGCATGCTGTATGCTTTACTGCTCCTTTTTTGTCCTTCAAGCATATTTGCCTTCACTAACCTCCCCAGCATGCTATCCTGGGCCCATACACACCTAGCTTAGTCACTTAACAATGTATTTTGTCAGCTCCATTGTAGTGCTTACCCTAAACACCCCCTAAAATGTGGCCAAATGTTATTGTTGTCCTTAAATTCAGGCAGAGTAAAGAGGCTTTTTTTGGGGGGCCCAAACTCATTTGGAACCCTCCCTCCCCCCTAAGTCAACCGATACCAATACTCTATCTACTGACTTTGCCAAACCCATACACACTATACCTACCTCTTTTGTGTTCATATTTATGGATGAATTCACCAAAGCATGTAGTGCAAGTGCCTGCCTGAATACTTTCAAATGGTACTGTTTAAAGTTTTGTTCTCCTATTATCTTGATAGGTAATTGCAGAATGTAAAAATGTGCTTAAATTTGGACAGTGTGTATTCATATTTTTTGGATTATGACACTTCTTACCTGTCCAGTGAGCCCCCAATAGTGTAAGTAAAGAGGGGCTGGCCAAAGTAACACACATTATTTATGCATTCAGCTCTCAATAAAGTGGGGAGGGTTACCTGTCTAAAACATCTCCCCCCACCCTAAAATTGTTACAATGGGCCATCAGAGGGCGTGAGGAATCTGAAAAGTGGACCCTATACTTTTGTCTTTAAATACTAATTTCAATAAACGTTATACTTATGTTGGCCAATAATGTTTGTGTCTAATCTGCTTGCAATGTTATGCGCAAAAGTAGTAGTTTTTTTTTTCGTGTTTGACTCCACAGTTTCCTTCCAACCCACAGGAATGGCAGACTGTGGCCTCCCAATTGCGGTAGTGTGATCTATGGGAAGCACGTCTGGATTTTCCCACCACCCAACTCAGGGTCATACTACTTTAATTATAAGGGGTACATTAGTATTGTGATGTTGGCGGTGGTGACGGCAAATTATGAGTTCCTATATCTGGACGTAGGGAAGAATGGCCAAATGTCTGATGGAGGAGTGATCGCCCAGATGGAATTTTATCGGCGTCTCCAGAATGGCACCTTGGGGTTGCCACCTCCAGCGCATACGTGGCGGGCCTCAAGTTTGTTTTTGTGGCGGATGAGGCCTTTGCGCTGGGGGACCATCTGATGAGGCCGTTCCCCATGAGGACCCTGACCCCGGGACAGAGGGTTTTTAATTACCGGCTGGCCCGTGCAAGAAGAGTAGTCAAGAATGCCTTTGGCATAATGGCCAGCCGGTTCCAGCTTTTCCAAACGGCCATCAACATGGCCGAATACAAACTCAATCACATCATCTTGAGCTGCTGCATTCTTCATAATTTCCTATGGAAGAATGCAGCCAACTATCTGGCCTCAGTTGTGACTGAGGCCGACTTTTCACCTCAACAAACAATGACGGCGCTTGAAAGTATCCGTCCTGGCTTGCCCCCCAAAGCGCCCGCGAAGTACGGCAAAACTATATGGTGTACTTCGTGGGTAGGGGAGCAATTGATTTACTAGAAAATCTGGAAGCTGTTTTTTTGAAACACTAAACTTATATTTCATTTGATTTACTGTTTGTGTTTCTTATCTGTCTCCTAGGTTCTCCAATGGCCTTTTATTTTTGCCCATTTTCTTCAATAGTGCAAACGTAACTTATTTGATACATGAGGTGACAATCTCTTCTTCAGCTAACTATTATGTTGTGCTGTGGGTCTGCTACACACACACACAATGTTTTGTTGTTAATGTATGTAATGTATTAATGATAAAAATAATCATCCTTTTCAACTCCATGAATTAATTGCTTGTAGTCCCTAAAATGGCCTGTTTTTGGCAAATTTTACAGCACAGTGGAGGTTATTTATTAAAGGCAAATCCACTTTGCACTACAAGTGCACTACCAGTGCACTTGAAAGTGCACTGACAGTGCACTTGTAATGCAAAGTGGATTTGCCTTTAGTAAATAACCCCCATTGTCGATGTAACTACACCAACTTAACTACTTGGCATCCGCGCTATAGCCGAATGACGGCTACAGCGCGGACCTACATTCCCGGGAGGCCGTCATATGACGGGCTCCCCTGTGCACGCTCCCTGCGCGCGCCCTGTAGGGCGCGCGCCGGGCGCGTTGTGATCACCGAGTCTCTGAGACTCAGCTGATCACCGATCTGTGTAAGGGGCCGTTCCCGGCCCCTTACCATGTGATCAGCTGTCAGCCAATGACAGCTGATCACATGATGTAAACAAAAGATCGGTAATCGTTTTTTTTTTTTTTACTCACGCTGACAGCGCGAGTAGAAAAAAAAGCCGATCACCGGATCGGATGTGAGGGACATCGGTCCCCAAGTGGAAGAGGCACATCTGCCTCATCAGTGCCCAATAGAAGTGCCACCTAATAGTGCCCACAGTGCCACCTAACAGTGCCCACAAGTGACACCTATCAATGCCCACAAGTACCACCTATCAATGCCCACCTGTAGTGCCAATCAGTGCCACCTGCCAGTGCTGCCCATCACTGCCACCCATCAGTGCCCATCACTGCCACCCATCAGTGCCCATCACTGCCGCCTATCAGTGCCCATCACTGCCGCCTCATCAGCGTACATCAATGAAGGAGAAAAATTACCCGTTTAAAATTTTTTATAACAAAATATAAAAAAATAAACTATTTTTTTTAAAAAAATTCAGTTTTTTACATTTTTTTAATAAAAAGTAAAAACCGCAGAGGTGATCAAATACCACCAAAAGAAAGCTCTATTTGTGGTGAAAAAATGATAAAAATTTCATTTGGGTACAATGTTATATGACCGCGCAATTGTCATTCAAAGTGCGTCAGCGCCGAAAGCTGAAAATTGGTCTGGATAGGAGGGGGGTTTAAGTGCCCGGTAAGCAAGTGGTTAAAAAAAAAACTGGTATTGAGCATTGAGAGAAGAAGCCACGCATTGTTGAGTATAAAACATTTTACTCCAAGCACATTCACATGTGTGTTATAAAAGAGTTTTTTAACAAACCAACATCTTGGTGTAAAATATGTACCGTATTTATCGGCGTATAACATGCACTTTTTTCCCCTTAAAATCAGGGAAAGTCACAGGTGCGTGTTATACGCCGATCCCCTGTGATCCCGAACTGTCAAAACTTAAAAATCACCGACCGCGATTTGAAAATGGCGCCGCCGGCGCCGAAATACACAGAGCCGGTCCTCGGCTCTTTCCGGCGGCTCTCGTTTACTTTCGGCTCCACTCGTAGTCCCGAGCGGAGCTATCCGAACCTACTCGGATAGCTCCGCTCGGGACTACGAGTGGAGCCGAAAGTGAACGAGAGCCGCCGGAAAGAGCCAAGGACCGGCTCTGTGTATTTCGGCGCCGGCGGCGCCATTTTCAAATCGCGGTCGGCGATTTTGAAGCCCAGGAAGCAGGGACAGGGGATCGAAGGCTGCACTGGGGCAAGGCTGCACTGAGGAAGGCTGCACTGACAAGGCTGCACTGGGGAAGGCTGCACTGGGGAAGGCTGCACTGGGGAAGGCTGCACTGGGGAAGGCTGCACTGACAGGGCTGCACTGACATGGCTGCACTGACAAGGCTGCACTGACATGGCTGCACTGACATGGCTGCACTGACATGGCTGCACTGACAAGGCTGCACTGAAATGGCTGCACTGACATGGCTGCACTGACAAGGCTGCACTGACATGGCTGCACTGACAAGGCTGCACTGGGGAAGGCTGCACTGACAAGGCTGCACTGACATGGCTGCACTGGGGCAAGGCTGCACTGAGAAGGCTGCAATGATGGGCATTTAAATGTAAGTTTTTTCCCTTCAACTTCCCTCCTAAAAGTTTTTTTTTCCTTAAAATTCCCTCCTAAATTGGGGTGCGTGTTATACGCCGATAAATACGGTATTTTGACAGTATATAGCCTTTTGTGTGGCTAAACAGGCATGTTTAAAACCATAACATACACATCACCAACTCAGGAACTTACAAAGTTCAACTTTGCTAAAGTGAAGGCCATATGAGACATTAGTATGTCAAAACTGTATTGATTTTGCCTTCATCAGATGGGGCGATCTCACCCCTGTAAAAGCCAAAATTTGCATTTCCCTCATGATCCAATGCCTAAAATGTGTGTATTTTCCCTACATCTATGTTGCTAAAGCCACAAAACACACAGTGTGTAAACATGTGCTATCTGCCATCATGGGATATCAATGTACGCGTTTTGTGGGTGCAACCCCTTCCTCCAAACTAAAGTAGGTTAGAGGAAGGGGTTGCCCCCCTGAAACACGTCCATTGATCCCCCATGATGGGAGCTAGCACATGTTGACACACTGGACCTTATTTTATAAAGGACAATCTACTTTGCCTTTTTAAATAAGCCACAGTGTGTTAACATGTAGATCCCATCATGGGCGATCAATGGACGTCCTCTCACCTACTTTAGTTTGGAGGAAGAGGTTGCACCCACAAAACGCGTACATTGATATTCCATGATGGCAGATAGCACATGTTGACACACTGTGTGCATCTTCAAAATTTGGCTTTGCAATTACTTTAAAACTTTTAAAACATGTACAACAATAACGACAAAATATATATTTTTTTGGTTTAGATTTTGCCTAAAACATCAATGATGTTGGTCAGTCTTTTTTGAACATCGTGGATATTCTGCTTCAGCTTTTCTAAATCACAATTGCAGACCATGATCTCACTGATGAGATACTTGTGCACTTGCACTGCTGAAGTGAGTTTCTTCTTCCACAACATCCACATCACCTAAAAATAAAAAAACACACCATGTATTATAAATATGCAGGCATCCATCCTATTACCTGTGGTCTCAGACACTGACCTGTTGTCGACACCATTTCGACCACTTCACCCACTACTTCCTGAACCTCTGCATCCACATCCTCAGGTTCTGCATCCACATCCTCAGGTTGTGTGCTGAGTTCCCTTTCTTCAGGAGGTGTGGGGTTACTGGTGTCCTCAGATGTCCCGATTCTTTTCTCCCCAATGTGAATACAAAAAAGGTATACTTAGCGGACAGATATTTTAGGCTAGAAATAGTAATATTAAACATTGCTTGGAAGTGTCGTCCAATTGTCTGTTTTGGCAGAGTTCCAAGCTGAAGACATGATTTTTTCCCTTTCAAAAGCTGGAATACTTACCTGTTTTGTGCAAGTTTCACACATGGAGAGACCCCTAGTATCCACTGGAGCACCTGCGTGGGACACCATAAAAAGGTTGTTATGGTGTCTCACACTAGTGCTCCTGCGTCCAGACATGTAAACAGCTGCTGAGTGTCCTCTCCTTACCTGAATCAAGTTGTCATTTCATTATAGTTTCAAACACATCTAGACAACAATGTAATAAACTTATTTTAATCAAAATAGGCATGAACACATGTTGTTAACCTGCATCTGCCAAAAACGTTGTGTAAGTGGTCAAACGAACAATATTTAATATGAATGATTACCGTGCCCACGAACCTCAAACTTGGCATTTTAAACTGTACAACAGTAAAGAAAAGCACATGGACCAGCACGAAAGTAATTATAATAATAGGAACGCATGACAAATACTTGCTTTTTTGCAGCACTTTCTTGATCCTTCTGTACTGATCCTGCTCCCTCAAATTTCAGGTCTGACCAGTGTTTCCTCAATTGCTCCTTGGTTTGTCATACCCCAAAAGTCCTGTGCAGACTTCTCACAACTTTAGTCATGATCTTGGCCTTTCTCACATTTGGGTTTCTGTGCGCTCCATGATTCACATCATAATCTGTCTGATCTGGAACTGCCTTGCTCTGGGCTTTCCTCGTCATTGCTGCTCTCAGCACACACCTGCTGTGTCTCCACCATGTGCTCTCCCACTGCCCTGAAAGAGAAGAGGTGGGGAATACACTAGAAAGAAGGACAGGGGCAAAGTTTGACGCATGCGCAGTGTATATAAAGCATAACAAGCGGGCGTCGTTTGTACGATCTGTGAGTGGAGGACAGAGGATCGTTAGCGCCGATCGTTCAAACGAAGGTACAATTGTAACTTGGGGCATCTGTAGTTAGTGGCCTATACTGCTTATAGTTTGAGGCCTACATTAGGGTTTGTCTTGCAGATAAAATGGTGGATAAATTCACAGCCCCTGACTTCCTGCCCAGCTTCATAGACAAGTACAGGGAGCCATGTCTCTGGCAAGTCCAATGCAGGGACTATTTAAACAAGCAAAAGAGGAAGGCAGTGCTGGATAAACTGTTGGAATTGGTGAAGCCTGTGTATCCCACAGTAAACATCACCTATTTGAAGGCTAAAATTGGTAGCCTGAGGAGCACATATAATAGGGAGCGCAAGAAGGTCCAGGATTCCCTGAGATCCGGAGCAGCAGCAGAAGAATATGTCCCCAGGCTGTGGTACTACCACAGCCTGCATTTTTTGTCCGACCAGACGGAACCCAAGCCATCACTATCAACACTTCCTTCCACATCAGCTGAGGCTCCTGAAGTCCAATGTTGGCCTTCCACCCAGGGAGAAGATGTGGAGGAGCCCAGCTTGACCCAGGTATAGCATTGTTGAAGATATTTCTTGTTAAAAAATGAATGATGTTAACTAGATGTTATTGATCACTAATTTCTGATTTAACAAAGTGGTTTACATATCAATAGACAGTAGTAGCCAAAAAAGATTGGGACAAAAATGAAAAATGCTGGGGTCAGAATGATAGTTTTTTCTATTTGTTAACATTCAATTTGCAACAGTCATAAGCTCAAAATTGTGTGTGATTGAAGACCAAAAACCTAAAACTATGTACCATTTTCATACACAGGAAAGTCTCAGCCAGGAGGAGGCCATGGCAAGCAGCCTGACGGAATCCCAGGTTCCTCCCCTCTGCCCTCCAACCGAAAGGACTAGGAAGGCAAGGAACCTGGAGGAGTCCGCAGCTGCTTTCCTAAAACACACTACTGTGGCAATTACCAGGACCCCTGGTGTACACAAGGCATTTGGATGTGTCACTGCCAGCAAACTAGAAAAGATGGAGGAGGGCCAACGCACGACATGTGAAGAAACTATTCTGAAGTCCCTAAACAAGGGGACGAGGGGCAAACTCTCACCTCTAACACACCTGTGTGAGTTTGACCATGCTGCTCCACCACCTCCAGCAACACCACCAACACGACAGCCACCCCACCCACCACTCAGCATGGAAGGTAGCGTGGAAGCAAGTGTTGAGAGTGATGGACTGGGTTTGGTGTGGTCTGGCAAAAAACACGGGCTGTTATAAGACCACAGCCTTGGGACATACATGTCATCTGCTGTTTTTCCCGATCTCTCGGAGTCCTGGACCGTATTGTGCTCCCTATTAGATGGACTCCTCAGGTTACCAATTTTGACAGTCAAAAAATTTATGTCTGCCCTGGGTTACAAAGGCTTCACCAATTCCAACTGTTTCTCCAGGGTTGCCTTCCTCTTTATTTTGTTATGACCTTGTGCTCCCTATTAAATTTTAATTTTTGGTTTTGCCAAATACTTGGCTATGTGTTTTTCTTAAAAAAGGACAATTTGTTTGTGAGTAGGCAGGTACATTTCAAAAATACAATCTCAAATTAACAAGGGACACCAACATAGTTGTATCGTGGAGGTTAAAAAATACAAGATAATAATGGTGTTGTGGTAACTTCACACACAAAATGAAAATAAAAATTATTATGGAGATCACTATAAAAAAAATTATTCTGGAAATCACGAGAAAAAAAAAATATGGAGATCACTAGAAAAAAAGAAAAGAAAAATATTATTCTGGAGATCACAAGAAAAAAAAACAACCAAAAAAAATAATTATTCTGGAGATCACTAGAAATAATAAAAAATAAGTTTGTCAGAACTCTGTGAATATCAGCAGCAAAAGCAACTTCATTATTTTTGCATTATAAAGAAGAGAATACGCTGCATTGAGAGATTTCAGCATTTGCCGCGTGACAAATGTGATACCTCAAGTTTTACAAGACCAATCGCTTCCGGCTCGTAGTTGATTCCGAGCATGAATTTTTGTGCGACAGACTTGTGTACACACGATCGGAAAGTCCAACAACAGAGTTTTGTTGGCAGAAAATTTGAGAACCGACAACAAATGTTCGATGGAGCATACACATGGTCGGACTTTCAGCCAACAAGCTCACATACAACATTTCCCATCGGAAAATCCGACCGCGTGTACGTGGCATAAGAGTTACATAGTTACATAGTAGGTGAGGTTGAAAAAAGACACAAGTCCATCAAGTCCAACCTATGTGTGTGATTATGTGTCAGTATTACATTACATATCCCTGTATGTTGCGGTCATTCAGGTGATTATCTAATAGTTTCTTGAAGCTATCAATGCTCCCCGCTGAGACCACCGCCTGTGCAAGGGAATTCCACATCCTTGCCGCTCTTACAGTAAAGAACCCTCTACGTAGTTTAAGGTTAAACCTCTTTTCTTCTTTTCTTCTAACTGTAATGAGTGGACACGAGTCTTATTAAACTCTCTTCTGCGAAAAAGTTGTATCCCTATTGTGGGGTCACCAGTACAGTATTTGTAAATTGAAATCATATCCCCTCTCAAGCGTCTCTTCTCCAGAGAGAATAAGTTCAGCACTCGCAACCTTTCCTCATAACTAAGATCCTCCAGACCCTTTATTAGCTTTGTTGCCCTTCTTTGTACTCGCTCCATTTCCAGTACATCCTTCCTGAGGACTGGTGCCCAGAACTGGACAGCATACTCCAGGTGCGGCCGGACCAGAGTCTTGTAGAGCGGGAGAATTATCGTTTTATCTCTGGAGTTGATCCCCCATTTAATGCATGCCAATATTCTGTTTGCTTTATTAGC